>WOXC01011299.1:0-402781 GCA_011680675.1 Gymnobelideus leadbeateri
AAGGAGGGAGGGAGGGAGGGAGGGAGAGAAGAGAGGAAGAGAGACAGAGAGAGAGGGAGGAGAGACAGAGAGAGATAGAGAGAGGGGAGAGAGACAGAGACAGAGAGAGAGGGAGGAGGGAGGGAGGGAGAGAAAGAGAGAGAGGAAGAGAGACAGAGACAGAGAGACAGAGAGACAGAGAGAGAGGGAGGAGGGAGGGAAGGAGGGAGGGAGGGAGAGAAAGAGAGACAGAGACAGAGAGAGAGGGGGAGGAGGGAGGAGAGAAAGAGAGAGAGAGGAAAAGAGAGACAGAGACAGAGAGAGACAGAGAGAGATAGACAGAGAGGGAGAGAGAGAGAGAGGGAGGGAGAGAGAGAGATTGAGAGAGAGAGAGAGAGGAGAAAGAGAGAGAGAGAGAGAGAGAGAGAGAGAGAGAGAGAGAGAGAGAGAGAGAGAGAGAGAGACAGTGAGGAGACAGAGAGACAGAGAGAGGGAGGAGGGAGGGAGGGGAGAGAGAGAGAGAGAGAGACAGAGAGAGAGAGAGAGAGAGGAAGAGAGAGAGAGAGAGGGAGAGAGAGAAGAGAGGAGAGAGAGAGAGAGAGAGAGAGAGGGAGAGAGAGAAAGAGAGAAGAGAGAGGAGAGAGAGGGAGAGAGGAGAGAGAGAGAGAGAGAGAGAGAGAAGAGAGAGGAGAGAGAGAGACAGAGAGAGAGAGAGACAGAGAGAGAGAGAGACAGAGAGAGAGAGAGAGAGAGAGAGAGAGAGAGAGAGAGAGAGAGAGAGAGAGAGAGAGAGAGAGAGAGAGAGAAGAGAGAGAGGAAGAGAGACAGAGAGACACAAAGAGACACAGAGAGAAGAGAGAGAGAAAACAGAGACAGAGAGGGGAGGGGAGGAGGGGAGGAGGAGGGAGAGAGAGAGAGAGAGAGAGAGAGAGAGAGAGAGAGAGAGAGAGAGAAGAGAGAAGAGAGGGAGAGAGACAGAGAGAGGGGGGAGGGAGGGAGGGAGAAAGAGAGGAAGAGAGACAGAGAGACAGACAGAGAGAGGGAGGAGAGAGGGAGGAGAGAGGGAGGGAAGGAGGGAGGGAGGGAGAGAGAGAGAAGAGAGGAAGAGAGACAGAGAGACAGAGAGAGAGGGAGGAGAGAGGGAGGGAAGGAGGGAGAGAGGGAGAGAAAGAGAGACAGAGACAGAGACAGAGAAACAGAGAGAGAGGGAGGAGGGAGGGAGAGAAAGAGAGAGAGAGAGAGAGGAAGAGAGACAGAGACAGAGAGACAGAGAGAGACAGAGAGAGAGGGAGGAGGAAGGGAGGGAGAGAGAGAGAGAGAGAGAGAGAGAGAGAGAGAGAGAGAGAGAGAGAGAGAGAGAGAGAAGAGAGAGATAGAGAGAGGGGAGAGAGACAGAGACAGAGAGGAGAGACAGAGAGAGAGAGAGAAGGAGAGGGAGGGGGAGAGAGAAAAACTGACTGACAGTGGCACAGACAGTAAATGTTAGAGCTCATGGTTCAAATTTCGATCATCTCACCCCCCATCTAGCATTCTTTGTAGCATGCCAGGAGGACCAAGATAGTGGTCAGGGCTAGTGTCCTTGAGGTCCCCTTGGATTTCTACCTAAAATCCTGTATGGGATTCACCCATAACAGCTGGCATGGAGGGAGGTGGATTGCCACCCATGGGCCACATCATGGACTCCAAGATGCTGCCAGCCACATGATTTGGCAGCAAAAAAATCCTCACACTCTTGAAAGCACAGTCATAACAGAAACAGCCATGAAAGGTTTGTAAAGTGCTTTGTGATATTGTCTCATCTGGTCTGCAGTGAGAGGTGTAATGTCCAGGATGAGTGCTGTGTGACCATCCCACTGGCCCTGCCCACATTGGGAGGGGTGGGTTCAGTCCAAGGGGCCACTTGTTAGGAAGGACCCCTGAAGATGCTAGAGAGGTCAGGATGAAGGGTCTCAAGTTCACATCCACTGTCTAAGGACTTGCCCACTACCACACAATGCAATGAACTCGTGTTTGTATAGCTAGTTAAGGCTTATGTTTCAAGTACATTAGTGACTTTGATGATGAGGACCTGGGAATGTTTTATTTGGAGAAAAATCTTGAAAGCGCAGGGAAGGAAAGTCATCCAATAGCTGAAGAAAAGAGGGATTAAGCTTGTTCTAATTGGCTCCAGAGGGTGGAAGCAGGAGTGAAGCTGGGGAGGGAGGAGTCATGGGGAGGTCAGTTTCAGCTTCATAAAAATGAGGAACTTTCTAATAAGGAGCAGCCTCCCACAGTGAAATGCTTGGCCTCTGGAGACGGCAAGCTCCTCACTGAACAATGGAGGGGTCCCAACAAAGGCTAAATGACTCCCTAGTCAGGAGGCAGTAGAATGAATTGTGGAAGGAGGGGGTCCCTCGGCATGTCATCAAAGGCCCACTCCACCTCTGAGAGTCTCTGATTCTCAACAGACTGAGTGGGATAAAAAGTGAGGTCGAGCCTTTCCCCTTAGATGGTCTTAAGCTAGTGGTCCACTGAGACCCCCGTGCCCTCCTTCTGGGAGAATGAGGTCTTCCCCTTTCTTGTCTTCTCCCTCTATCCTCCTCCCACACACACCAGCTTCCTGGACAGTCTACTTTAAGGTTACTTAGTATCTCCTTTGTATCTTCTATATCCTACTTAAGTGCAAAATGTATTCCCTGCCTCTCCTCTAACTTAGTACCTGGCACACAGTAGGTGTTTCATAAATGTTTGTTGATAGATAAATTGATTGATAAATATTGATAGATTCCAGGCAGCCTTGGAGTAGGGGATAGAGGGCTGTCTTGGCAGTCAGGGGAAATTGATTCTGACAAACTGCATGTTGTTTGTCCCCGGGCAAATGTCTTAACCTCTCAGTGCTCTGGGCAGCTCTCTAAGAGCATAAATTGCCTAGAAGGTGCTGACCTACTTTGGTAGAGGGGACTGACTTAGCCGGGAGTCCCCTACATTGTTGAAATCATTGGTCCAGGCTCTATAGATCCTAACAGAGGCTCTCCCTGAGGGGCACAGAGTGGAACACAGTAATTTGCAGTCTTCTCAGAGGAGGAGGGTTCATGATACACCCTGAAGGATTGGGTAGAGTCCTGGAGAGAAGGCAAGAGAGGGACATGGGCACTCTCACATCCTCCTTGGGCTCAGTGGTTTCTCCAGACTTAGCCCTGGTGCAATAAGAGAAGGGAAGGCATTATCTCCTCTCCTCTCTTGGCCCAGGTCCCCATCAGTCACTGGCACATTGCTATAGCACTTTAAATCTGACAAAGTACCTTGTGCCTCTTATGTCAGGAGAGAGGCAGGGAGGCTGGCCAAGGTTTAACATCCCCATTTTCCCAACAGAAGGACTGAGGTTCAAGTGAATTACCCAAGGTCATCCAGCTAATAAGTTTAGAAGCTGAGATTTAAATCCCATACCCCTTTCCACCTCAAGCCTCGGAGACCTTCCTTGGGCACATAGCTTCATTTTCTGGGCAGTCTCAGTTCCTTCTCTGTAAAATGGGACTGATATCATACTCCCTCTTCTCCTGGGCTCTTGTGAGAAAAATGCTTTGTGATCCTGAAATCCCTCTACAGATGTTACTGACATTCTTTTTGTTCTCATTCTATGGAGGAGGAAAGTGAAGCTCTGTGAGAGGGAAAGGACTTGACCAAGGCCACAGAGGTAGCAGGTAACATGTTTTTCCCCAAGAGTAAGTCCGGGCCTCTTTCCATGACGCACTAGCTCTTCACCTTGTGAAGTGGCTTAGCTTGGGGAAAGGGCAGGATAGGACAGGGAAGGAGGGGTGCCATCTTCCAGCTATGGAGATTTAGGGCCTGACAGCCTCTGGAGCCCCTGCCCAAGGCTCCATCCCTAGGCTGATGCCAGCCTGCTCTGAGCAAATATGTCTAAGCCTCCCCACTGATGGCTGGTCAGGGCAGCCCCTCGGTCCTCCCCCAGCTGGCTCCCAGGGCTCCTCAGAACAGACACAGGACAATTGTGTGAGCAGAGTGCTGGCGACGCCCACAGATATGCTGAGTTTCCTTTGGACAATTTGGGAGGTTTTGAGACTGACTGGGAAATGGAGATTTTATGGCCTCTTTCTTTTCCCTCAATCCAAAGAATTCTAAGCTCAAATCCTTGTTTTCCTCAAAGCAGGGAAATCTTCCCTTGGCCAGGCATAGAATGAATCCAAACAGAGAACTCAGAGCTGCAAGGGCCCTTAGAGAATGCTCTGTCTACTCCTCTCATTGTATCTAAGACCTTGAGGCTCAGAGAGGGAAAGAAACTGGCCCCAAGTCACACAGTAAATAAATGGCTGATGCAACATTGATGTAGGATTTCTGACTCCAAAGTCATAGTTCCTTCCAGGCTCCAGCCAAGCAGAAAAGACTTCCCAAATAACTTCAGACACCCCAGGGAATGTTCAACTTAGAAGAACTCTAGAAGTCAGCCCGCTCCTTTCTTTCTTGTGGACTAAATGTCAACCCCTCTCTTTGATGTAAGCAAGGGTGCCCCTTTGTGCCTGTCAAGTGGGTGACGGAGTATTCTGCCCCTTTGGGGGGATGGAGGGCTTCAACTGTAGGCCACTGTGGAACAATGGGAGATCTAGAAATCAAGTGGGGCAACAAGGAGCAGAGGGGTCAGGAGAAGGGCAGAAACAGGGGATGATGGGAGAATAGGAGGGAAAGAAAAAGACTGAGGCTCAGTAGATTGCAGACTTAAGCGGGAAGGGACTCCAAAAGCCACTGAGTACAACCCCCTTGTTTTATAGCTGTGAAAACCGATGCACAGAGGGCTTAAGAGACTGGACCAGTGTCTGAGGCAGGATCTGAACTCAGTTTTTAAATGGCTCAATGATTCTCCACTTCTGTACTCCAAAGGAAGACCCAGGGAGGACCTGATAGCTAGATGAGGGAGCTGACTCATTTTGTTTCAATTTGATTCAATGCAGTAAACATTTATTAGTATTATGTGCTTTGTGAAAACCTAACACTCTAAAGGGAGAGGCTGCAACATGCATCCAGAGAAGATCCAAAGCAATTCTGGGGCAGGTATACAGTAACAAGGAGCAGGACAGCGGGAAGGATGGCTACTGGGAGGTGGCGACAGTCCTGAAGAGAGCCAAAGTTCTTCAGAGATGGAGGCAAGAAGACACATTCCAGCGTGGGGGCCCAACCTGTGCAAAGGCATGGAGGCAGGAGATTAGATGTCATTTTCCTGGAACAGCAAAGAGGACATTTTGGCTGGAATGTAAAGTCCGTGGGAAATAATCCTGGAAAGACTGGACGAGAGGGGAACAGGGGGAGTAAGCGTTACAAATGCCAAATGGGAAGTTTGTGTTTTCCCTCAGATTCAATTAGCAATTGTGCAAAAGGGTGGTATGGTCAGACCTGAACTTTAAAAAGACTACTTTGGCAGCCGGGCAGAGCACTGAGTGCAGCGGGGAGAGACCCGAGGCCAGAGACCAATTAGGAGGCTGGTGCAATAGTGCAGGTGATGTGTGATGAGGGCTGGCGCTAGAGGAGCAGCCAGGGCGTCTGGGGAGGTGCTGTGGAGGCAGGAGCAGCAAGCCTTGGCAACCGGTGTGATGTGGCAGGTGAAGGGGAGTAAGGGGACAGGATGCCCCAGGGGCATCTCAGATTCTGATGGAACAGAGCCTATTATGTTTCCCCCCAAAGTGCCCCCTCCTGCAAACTTCCTGATTTCTGTCCAGGGCTCCACCTTTCTTTGAGTCACCCCAGTTTGCAACCTCAGTGACACACTGGGCCTAGAGGAAGAACTGAGTTTGAATCCAGCCTCAAACACTTTAGCTGTATGGCCCTGGGCAAATCACTTCACCTCTGTCTGCCTCAGTTTCCTCACCTGTAAAATGGAGATAATAGCACCAACTCCTAAGGCTGGTAGGGGGGTGAAATGAGATAATAGTGGTAAAGTGCTTATCATAGTGCCTGGCATACAGTAGGAGTTTAATAAATGCTTGTTTCCTTCCTTCTTTCCTCCTCCTGCCCCACCTATTTAAGTAGCTACCAAGTCCTGTCTTTTCTACCGCCATGATGTCCTGGCCATCTGTCACCTTCTCTCCAGCACAATTAATGCTCTGGTTCCGATCCCTATCACCTCTTACTGGGACTCTTGGACTAGCCTCCTGGCTGGTCTTCAGGGCCCCAATCTCTCCCCACCCCAAGCCATCAATCTTCCTAAAGCAGCAGATCCCAGCAGTTCACTCCCTGCTCAACTCCAGCAACTTCTCATTGCCTTTAGGATAAAACAAATAGAAACTGTCCTGTTAAGCATCTAAGTCCCTCATCCTCTGGCATTCCCTTTTTAGCTTTATTTTCCATTATCCTCCCTCCCCATGCCTTGTTCCAGACAAACTGGCCCAATTACTGTTCCAGGAAAGCTACATTCCAGTCTCCACCTCCAAGCTTTTGCACATGCCAATTCCTATGCCTGGAATGCACTCCCTCTTCACATCTGCTTCTTGGATTCATGTCTCACCTCCTCCACCAGATCTTTCCTAATTCTCTCTATTGTTTGCCCTTGAAATTGTTCTGCATTTATTTTGTAGAAGTCTTGTATTCACTTACCTATGCACATATGACATTCCCCCAAAAGAACAGAAGCTCCTTGAGGGCAGGCACTGCCTCTTGTATGTCTAGTACCTGGTACATAGTAGGGGTGTAGTAAGTGTTAGCTGAATTGTAATTATGAGACATCCAAGGTATCCAGTTGGTAGTTGAATTATGTGACTAAAACTCAAGATATTTATGTTGGATACACAGGTCTGGGAGGCATCTGGGTTGACATTAAAGATGGAGGTGAGGGAACAGGGAGACATTAGAACTGTCTTCACTTATTTGAAGGGCTGTCCTGTGGAAGGAAGATTAGATTTGTTTTGTGTGACTCCAGAGGGCAGAACCGGGGAGAGGAGGGGTGAAGTTGTGGAGAGGCTGATTGAGACTGGATGTTAGGGGCAGCTAGGTGGCACTATAGTGGATAGAGCACTGGCCCTGGAGTCAGGAGGACCTGAGTTCAAATATGACTTCAGACACTTACTAGCTGTGTGACCCTGGGCAAGTCACCTAACCTCAGTTGCCAGAGGCAGAAAGGAGAGACAGAGATAGAGAGAGAGAGAGAGTCAGAGACAGAGACACACACAGAGAGAGACTGAAATTGGATGTTAGAATAAACTTCCTAACAATGAGAGCTGTCCCAGAGTGGAATGGGCTGCCATACAAGGTGATGAGCTCCCCATCACTGGAAGTATTCAAGCAGAGGATGGGAAACTACTCATTGGGAAAGTTGTAGTGGTGATTCTTTTGGTGTGTGGGTTAGAACAACTTGCTGATGATTTTGTGAGGCTCCTATCCTTGGAAAAAGATGGAAGGAAAGAGTCAAACAGAACCAAGACCAATGGAGGGGAGGGAAGTTATCACAAAAAAAGCAGAGCTGGACTCAATGGAAAGCACCCCTTCCTCACAAATGGAGATGTCCCAAAGGTCAGATGGATGAGGTGTCTCCAGAAGTAGCACCTCCCTTGCCTGGAAATGGGTAGGCAGTCTTTATGACCTTTCTAGTCCAGGGGTCCTCCTTAACCAGGGTCTTCGCTGTCTCCCACAACCGTGTTCATTTTCCCTTTTGTCTTCTTTGCTCAACCCCCCATTTCTGGGCCTCAGTCTCCTCATTAATACACTGTCATGGGGGGATTCCTGTTCATTTCTGGGGTAGACTGGCTACCTCTGGGGTTTCTGCCGGCTCTGAGATTCTGGGATTCCATGAGTCAGAGAAAAGGAGAAACCCAAAGAAAGGGAATAGACTTCTGGCCCAGTCCTGGCTAATCAGTCACCCTACTAATGTGACAGTATGGGAAGGGGGAGAGGGAAGGAGTAGACATATGAACCAGTGAGGGTCTGTGAGTCCAGAAGCCAATGGGAAATGGAGTGCCAGGGCCAGGGGAAGCCACCACTCTCAAGGTTTTTGACTCCTGGGTTCTAGCTTGGCATTTGAAACTTTCACATTTTTACAAGGATGTCCTGGGGAGAAAGGAATTTTGAAGGAAAAAATGCATACTGGTCAGATCTGATTTATTCCTGCAAGTGAACTGTGTAAATGACCCATCATCTGCTCCCTGGTAAGACATCCCAAATGGAGCCAGTGAGATGGCCAGCTGGTCTTACTTCCTGTTTCTGTGGGCATCCGTGTCTGCCCCTTTTCCACTACTGAGTTTGGGGAGCCCCCAGGTCTTAGAGCTGGCAGGGACCTCAGTTAGCTATCAAGCTAACTGAGCAACAGTCCCCATTACCATGTACCAGACAAGCCTCTGCTGGCTAGACCTTCAGTGACAAGGAACTCACTACCACCTATGGCAGCCCATTTCCTGTGTGAGGTAGTTCTGGCTCTTCTTGACATCACACCTGTCTCAATGGGCCTCTTTTCTCCTTCCCTGAATCAAAACTAATTCTGTCTTCTGGGGCCAAGTGAGATAAGACTAATCCTTCCTCCTCTTGATAGCCCTTTAGGTACTTGAAAGTGTTTTTCATACTTTCCTGTCTGCCCCACCCCACCCCCTTCCCTTTTCTTCTCTCTTCTGGATCAAATAGTCCAGCCAGTCATTTCACTGACCAGGAAACCGAATAATAGCGTGCACAAACAGGGCAGGAAGAATAAGTGAGGTATATGGAGGGTGGGGATGGGCTAGGACAGAGCCAGGACTTGGGCTAAGTCAGTCGCAGCTCTCCAGCCTTTTCTCCCACTGGTCTTTTGGAGGAACTCTCTGCTATGCCCAAGCAGCTTCTAGTGTGGGTCAATGCAGAAACTGGCAAGCCTGGTGTCAGGAAGACCTGGGCTCAAATCCTGCTCCAAACATTGATGTGACCCTGAGTAAGTCACTTAACCACTCTCTGCCTCAGTTTCTCCATCTGTAAAAAGGGTCAAATCAGACCTGCTGAACCTCTCCCCCAGGGCCGTTAATGTCTGTAGAACCTTACAGCACTATGCTGATGCCTCCATTTCTTCTCCCTTCTCTCCTTTCTTCTCTGTCGCTGTTTGGGTATATGGGATGAGAGGAGAGAGTCTGAAGCAGCCATGAGGTTTCAAGCTGCGGTGACTAGAGATCCTCCTCTAATATAAAGAATCTGGGAGAGGATCTCGTTTGGATGGAGAAGTGTTTGCTTGGGGAGGGAACAGACTATGGCTCATGTCTGTAGGTACAAAGAAGGTCACCAGGCAGCACGATGGCAGGCAGGGGGATCCTGTCTCCCTGAAGCATCCAGTGGCAGAGCTGTGCAGGACCTCAGAGCTCTAGTATAATCTCTCGATTTTATAGATGAGGAGACTGAGGTCCAGAGAGTGAAATAACTGCCCAAGTCCTACAGCTAATAAATGCTGGAGCCTCCAAGTCAGTATCGTTTCCATTACCCCACCTTGCCTCTTAACCTCAGTGCTTCTCAACCCCCCACGTTCTCCTTGTGCCCCCTCTACGGCACCCACCGGGCCATGCTCTGTAGTGCCCACCAGCCTTTTAAGGGGCTGGAGGCAGAAGGTGTGTGGGGGCAGAGGTGGAGAATAGGGTGAGAGCAGAGGGTATGGCAAGGTCAAGGGCAATCTCCAGCCACCTACTCGTTAGAGTCCCAGAATCTCGGAACCAGAACGTTCCAAATGGTCGTGCAATCTCTGCTTAAAGACCTCCAGCACAGTGGAGCTCACGACCTCTCCAGGCAGACAAGTGCGCTTTTGGGAAACGGCTCATTGTTGGCAGTTTCACCCCTTATGATTGGCCGCTTTGCAGCCTGGCCACAGTCACTCAGGTAGAGGCTGACCATGGCTGGGTCCAAGATATTGGCAGAATATGAACCCAGGGCCTTTGCCTTTTGATCCAATACGTTTTTCTCTGGACAATGCAGCTTTGTGCTGCAACCTGGGATCAAGGACAAAGCTAGACCCTCAGCTGTAAGAAAAACAGTCACAGACATAAAGATACTTCCTCCCCCTGTGTCTTCTCTGCTCCAGCCTAAATGTTCCCAGTTTCTCCCCTTCTCCTATGGCAAGGAACCACCCCCTTCCCATCCCAGCTGCCCCCCCCCCCTTGGATGCTTCCCCCACCCCCGCCCCCGCTCCCCCCGCTTTTTGGAGGAGGGAGGGCAGGGCAATTGGGGTTAAGTGATTTGCCCAAGGTCACAGGGCTAGTAAGTGTTAAGTGTCTGAGGGAGGATTTGAACTCAGGTCCTCCGGACTCCAGGATCAGCACACCACCACTAGTCACAGCACCACCTAGCCGCCCCGTGGGGCTCTCACTGTGAGTCCCAAACTGGTGTGTGCTAGTGTTTGGGTAACGTGGGTAACCTTCTGCCCCCCTGCTCTAAACTGAGCCCGCGTCCACCCTCCACCAGAATGGCCCCAGGCATAGCTGCCGCATCCTGGGAGCCCGCAGGGAGGGGCTGGGAAGTGTGTTACCCCCCCACACCCCAAACCACATCCGTGGCCTATAAATCAGGGGCCCCGGGGGCTGACGTCTCCTCTTAAAAATGTTATCAGACCATGCTGCACTTCAACTTGTCAGAGGAGATTTAAGGCTCCCGACAATTCTAATTACATCATTAATTTGCCTCGTCCCGGCCCCAGCTCAAACGCCAGCCAAGGGCCTGGAGCCCGGCCAGCCGCCGTCAACGCGGAGCATCTGAGGAATGAACGCAGCTTCCCGGCCCTGCGGCTCCGCTGGAGTGGTGACGGGGGCAGCAGCCCCGGACTGGCTGCCGCTGCCTCCTGAGAGGGCTGAGCGGAGGGGGAGGGAGCGGGCGCCCCGGCCGGAGAGCCAGAGCCAGTGAGCTTTCCCCAATGTCCTCTGCCGGCCCAGCCTTATCACTGCTGCCCAAGGTGAAAGGGGAGGAAGGAAGGAGGGGGAAAGAGAGGAGAGAGAGGGGAAGGGAGGAGGGGGAAAGCGGAGGGAGAGGGAAGGGGAGGGGAGGGGAGGAGGGGAGAAGGGAAGGGAGGGAAGGAAGGAAGGGGAGGAGGGGAGGGAGGAGAGAGGAGGGGGAAAGAGAGGAGAGAGAGGGGAAGGGAGAGGTGGGGAGGGGAGGGGAGGGGAGGAGGGAAGAAGGGAAGGGAGGGGAGGGGAGGGGAGGAGAGAGGAGGGGGAAAGGGAGGAGAGAGAGGGGAGAGGAGGGGAGGGGAGAGGGGAAAGGAGGTGAGAAGAGAGGGGAGGGGGAGGGGAGGAGAAAGAAAAGGGTTAAGAAGGGGATGAAATGAGGGAAGAAGGGAAGGAAGGAAAAGAGATGAAAGGTACCTGAGGTACAAGTGTACATGAAAAGGAGGGAAAGAGAGAAGGGGATGAGAAGAAAAGGAGGAGTGGAGAAGTAGAGGAAAGGAAAACAGAAACAGGAGGGAAGAGGGGAGGAGAGAATGAGGAAAAGTAGAGGGGAGGAGAGGAAAGGAAGGGAGGAACTTTGGAGATAAGGAGAGGAGAATAGGAGGGAAGTGGAGAAAGGAGGAGATGGGGGGAAGAGAAGAGGGAAGGAGGATCAGCCTCTATCTGACCAAGAATGTGGGGGCTATCATAGGGAAGGGGGTGCATCCCACGCCTCCTGGAAGCTTTTAGACTCCTTGGTACAAATATTCCCCAGCCTTGCTTTGCGTTCTGGGCATCAGCTTCCAGTCTTTCAGCTCGATAGATAAATTTCTTCACAATAAGGCTGTCCCAGTGTGGGATTGGTCACCCCCAGGAGTGGTGGGTTCCTCCTCTGGAGAGGCCTGCCACAGGAAGGGGGCATCACTTGTCTACCATGTTGTGAGGCCTGAGGGCAGATGAAGGCCCTGCCAGCTCTCAGATTCTAGATTCTGGAGCTCAGGAAGACACTCAGACAGTTTCTAATGTCCTCACCAGGTGGGGATGTCTAAGGAGGATGAGGGGTGAGCCCTAGAGAAGAAGGCAGGCTTGAAGCAGTCCCCCCCAGGCCAGAGACCCTCCAGCACAAATGAGAGCTTGAAGGACCCTCCTGGGTCAGCCACTTAGTCAACAAGAAAGCTGTCCTGAGAGAGGCTGTCTCAGCAACATGCCCAGGTGTGCTGGGCAGTCAGGCCAGCTCCAGAGTATTGTGGTCACAAATCGCAGGGACCCAGGACCGGAAGAGATTGCAAAGGCAGCCTGCTGAAGCCAAACCTGAACCAAGTTTTCTTCTATGATTTCTAGGGGGAGTGGGTAGTTCACCTTGACTCCCTTAGTGAGAAGGGACCCATCGCCCTCTACCTCTAGTCCTGGGGCTACATCATAGGAAGGTCACTGGAAAGCTGGCAAGCATCCAGAGTGGGGAAAGGCCTAGGGAGCATGTGTTAAGTGCCTACTGTGTGCCAGACCTGCCCTAGGGGTTAGGGATACAAAGAAGGGAAGGAAGCATTTATTAGGCACCTACTATGTACAAGACATTGTGCTCAGTGCTTTACAATACAAACATCTCCTTTGATCCTCACAATAACCTTGTGAAATAGAGACTTTACAGTTGAGGAAACTAAGGCAGGCAAAGGTTAATGACTTGCCCAGGGTCATACAGTGAGGCTGGATTTGAATTCAGGTCTTCCCAGCTCAAGACCCAGCACTCTATCCATCACCTCCTAGCTACAATCAATCATTTGGGAAGTATTCCCTAAGCACCTACTGTGTGTTAGTTCTAGGGCTGGGCATTCAAAGGGAAATGAAGCCATCCCCTCACCATTAAGTGGAGGCTGTGCTGTGAACACAAAGAAATATAGAGAAGGCAATTTGAGGAGAGAATGGCCTCTAAACCTTGGCTTCAGGAAAGGGCTTTTGGAGAAAACAGTTCTTCCCTTGAGCCTTGAAGGAAGGCAAGAGCTCTCTGAGGTGGAGATGAAGAGAGAAGTTTTGGGGCAGCCTGTGCCAAGGCAGGAGGCAGGAGAAGGAGGGCTGGCTCAGGGAGTCTGGCTAGAGAGACAGTCCCATGAAATACAATTAGAACATCAAGCTAGAGTCAGGTGGTGGGGGCTTTCGATGTCAACCTGAGGGTTCTTGTAGTCGGGCAGTGCTACGGACATAAGGGTTGGCAGCTGTGTGAAGAGCAGGTTGGGGAGGGGAGAGACTGGAGGCAGGGAGGCCAGTAAGGAGGCTGTTGTCATAGTTCATGCTGGAAAGTAGCACCTTTAAGGATGGGTAGGTCTTGAATGGACAGATGACTCCTGGAGGCATCAGAATATTTAAGCATTAAAATGAAACTACTTCCTAAACTTTGTCAAGCCCTTCTGTCCCCTGTCTCATTCAGTGGTCTCACCAGTAAGGGCATGGTACTCATCGAAAGGGCTTCCTATGTGTCAGGCATTGTGGTAAGCACCATGGATACAAAGACAGACAAAAGCATAGTTAGTTTCTGCCTTCCAAGAAAGGGGGCAACATGTGAAAACTGTACAGACACATCCTTTGCATCTCAGGGATTCTGGGGGGCAGTAGCAGCCCACTGAGGTAGGAAAGGGAAAACATATCTGTTTAGCAGATGGAGAAAGTGAAGCCCAGAGAAGAAAGGTTACTTACTCAAGGTCATGCAGTGGATTCTGCAGAGAAAGAACCCAGACAAGATTCAAGCCTCCTGGTTCTCTCCCATTTCTGGGTTCTCTTCAGCACAGCTGTCTCTAAAAGTGGTAATTACTTATGGGCAGTGGTGGGGAATCTCTTTAGATCTTTAGAGATCACAAGGAAAGAAGGGCCCAGAGAAACAGTATGTTTCACTGGAGGCAGTTTGGAACTGGGCATAGAAAATTGGGTTCACATGCCTGCTTTGCTGCTGACTTGCTGTGTGACTGTGAGCAAGTCATCTAACTCTGTGAGCCTTAGTTTCCCCATCTGTAAAATGACAAGAAAGCTGCCCTGCAAACTCCACTGAATAAGTGTAAAGATTAAAGAATAAATGAACAGAAATACTTTTAAAAGCACATTTCAAAGGACCTCTCCCTCCTCACACACTGAATTTACAGCCGCCCTCCCATACACATTTCATATGCACCATCTGCAAGCCATGAGGCTCAGTGAACACTTCCACATTCTCCCTGCTCTGCTTAAGGCAGAAGGCCTTAAGCACATGGAGGTTGGACTCTTCAAGGAGAAGTGTAAACAGAAGTGTAATTCTTTAGGCTGTTGGTCTTTCTACACTTACTCAACCTTTAGGCATAACAAAATCCACAAGAGCCAGAAACAGCCTGGCCAGGGCAAGAAATCCTGAGAGACAGGGTCTAGAGAACCAGGTGGGGAACCTGCAGTCTTGAGCCCACATGAGGCCTTCTAGATCCTTGGGTGTGGCCTTTTAATCGAGTCCAAGTTTTACAGAACAAATTCTTTTACTAAGAGGATTTGTTCTGTGAATTTTGGGTTCAATCAAAGGGCTGAACCCAAGGGCCTAGAGGGCCACACGTGGCCTTGAGGCTGCAGGTTCCCCACCCCTGGTCTAGAGATCCGGGTTTGTTGTTGTTGTTGGGAGACGTAGGGGTAATTCCCAGACTCTGCTTGAAGGAGAATAGATATAAATAGTTCTAGATGCAAGGAGAGCTATCCCATGCCAATCTTAGAGCAATCAACCAGTAGGAACAGGACTCTGGGCTTCATATGCTCTCTCTCTCTCTGTCTGTCTCTTTCTCTGTGTCCCTCTGTTTCTCTGTCTCTATCTCTGTCTCTCTGTCTCCTCTCTCTCTGTCTCTCTCACTTCTCTCTCTCTCTGTCTTTCTGTGTCTCTGTGTGTGTCTCTGTCTGTGTGTGTCTCTATAATCGTGTCTTTGTCTTTCTGTATCTGCCTCTATCTTCACTCTCTGTCCTCTCTCTCTCTCTCTCTCTCTCTCTCTCTCTCTCTCTCTCTCTCTCTCTCTCTCCCCCTCTCTGTCTCTCTCTGTCTCTGTTTCTCTGTCTCCCCATTCTCCATGAGTGTGTTGGTTGGGAGCCAGTGGAGAAGTTGAGTCACAGACTCCTGTACAGTGTCCCTCTGGGTTCAGCCTGGGATCTGTTCCTTTATAGGCTCTGGAAAGCTCATGGCTTTCCCAGGTGAATCTGATGCTCAGGATACTGGACTGGAAAAGGCCTGGAGAGGTCCTCCCAGCCATACCCCTGAGGGTCTGGCTGCATTCCTATCATCCCAGGAAGGATATGTCCCCCTTGCTCTGGGGGCTCTGAAGGGGGGCAGGGGGGCGGCTTGTGTTCCTCTGGTGGAGGCAGAAGTCTAAGGCTAGAGTAAACACGGCCTCATTCCCTGGGCGCCAATTCAGTTCAGTATTTTTGGTAGGGGGGTGGCCTACAAGGATTGGAAATCTCCGTGAAGAAGCCCCTTCCACCAACGCAGATGGATATCCATAATTTAGAGAGGGGCCAGGGACACTGAGAAGTGACTTGCCCAGCAACACAGTCTACTACTGAGTTCAGTGGTTATTAAGCACTTGCTCGGGCATTTGGGGAGACTCAAGATTTAGTTACAACCTCCATTTCTCCCCCACCTCTGTCTCTAGAAGCAGAAAGGTACAGATGGAAAAGAGGCCTTTTTGGACTCACAAGACCTGGGTTTGAATCCAAGCTCAGCCATTCTCCTTCGGCTCATTCAACCCCTCTGGGGTCTTGGTTTCTTCATCTGATATAGTGAGGATTGGACTAGGTCTTGGAGGTCCCTCCTGGTTCTGGATCTGTGAATCTGGGAGCTGCTCATTTTGTGGCCCACTGCTGGACTGGGGTGATGGAGGGCAGCAGCAGCATCTCCTTGTCATCCCTTTAGATCACCAGGCTCAAAGAGTCTTCCCCAATCTTCTCTTTCCCTCCCACCCCCTGCATCTAATAGGCCACTGAGGGCTATTGAGTCAGCCTACAAAATGGCGGACATCTTTCCATTATCATGGTCACCATCCCAGGTCAGACCTTCATCATTTCATCTGAATTATTTCAGTTGCCTCCTTGTAGGTTATCCTGTCTTATTTTATTTATACCCCTGCCCATGTAATTTTCCTAATACATACTTTTGATCATGCTACTCCACAGTTCAATGATCCTCTATAGCTCCCATTGGCTACAGAACTAAATTCAGACTCTTCAGTTTGTCATTCAAGGCCCTTCACAGTTTAGCTCCAAACCCCCATCCTCACTAGTCTCTTACACAAACTCTCCCTGCGAGCCCAATTCTCACCATTCACTTCCCTGGCCCATCTGTGCTTAGCCTTCATTTTGGGAAAAAGGAGGAGAGGGCTATCAGAGCTGCATGGGGGTGGAGCAGGGCAGGCAGCCCTGAGTCAGCAGCAAGGCCCAGGACAAACAAGAAAACTGAGGCTGGGGAGGATTGGTGGCATGTCCACCCACGTCCTCTTGGGGAGGCAGGGAAGGGTTCAGTTTGGCTTGGAAGGGGAAGGGTCCTTAGCAGAAATAGAAGGGGTAGACTGGGGGATCCCAGGGGCATGCCACACCCTACTGACATCCTCCTCGTTCTCATCCTCTCTATCACCCCCATTTCAGGTTTCCAAAGCTCCCTTTGTACCATAGCCCTGAGAGGTGGGTAGCACCAATATGTCTGTCCCCATTTGGCAAAGGCAGAAACTGGTTTGGTGAATGACTCTCTGCCCCCATCCATCCTCTGGGTAGTCTGCTCCTAAACCGTCACACTCCTCTCTCCTCCAGCTCCCCAACTTCATCAATACTACACTGCCCCCCCACGAGCAGGCCACGGCCCAGGAGATCGACAGCTACTTCCGCCAGGAGCTCATCTACAAGCGGAATGAGAGGATGGCTCGGCGGGTCATGGCGCTGCTTCGGGAGAACGGGGACAAGAGCTTCTTCTTTGCCTTCGGAGCAGGTAGAGAGTGAGGAGTGAATTGTGGGGCCAAGTCGGGAGGGATTATGTGGGGAATTCATTCCACCTCCTCAGGAGATGAGAGACAGTTATAATAACATTGATCTGTCTCCTTCACTGTGATCACTGTGATCACTGTGATAACAGTTACAAGAGGCATTAAGAAACACATCCCCAAGATCCTTACTGTCTATTGTCCAAAGGACAGTGGGTCAATGGGTCAGTCAGCAAATGGCGGGAAATCCAGTGCTTGGATTGGGAAATTTGTGTGTCTTCCTCTCCCCTTGGAGAAGGAAAGAACTTTGCGCCAAGACTTGTTGATTCTGCCTTCAAGGTCATCTCTGGCATCTACCCCCTTTTCCTTTGCACAGCTGCCATGACTGGTCCAGGCCCATCTCCCCTGGGCTATTACAATGGCCTCCTAATTGGTCTTCCTGCTTCCTACTTCTCCCCTCTCCAGCCCATTCTCCATACCCCTGTCAGGCCTTTAGCTTATGTCTGAACACATCACTCCCCTGCCCCTTCATTGGCTCTCTCTTGACTCCAGACCTCTCCGCTGGGCATTTAAAACTCTTCCCAAACTGGCATCATCCCATTTCTCTAGGCTGATCCCCACTGGATGCCCTCTGTCCAGCTAGGCAGGGTCCTTCTCAACCCAAGGACCCAGGACTAAAGACAGTGCCCCAAATGTGACCTGCTCAGGTTAGTCAGTACACATGTATGAAATCCCTACTATGTCCCCAGCACTCAGCTAAGTGCCAGGCACACAGAGGCAAAATTCAGTCTCTGCCCTCAAGGAGCTCACAAGGGAATGGGAGAGGCACCCAGCACCAAATACATTCAAAGGAGCTGTGAGAGGAAGTAAGAGAGGGGAGGTGCTAGAATTCAGCAGGGTTGGTAAAGGCTTCCTGTCACAGACAGCACCCACAGAAGGGGGGAGGTCCATCGTCTCCTTCCTGAAAGCCTTTCATCTCTCTTAATGCGACCCAAGATCTCTTGGGCCTCAGGGACCTAGGAGATGGGGCATGAACTGGGTCTCACCAGCTATGGGAAGGGCTGGCAGATGAGGAGGACTTGGGACCTGACTGTGGCTTGGGAGGGCTCTGGCACCTGCTGGATGTGCATTCCAGCATCTGGCCCCGGGCTGACTTTCTAACCACATCCCAGGAGCAGCTTCCCCTGGGACTGAACATTTCCTGAAGAGCCAGACCACAGGATGGTGCACAGGGATGGGGGTGGGGAGAAGGGGGCCACACAAGGGATCCTGTCCCCAGACCCACCCCCTTTCCCATCTTCAGCCTGGAGAAGAGATGCTTCAGGGTAGATACACTCACAGCCTTCAGATATTAGAAGGGGAGGAGAGATTAGCCTTGCTCTGCTTGGCTCCACAAAGCAGATCCCAGAGGAGCTCTGGGAAGAAGCTACAGGAAGTATGCAAGGAAGAACTTTCTAACATCAGAAGGATTTGAAGAGGGAAAAAGTAGCTTTGATAAGGAGTGAGCTCTCCATCACTGGACAGCTTCAAAAGGAGTCAGTAAGAAATATTTTAGAGGTGCCCTGATTCAGATCTAGATGGAGCCAAACACCTCTTTGGGCACATCGGAGAATTTCAGGATCCACAGACACCTTATTTCTCTTGCTGGCCTCACCACATTCTAGCACTGAGGCCATCCGAAGAATCCTCTCTGGCTGTCCTCTTCCTCCAATCCATTGCCATGGGCTAAGGATTTTACAGCCCCACACTTCCTCTCAGCTCCATCTTATATCTGGGTATGTCTGGGTCTCTGTGGTCCAATTGCACCCAAGGGATCTCCTACTCACCCTGGGCCTGCTCCCTGAGGGTTTACCAAAGTGAGATTGAATTCTTTCTTCCCTCACTAATTCATTTCAAATAGACAAGAATAGATTAAATGCAAATGGCGAAGAGAACCCTGTCCTGGGCAGTGGGGAGGCCTAGAGGTTAGAATCCCTCTACACTGTGTCCTCTCAGATCTCATCACTTCAGAGTACAAGGAAATCCAATGACCAAAGTGGAGGGGTACAGTTTCAGGAGCTGGGCCAGTGCAGTGCCCAGAGAACTCTGGAGGCTGAAGGACATTCCTGCCTTGGGGAAGGGGTGTGAGGGAGAAGGATCATGGGGACATAGGTTTAGAACTGAAAAGGGATTCTGGAGCTGGATGTCATTGAGCCCAACTGCCTCATTTTACAAGTGGAGAAACTGAGGCCCAGAGAGTGACTTGGCCAGCATCACACAGTGAGCCATCATCTCTAAGGGGAGATTTGAGCCCAAGAGTCAAGTGCTTTATCCAACTACATTATGCTGGTAATTCAGGAGAAAGTGAGGGTTGTTAGGTAGCCTGGGGCCTAGAGCGGAACCCTGTGAGATAATACTGGAAAGTGGGTTTGAGGGGAGATTATAAAGGGCCTTGAATACCAAGCCAAGAAAAGTCAGCTTGACTTGGTTGACAAGATGGAGCCCTGGAGCCGGGCAGAACTCCAGCATGGCCAGGTCTATACAGGAAGATGAATTGGGAGCACATTAGGATTAGATTAGAGAGAGAAGCACATAGAGGGTTTGGGCCATGTTGGGGCTGGAGATGCCACTGGTTGGAGGGGTCTGTCATGCAGCTGGATGGCCAGGGCTGCGGCTCAGAGGTGGGGCCTGCGCTGGCCATGCAGATGTGGGGGTGCTCTGCCTGGGAGAGTGGGTGAGGCAGGCTTTGACTCCTGCCTTTGACACTAGCACCAGACCAATTGTGGGCAAGCCAACCCCTACTGAGCTTCAGCTTCCCCCTCTGCAAAATGGGCAGAATAGTCCTTGTCATCCCTTCCTTGCAGGGCTCCTGAGTATCCAGAGAAACAATGTGCTTTGTAAACTTTGAAGTCCTTTCAAAAAGCATTGGCTCAAGCAGCTTTGTTAGTTATCTACTGTTTGCTTGATGCTGAGCCGGGACTGCAAATACAAACGTCTCAGGAGGCACCAATTGTGGGGGCTGAGTGCGAAACCCCATGGGCCTCACGGGGTTTGGACTGGATGGTCTCTGGGATTCTCTCTAGCTCTGAAAGTTGATCAACAATACAGAGTGTGGTGTCAGAAGTGAGAGGGGCCTGAGAACTCTGAGACTCGTTATATTTTCATTAGGGATTCTCTTTAAGGTCAGTCCCTCTTGCTGTTTTCCCCAAGCCTTCTTCATCATGTATATCAATCAGGCAATCAACAAACATTTCTTAAAAGCCTACTATGTGCAGGACACTACTGGGGACACAGAGACAAAAAAAAGAAAAAAAGAAAAAAGAAAAAACTAGTTCCTGCCTCCAAAGAGCTTATGTTCTATTGGGGAAATAAGCTGAATGGTGACAGGAAATGGGTCAGGGGAGTGGGATGGCAAGGCGTTGGTGGTTGCTGGGGATCCATCGGGGCTTCCTGGGGAGATTCAGAGCTGGTCTGACACCCTCATTTTGTAGAGGGGAGCCAATGAGACCCAGAAAAGGGAGTTGACCCCAGCTCCCCCAGGTGCGCAGGGTCAGAGCTGGAGCTCTAGCATTGTGACAGGTCACCTGCTGTCCTGGAGCCAGAACCTTACCCTGCTTCTCAGATCAGTCACCAGTGACCCGAGGCCCTTTAACCTACAGGTCACCCTTCTCAGAGTGTTTTGCTTTTTGTATCCCAGAGCACTGTGGATTATAAGCACTTATTAAACGTTTTTCATTCCTTCATTCATTCCTTCATTCATACCCTACCTTTACTACTTGAATGAGGAATGAATAAATAATAAAACATTTATTAAGCTGCTGTAATGAGCCAAGCACTGTGCTATGCATGGGAAATAGAGATGGAAAAATGTGCTGGTTCTCACCACCAAGGAGCCTGTATTCTCCTTGGAGGAGACCACTCATGTAGAAAGAAAATCAATCTGGTCCTGTGCGCCTCAGTTTCCCCATCTGTAAAACAAAAAGATATGATTTCTAAAGCCCTCAGGGTTGGGATAAGGAGCCCACAATCTTAATTCTAGAAAAATCTGGATGATAATTTAGGGAAAGCAAAGTCTTGGTGAGGAAAGGACCTTTAAAGATGCTTGGTAGTTGGCCACCCATATTTCCTGAGGCCGAGACTATAGGTCAAATTGTTGCTGGGATGTGGCCTCTCTCAGCCCATCCTCAAAGTAGCTTCAGCCTGGATCCAGGGTGTTGTTTGGCCCCCCGGGGAGTCTGATCAGGCCTCTGAGACCCTGTGGGGTTTATTTTGAAGGCTTTATCTTCCAACCCTGACCCTGACTGAGAGGGAGTGGATGCTGGTTGACCCTGGCAGGCCCTCAGGCAGGCTGCTATGTCCTATGAGGCCCTGGGAATTTGTCAAATCTTTTATGGATGCCCTGTCCCAGGCCAGCTCAGACCTGGGCTGTTAAAAAGAGTTAATATGTTGGCATGAAGAATATACACACGAAGCCAAGGGTAAGAAACATTCACTCCTGGCTTATTTCGATTTTATGGCCAAGTCATTTCCAAGCCACACTTATGATAACAGATGGATAAATTTATGGGAGCAGTTAATTTGAGGAAAACTTCCCTCATCTCTGAGTTGGGCTCTGGCTGTATTGGATGCAACCTGGCTCTGGCTGACATCTGGCTTTGTCTCCCGCTCTCCCGGGGTTCTCAGAGACTGCCGTGGTGTCCCACATCCAAGACTGACGAAATCAGAGCAAGGGGCTCCAGCCTAGGCTTGCTATCCCCCAGTACCTCACACTGAGCACCGTTCTGCAGGTCCAGGGACAGGATACAATGTGGGGGAAACCACCACCACAATTGCTGGACCAGGAGGCTGCAGACCTCGGTTCAATTCTTGGCAACAGCACATACTAGCTGTTTGACCTTGAAAGGAGAGAACAAGCCTCTCTGTAGCATGTCCCTGATACTCCTGGGCCTGCTCTCTGAGGCCAAGCAGATCAAGGTTGAGCCTTGGTCCCCATAACAACAATCCTTTAGGTACTCGGAGACAGCTGTCCTGTCCCCTGAGCCTTCTTTTTTCCAGACCAAGCACCCCCAATGCCTTCCCAACCCCAGTCTCTGGAGGCTGCTCTGAGGAGTCTCCAGATTTCTGTTGAATTAACCTGGTCTCATTCCATTTCCAATCCTCCTCTGCCCTCAGACTTCCCGGGAGGGTTCCTCCAGCCTGGCAAGGGAACCCTGGGCTTGGCCAACTAGAGGCCTTCCTTATCAAGAGATGCCCGTGCCCCATCTCTCCTCACACACCTTGACACGAAGCAGAGGCAGCTTGTCAGCAGCCCGAGGTGAGCGGGATGAATCCCACATTAGGAGATGAGCTAGCTTGGGCCAGGGGGTGGGAAGGGCTGGGGGCAGCTCTGGGTCACCTCCCCAGCCAGCCCCGCCCTCCCTGGAATCGTGGCCTCGCTGCAGCCTCCAAAGGCCTGGGAGCCTCCCCAGGTACCATCCCCACTTTACACAACAGGGAACCGAGGCCCCCCAGAAAGCATGGTAGCTTGCTCAAGATACACAGCTAGTGAGTGTCAGAGGTACCGCCAGAACTCAGGTCTCACCTACATACAGTTCAGTTCCTTTTCCACTATGTCACAAGAATCAAGGCCATAGGATTCAGAGATGAAAGTGACCTCCAAATTATAATCGCCAAGCCTGACCCTGAATAAGAGATGGGAAAAATACACTTCTCTCCCTTTTTGCTCGAGTGGGACACTAGGGGGTGGAACATTGCATGTAATTTGGTTATACGTAGCTGGGTAGTACAGTGGATAGAGCGATGGGCCTGGAGGCAAGGAGACCTGAATTCAAATCTTGCTTCATATACTCACTATTTGTGTGACCCTGGGCAAGTCACTTCTTCATCTCTGTCTGCCTCAGTTTCCTTAAATGTAAAAATAGCATTTCCCTACCAGGAATGTTGTGATGATTAAATGAGATGTTTGCCTGGCATAGAATAGGGCCTTCCCTCCCTCCTTCCCCCTTACCTCCTCCTCTCCTCCCTCCCTCCCTTCTTCCATATCTCTATTCTTCCTTTCTCCCTCCCTCCCTCCCTCCCTCCCTTCCTTCCTTCCTTCCTTTCTTTATAGTGTTAGTTCAGAAGAATTTTTTTCTCTTTCTTTTTTGCTAATTGGAGAGGGTTGGTATATTCTGAAATAAAAGTATTATAAAAGCAGAAAATACCAATGAACAATTGGTCAACAAGCATTACTCAGTGCTTACTAAGTTTCAGGCCTGGTGAGCAATAGAAGTGTAAAATAATTCTAGAGAGGGACTGGATAAATGACCTCATCTAAATCCCTTGTTTTATTAACAGCAAAACTGTTCTTTGTCCTTCAGTCTTGAAAATGACCATGACATCAGGGCGGTGATGCTATGAAGTGAATTGGATTTAAGTGAGGCAGGACTATGCAGTTGCCAGCCTCACTTTCTCCATTTGGGTCCAGTGGAGAGATATAGATCAGGAGACTAGAGATGGCCCTGGATGCAGTGGGAGGCCTTGGCTTTTTTAAGCTAAGTTCTTTCCCAGGTCTTAGTTTAACTGAGACAATGTCTATTTAGTGATTAAGGCTAGGTAAGAAATGAGGCAAAGATAGGGCGGCTAGGTGGCGCAGTGAGTAGAGTGCCAGCCTTGGAGTCAGAAGGACATGAGTTCAGATCCAGCCTCAGACACTTAACACACAAAAACCTAGCCGTGTGACCTCGGGCAAGTTACTTAACCCCAGCTGCCCTCCAAAAAGCAAAAAAAAAAAAAAAAAAGATACCTTGTAAGGTTCTAGCCAAACAGCAACACTGAAACCCAGTGGAAGCCTGAGTTTGCCCCCCACCGAACAACTGTTTGTTGGAACCAAGATTTACAGGATCAGGGGCCCCAGAGGGAGATGGGGCCCAGTCATCTCATGCAGATGAAGAGACAAGGCAAGGGCACGTGACTGTCTGGGCTACACTCAGCAGAGGCAGGATTCAAATCCAGGCTCTCAGATGTGTTTTCTCCTGCCCCAGTGAGATCTCTCTGGGATTTGTGTGAAGGCGTTTCAGAAAGGATCCTGAGTATAGATGGAAGGGTCAGACCTCCAGCTGGTTTCATGGGGTCCAGGGTTGGGGTGGGCCAGGCTTACATTAGGCATTCTCTGTCTCTATCTCTGTCCCTTTTTCATAAGCATCCGATTGTGCCCACTCTAGGTTGCTATGAATCTGGGTGGGTTGACCTTCTCATTAAGGAAAAAAAAAGATTATCTCATAGTGGGGAAGGTGCTGTCTAGACACAGGATAAGTGAGGGAAGGGGAAAGTGTGAGGTTATTCTAAGCAGGCCAAGATGACGTTTTCTGGGCTCAGATGGAAAGCCTGTGATGTGATGTGTCTCGGGCTTAGTATCTTTGGAATGAACCTGGCCCCAGGGAGGATGGTATTCAGGAAATGCTGCTACAGTGGAGAGGGGATGCTTGCTGAGGCCACCACCCTCCAGAGCCCTGGCTTCACAATTGCCCCATCTTTTGGGGGAAGCCCTGTGCACCTGGAAAAAGACCAAATCGAGCCCAGAGAAATGCACCTGAAATTACAGCATCCTGGAATATCAGAGCCAGCAGGACCCTGGGAAAACATTATAGTCCAGGAATCTGCTAATCTAGAGAAGAATTGGCTTTTTAGGACTATCTGTTAACAACTCCTGCATCTTATAAAGGAGGAGACAGCCCAGGAAGGGAAAAGGATTTGCCCAACATTGCCCAGCTGATCAATTGTCAATTGTCCCATTTAACAGATAGGGCAACCAAGACCCAGCAATGACTTGGCCAAGGCTGCAGGTAGTGGCAAGAGATGAGATTTGACCCCATCCTCCTGGCTCCCAGCCCAGGGCTTTCCCCTCATGATGCCAGATTCCCTTTCCTATGCTGGACTTTCATGGCCTTAGCTAAATGCCTTCCTCTCCCTGGGCTTCACTTTCCTCATCTGTGAAATGAGAAGGTTAATGAGGTTAATGGACAGGTTAATGCTGTGGACGAGATGTTCTTAGCCCAGGGTCCTCAGCCTCCAAAGGGGATCATGGATAGATTTCAGGAGGTCTGCGGACATGAACAGGAGGTGAAAAACCTTACACCATTATTTCAATATAACTGGTTTCCTTTGTAATCCTATGGATTCTGTACTATACATTTAAAAACATGATTCTGAGAAGAGGTCTGCTCAGGGAGAGGACAGCGGGCGCCTGACAGCATCTGGAACCAGAAAGGGTTAAAAGTCCCTGCAATAGACAGAATTGACCTAGGTTTGGAAGGAGCATTTGCCAAGTCCCTTAGCTTCTTCTTATGGACAAAGTGGAGAGATATGGGCTGGACTATAGTCCAGGTAGGTAGATGCAGATCTATTTGAATGGCCTGACATAGAGAGTAGCCATTAATGGGCCAACGTCTACATCAAAGCAGGTTTCTGATGGAGTGAACAATCAATAAACATTTATTAAGCATTTACTAAGTGCCACAGCGATGGTTCTGGGCATCACAATTTAGGAAAGGCATTTATAAGACCTGAGAGCATCCAGAAGTGGATGGTAAAAGACCCACAGTTCATGACATTGGATGGAAGGATGAAGTTAGCAGGGACTTTTAGCCTGGGCAGACAAGACTCAGAAGGACATGAGAGTTGTCAAGTATTTGAAGGGCTGTCTCTTGGAAGAGGGATCACACTTACTCTATGTGGTCCCAAAGGGTAGAACTTAGAGAAAAAGGGGAAATTGGAAAGAGGTCACTTTAGGCTGGAATTTCGGACTTTCTAATAATTTGGGCTGTCTAAAATCCCAGTGGGAGCCCTTGGGAAGTAGCAAAACCTGGGGTGGGGTGGTACTTGGCATGGAGGGGCGGGTTGGGCCAGATGCCTCTGAGGTCCCTTGTGACTGTGCCTGTGCAGAGCTGAGATGCCAGGGGCTGAGCAGAGCCAAGCAGGGATTCAGGGTCATAAATTCAATCCTAGCTCAGGAAGCCAGAGAGCAGGGAATACCAGGGAGTTGACATTTTATCTGACTCAACCTGATTCCCCAAAGTGATGGACTTTTTAAAAATGCAGTCGCACAAACTCCCTGGCCCTGCCCTGGACTGACCCACTATCATGCCTGCCCCTGTGGAGCCTCCTACAACAGTAACCACATAGAGGAAGATGGGGGTGGGAGTCCCAGACCACCAGAATCCAGCAGCTAAGAGTTTCTGGGAGGCTTAATTTCCATTTGCTTTTTGTCCCTCCCATTCTTAGAAAGGATCAATTGGGCTGAACAAGGAACCCTAGGACTGAAGGCAGGACCAAGTGGATTAAGTTACCTGTTCTTTTCCTAATGCAGGTATGTGCCTGTCTCAAGCAGGTGGCTGCAGCCTAGCTCTTTCATCCCAAGACTCACAGCTAAAGAGACACCACTGGTTGAATATATCTCCTCTTCTCCTGTGCTTCAGGGCTGGGCCCATGCTGAAATACTCATTCCATCCATGGATTCTTTAGTGCCATAAGACAGCAGGGGGTGAGACCCTAGCAGCCTAATAAAGTTGCTTGTACATGGCGGCTTGGCCTGGGGCCTGGGCTGATTGGCTGATTTGCAGCTGGGCCTGTTTTATGAGCCCAAGTGTGGGGAACCAGCACTGCCGCCTGACTCAACATTGGCAGCCCTGAAGTGACAGCCGAGTTAACTGTCCCAGTTCTGACTCAGAGAGCTGGTTTATTCTGGCTTCATCAGTGCTGCTCAGAATTCCTTCTCTTGGCTAGGGTTCTAGGCCCGCAAGACACAAGGAATCCCGGCTAAATTGGGGCCGTACGTGCCTGACCCCAGACCACATGTTTGTCCTTTCACCTTCCTCTCGGGCACATGCTCCATAGCCCAGCAAACTGGAATCATTGCACATCTTCAAGACATTCTATCTCTGGCCTCTGCACATGTGTGCCTCCTCCATGCCTGGAATTCATACCCTCCTCATCTTCCCCTTCCCTTCCTCCCAAGCTTTTTTAGCTTAGATACTAAATCTAAGATGAGATGCCTTCTCCTTCCTAAAGCTTCCTCCCCCAGTTCTCCAAATGAAAGTGTTTTTTCCACCTTCTAATTCTTCTCTAGGACTTAATCTGATCTCTCAGCCCCTAGAAGAATGTAAAACCTTGGACAGCAGGGATTGTTTAATTCTTGCTTTCATCTCTTCAGTACCTAGTAAGAGTTTTGCACCTAGCAGATCTTTTATAAATGCTTGCTCCCCTGAATTGAATCACCAAGAGGAGGAAGACCAGGAGAGTGAGTAGCCTAGAGATCACATCAGAAGAAAATGGATTGAAGAAGCCATTTAAAAGGCTAGTGACCAAGCAAGGGTCCTAGAGACCAGGCTTTATGGAGATCCTGGGGCTGCGGACGCTCACCTGGAGTAGAGAAGACTCACGGGGGACCTGAGAGCCATCTTCAAGCATGTGAAGGGCAGTCACCTGGCAGAGGAACCAGACTTGTTGGGGAGGGGCAGATTCAGGTTGGATTCAGGAATGGGGAGGTAGGGAGTCCCCCTCCCTGGAGGTCTTCCAGCAGAGGCTAGGAGGAATTTGTTAAATCACCTCCCTCTCTTTAAACCTCAGCTTCTCCATTTGAAAAATGAAGGGATGTACTATAATGTCTCTTCCAATTCTTCAGCTGTTTAAGTCCCAACTCTTTTGTTGGGATCTAAGGCAACAAGATGGCACAGTAGATAGAACTCTGGACCTGAAATTAGGAAGGGCCGAGTTCAAATTCAGCCCCAGACACTTACTGTGTGACTCTAACCTCACTTACTTCGAGGGGCAGCACCCACCTCTCAGAGTTTCTGTGAAGATTGAATGAGATCATATTGGCAAAACTCTTTGCAGAGGTTAAGGCATTATACAGATATTAATTAGTTACTAAGTAACAGACACACAAAAAAATGGTAATGGCTTGTATTGAGCCTAAGTGGCTTCCCTGTAAGAGGTCAGGCCACCTGGCCGAAGAGGAGGACATCCCTGGGTCCTGAGAGAACTGGCAGGGAGCCTTGCTGTCCAGGATCTTTGCAAGATCTCAGAAAATGGAAATGAATTGTGTTGGAGAAAGGCAATTCCCTCCTGCCCCATCAATTTTCAGTAAAGGGGGGAAAGAGTCGACAAAGTGTAGCTGAGCATTTGGAAGAGGAAGCAACCGTGAGGAGGAGCCAACATTGTTTCACCAAGACCCAGTCATGCCAAGCTAACCTCATTTCCCATTTCGGCAGATTCTGGACCGATAGATTGGGGGAAATCCTGCAGCTATTGTTTGCCCTGCCTTTCACAAGGGTCTTGAGACGGTTTCTCCAGCTCTTTTTGTGGAAAAAGTGGAGAGGCTGCTATATGCTAGTCTAGTGAAGTGTGTTCAGAAGTGGTTGATTGACTGGACCCAAGGAGTAGCCATTGATGGTTAGAGAGACCCTGGGGACAGGTTCACATTTTTATCAATGGCTTGGAAAGAGGCCACAGTCCAGGCTTATTCACTTGTAGGTGACTCAGAGCCAGGAAGGAGGGTTAGATGGGTGAGAGACTCCTAAGGGATCCTGTCAAGCTAGGACACTTGGGTGGAATTGATTAAGAAAGACATTTAAAGCTTTGCTTTGTGTTAAAAAAACAAAATTTCCCAAGTGCAAGGTGGGGGGCTTTGGTTAGCCAGCAGCTCATCTGTAAACAGTGGCCTACACTCTGAGTATGAGTCAGCAGTGGGAGAAGGAAGCCAAAACCCTTGGACTCTTGGATCTTGGACTCTATTTAAAATGGCAGAGTGAGTGTGGAGGGAATATTCTGTCCAGTTCGATTCAATTCAATTCAGTTCCATGTAGTTCCATGTCACATGCATTTCTTGGTGCCTCCTTCATACAGTTCAGGGAAACAAAACTCAAATTGAGTGTCTACTGTATACAGTCTGGGGGTACAAAACTCAAATTGAAATAGCTATAACTCCAATGTATGGTATTTGGATAAGAAGGAGGAGGAATAGGAGGAGAAGGAGGAGGAAGAGGAGGAGGAGGAAGAGGAGGAGGAAGAGGAGGAGGATGGTGACAAATGATATTTCTGTGGGCATTGAGCATCTTCTGCAGGTCATCCAGTGAAGGGGACCAGAGTCTATGAAGGACTTGAGTGTATATTTTATGAGGACTGACTGAAGGAGCTCAGGATGGTTAGAAGAGAAGGCCCAGAGACACGATAACTGAAGGGTAGCCACATGGAAGAAGGAGTAACAGAGGACAGAGCCAGGGCCAGAGGTGGGGTAGGGGGAAATTTTAAGGGTAAATTGAAGCTCAGCATCAGGACAAACTTCCCCAACAATGGGCCCTGTGCCAGAGTGGTGCTGGCTGCCCAGAAGGTGGAGGGCTTCACCCGTAAAGCAGAGGTTGGAGAGGACCCTTAGTCAGTTTGCTATGTTTGGTCTGAGTCACTCTAGATGCTTTCTAATGTAGCTCTGAAATTCTGAAAATTTTGTGAGCCTTATCTGGGCCTCAGGCTCCTTTGCCAATGAGAATAATAACTCTTCTCCTGACCACGTGGCAAGATGGTTAAGGGGAAGCTTCCTAGGAAGGCACATTTGTTAATCGTTCTGTCTCCCTCTACCCAGAGGCCTCTAGCACCCATATTGTGTGATGTGGATTCCCAGGATGGCAGCCTGGAGGCAGCTTCACTACAGTGGGCAAAGGCTTCTCCAGCTCTGGCTGTGCCAGTTGTGATTGTGGAACGCTGTACAGGGAGGCCCCTCTCT
The DNA here is from genome assembly GCA_011680675.1 of Gymnobelideus leadbeateri. Lineage (NCBI taxonomy): Eukaryota > Metazoa > Chordata > Mammalia > Diprotodontia > Petauridae > Gymnobelideus > Gymnobelideus leadbeateri. Next base: position 29,508 of record WOXC01011299.1, read on the forward strand.
GGTCCTTAGTCTCCTCCTCTACAAAATGGGATGCTAATCCTGCTGGCACCCTCCTCAGAGGGTTAGTGGGAACCTGAAGGCCTGGGAAATGGGAGCTTTGACTTGGCTGACTGACAAAATCATTAGGAGCTGAACCATGCTTCTCAGGGTCTCCTTGGGCCAGTGAAACCCAGATCTGCCATGTTTGCAGATCTCCTTCTCTGAAACCCTGCCCCTCCAGCCTCAGCTGGCCTGGAACCCAGGACTTTCTGTAGGAAGGCAGACCGGCTTGCCAGTCCTTGCCTGAGTCCTCTCCACTACTACCACCACCAGCACCCCACCCACCCCCCAGTCCAAAGCTGGGGTTTTTTAACACTTCCCAAGTTTTCTGAAAACTCAGCAAGTTCTGTGGGGTGACCCAAGCTCAGAAACAAAGACAGCTTTCAGCTCCAATCAAGCACACGTGTATATTCGCACACCAGGCCTCTGGGTGCTGTGTGAGCCAGGGACCTGGGCTCCCTGGGCTGGTTGGCAGGGTCCATCTCCAGTCAAGACAAACAATGGAATGTAAAGAGAAAATCCTGGATTTGGAAACAAGACCTGTCTCTGACCCTGGCTCAGCAATCTTTTTAATCTCTTTGGACCTCAGTTTGCCCATGTGTAAAAAGAGGTGGTTGGGCTCTAGGGTTCATTTGAGCATTTCCTCTCTCCCTCCTTCCCTCCCTTCCTTCATTCCTCCTTTCCTTCCTTCCTTTCCTCCTTCCTTCCTTCCTTCCTTCCTTCCTTCCTCCCTCCCTCCTTCCCTCTATTCCCTCCTTCTTTCCTTCCTTCATTTCTGCCTTCCTTCCTTCTTTCCTTCCTTCCTGCCTTCCTTCCTTCTTTCCTTCCTTCCTGCCTTCCTTCCTTCGTTTCTTCCTTCCTTCCATTTTTCATTTTTGCCTTCCTTCTTTCCTTTCTTTCTTCTTTTCCTCCTTCCTCCCTCCCCTTCCTCCCCCCTTCCTCCCTTGCTTCCTTCTTTCTTTCCTTCCTTCATTTCTGCCTTCCTTTCTTCCTTCATTTCTGCCTTCCTTCCTTCTTTCCTTCCTTCTTCCTTCATTTCTGCCTTCCTTCTCTTTTCCTTTCTTCTTCTTTCTTCTTTCCCTCCTCCCTTCCTTCCTTCCTTCCTCCCTCCCCCTTCCTCCCTTCCTTCCTTCCTTCCTCCCTCCCCCTTCCTCCCTTCCTTCCTTCATTTTTGCCTTCCTTCCTTCTTTCCTTCCTTCCCTCCTTCCTCCTTTCCTTCCTTCATTTCTGCCTTCCTTCCTTCCCTCCTTCCTTCCTTCCTTCATTTCTGCCTTCCTTCCTTCCCTCCTTCCTTCCTTCCTTCCTGCCTTCCTTCCTTCTTTCCTTCCTTCCTTCCCTCCTTCCTTATTTCCTTCTTTCATTTCTGCCTTCCTTCCTTCCCTCCTTCCCCCTTCCCTCCTTTCCTTCCTTCCTGCCTTCCTTCCTTCATTTCTTCCTAGCTTCCTTCCTTCCCTCCTTCCTTCCTTCCTTCCTTCCTTCCTTCCTTCCTTCCTTCCTTCCTTCCATCATCCTTCCTTCCCTCCTTCCTTCCTTCCAGGACACTTCTCAATTCAGTCATCATAGACAAAATGACCCAGCTCTTATCTTTAGACATAAATTAAGTACTGACTAGAAGGTGGGAAATCTGGGTTCTTGTCTCAATTCTGCCATGGATTCACCGTGTGATTTAAGCTCATTACTTTCCTTCTGTTTCCTCACCTACAAAATGAATTGCTGGGGGATGGGAAACAGGATCACAGGCTCCTAGATCTAGTCCTCACCTGTCACTCAGTGCTTTGTGCTGCTTGCCCTGGGCACAAAACATCCCAGTCATAGCTCTGCCTGGCCCTGAAGAAGCAGGGGAGAAGTCCCTGTTCTGCCAATGATTTTCCTTCTGTGGGACCACCATCACCCCGTCTCTCACTTTTGTAACCTTGGCATCTAGATGGTAGCAGAGACCATGCTCTGGACTTGGAGTCAAGAAAACTTGACTTCAAATCACAGATCTGCCTGTGTGTGAGTGGCCCCCCACATGTAATAATTGTGACTATCAGCCCCAAAAGCCTGTGCACGTTGCTCACAGGACAGCCTGACACTACTTCTACTTCTTATCAGGACTAACTTAGGACAGAAACATGCAATGGGAAGTGGGTTACAAAGCTGAGGGGCTATGGATGCTAAAAATAGCACATTAATTGAGTGCTAGGACCTTGAAGGGGAAGAAGAGGAAGGAGCTGGAGTCCTCCTGAGGAGCCTTGCCTTGGGGGGAGTGCTGGCCTCTCTAGAGAATCACAGTCAGAAAACCTCTGAGCTGGAAGTGATCTGACAGGTATCTAGTCCTCTGGGTGCTGAGCTCTGTCTAGGCACTATGGGGGAGGAGAAAAGAAACCATTGAAGCAGGAAGGAGACCTTGGAGACCACCTAGGCTGCCCCAGGCCCATTTTACAGATAAGAAAAATGAGGGCCAAAAATGAGGGGAAGAGATGTGGTCCCAGTGACCTGGGACACCCAGAAAGTTTCTAATCCAAGATTATGCCTCAGGTCTTCCTACTCCTCCTCCACTTTCTCTACCTCCCTCCCTCCACATCGAGAGTGGGTCATGGAATTCTGGGCTTGTAGGCAGAAGGGACTTCAGAGCACTCCTGGCTCAGCCCATTCCCTCTACAGGACCTTTCATCATGGAGGAGATAATCTGGTCTAACTCCTTCATTTTATCAGTGGGAATACTGAAGCCCAGAGAAAGGAAGTGAGTGACCCAAGTGGTCACAAAGCAAGGAAAGGTCTCCTGGGGTTTCCTTCACTTGGCTCCAGTCAAGTGTTCCTCCTCCTGGCCCAGTTGCAGCCCCTTATATAACTTAGCCCCACTTTCATGAAAACGGGAAAGTTGGCGATGGCAGATTTGCTTACATGAGAGAACATCTGTTTACAGAAACCTTCAAGTGTTTACATTCACGCTCCCATGTGTCCGAGGTCCCAAGGCTGCTTCTCCCCTTCTTCATTCTGTGATTAATTGTTCCAGTGGGGTTATTCTCCCTGACACAGACTTAATGGGCCAGCATCATTAATCCCCTCTGAGGTTAACCATATGTTTGGACATTTTAAAAAAATAAACCATTAGTGGACTTTTTTTCCCCTTCCGTGGCCAAGAAGTCATGCCCTCCAGAGAAGGAGGGTCAGATTTTGGAATGGGAGCCCTCCCAGAATCTTGGAGTGGGGAGGGACCTCAGGGACATGGAGTTCAACCCATGGCTGAACAGGAATCCCCTTCAGCAGCCCTGACGGGTGGCTGCCCAGCTTCTGTTTGAGCATCTCCAGGAGGGGGAGGAGACCAACCCCGGAAGATGCCCATCCCACTTAGGAAGAACTCTCATGCTCAGGAAGGTCTTTCATGATTTTGGCATATGCATCTGCTTCTGTTAGAGTGGTCCCAGAAAGCAGAGTTCTGCTCTAGTCCATCAATGCCCTTTGAAAAATCAGCAACCACGATGGTGGGGTGTTGGTTTCTCCATATCTTTTAGTCTGTTTTATGAGCATAAGGATGAGATCTGCCCAAGAATCAGATTCAAATGGAGAGCCTGGTTATCCCCTCCCCATGGCTTCACCAAAGATACCCTCTTCATGTCTCCAAGACGCCATCTTGACTATTCCCTGAACATTGAGTCAATTCCTAGAATCCTAGGATTGTTGCTCTGGACCAGGAAAGGACCAAAATGGGCAACCCCCTGCTTTTATATGTGAGGAAACTGAGTCTGCAAGAAATGAAATCAGGACTGACCCAGGAGTCAGGAGTACCTGAGTTCAGATCTGACCTTAGATACTTGACCCTAGCTGTGTGACCTTGGGAAAGTTGCTTAACCCCAATTGCCTTGCCTTCCCCCACTCCAAAAAAAAAAGTGAAATCACTTGCTTAAGATCCCACAAGTACTAAAGTGGCAGAGGGAGGACTTCTGATTCCAAACCTAATGTTCTTTCCATGTATTAGCATATATTATAGTTATCTGTGCTTTATCTAGTCTTTTCTTCTCCAGCACTGAACACACGATTCTGTACACAGTAGGTGTTTAATAAATATTTTTGAGTGACTGATAAGCTTTAAAATTGATTTAGATAAACTTTTAAACTGTATACTCCTTGAGGGTAGGGACTGCCTTTTACCTCTTTCTGTATCCCCAGTGCTTACAGTGTCTGGCACACAGTAGGTGTTTAATAAATGCTTATTGAGTGAATGATAAAAACATAACTCCTGTCCTCAAGAATCTCACAGTATTTAGTCAGGATAAGGCAGGTGCACAGACCACAGTAAATGTAATGCTCTGCATCAGGGAGGGGCAAACTAAGTGCTCTGTGAGGTTGGAGAGGAAGGACTTTTCCATCTAAGAGGAATCAGGGCAGTCTTCCTGGAGGAGAGGGTATTTTATTTGGGCTTTAAAGAACTGGAAGGAATTCTGTAGGTAAGTAAGGAGAGAGAGCAAGCCAAAGAAAGCTTTTGCCAGGGCCTTGGCCCTGGATGGGGAGAATAGACCTGGCTCTGGCACAGAAGCCCCTGGTGCCCCCAGCCAGTCCATGGTCCTTCCTGTTTCTGACAACAGTGACTGAAGGGTCTGTCTTGTGGGTACCTTCCTTTTGAACTCTCTGGGACAGAAGTGGGTGGGAAGTCCGAAAGCTCTTTCTCCCTTCTGGAGAACACTTTTATCTGGAATGACGGAGGGGACAGTGAGGATACAGAGCCCCACGGCAGCCTGGCCCACGGGCTGTGTTTCCAGTCCACAGAATGGGTGAGCTTATCTGGACCATCCTGGCTGAGGGAGCTCCCTGAGGGCTGGGGCAGGAGAGGAGGCCAAGGACAGGAAGGCTTTGATGGATAGGACAGGGCTGAATTATGAGGCTTTCCACAAGAAGGCGGGTGGTCTGTGTGGACACAGGGCAGAGGGTTTCTGATCTGTTTAGAGTCAGGGGATCAGCAAGAGGATGCTTGGCTGAGATGGGGGTGGAGCAGCGAGAGCCCTGGGAGCCACGGCAGAAAAGCCTGGGCTAGAGGCCAGTCTCAGACAGTCACTTAATTCCCCCCAGACTCAATTTCTTGATCTGTAAAATGGGTAATAGATAATAATAAGTAATGAATAGGTAGGTAATCGATAGATACAGATTTCAGGGTTATTGTGAAGATCAAATGAAATAATGCTTCTAAATCACTTTGAAAACATAAAGACCGCCTCCCCATACCATGTACCCTGCACTGTGCTAAGAATTTTACGGACATTACTACATTTAATGCTAAAATGCTACATCAGGGGGTATGTTGTTGTTGTTGTTGTTAGGTTGAGAGGATCCCAAAAGGGAGCAAAGGGAGGGTCAAGGACAGCTGGAAACCCTGGGCTAAGGGGAAGGAGGATGAGACACAGGGCAGGTGGGTGGAGGAAGAGCTCTGGGCTTGGGGAAAGGAGCCTGAAGCAGATGGGCATCACATACGGAAAAGGGCACTGTGAATGAGGTCTGCCTTACAGAGGATGAGCATTCCTTCCAGGGAATGGTAATATTGAAGGCCCCTATATCCTCAGGTCCTTCCCAGCCCTGACATCCCCTGTTCTAAGGCCCCTTCCACCTCTGACATTCCAAGGCCTCTCCTAGCCCTGGCATTCCTTGTTCTAAGGCCCCTCCCAACCCTGGCATTCCTTGTTCTAAGGCCTCTCCTAGCCCTGGCATTCCTTGTTCTAAGGCCTCTCCCAACCCTGGCATTCCTTGTTCTAAGGCCCCTCCCAACCCTGGCATTCCTTGTTCTGAGGTCTCTCCCAGCCCTGGCATTCCTTGTTCTGAGGCCCCTCCCAACCCTGGCATTCCTTGTTCTAAGGCCTCTCCCAACCCTGGCATTCCTTGTTCTAAGGCCTCTCCCAACCCTGGCATTCCTTGTTCTGAGGCCCCTCCCAACCCTGGCATTCCTTGTTCTAAGGCCCCTCCCAACCCTGGCATTCCTTGTTCTAAGGCCCCTCCCAGCCCTGACATCCCCTGTCCTAAGGCCCTCCCCGTTCTCACATTCTCTGCTCTGTGTCCTCAGCCTCCTCTATGACTGGCTCCATGCCTCTCTCTCAACTCTCTGCCTTCCTCCCTCTCTGCCCTGGAATCCCTGAGCCCCATCCTCTTTCCAGCTTCCCCAAGAAAACAAAGGGGCCTGTCCTTCCTTCCTCCCTTCCTCCTTCCCTTTCTCTGTGCCTCTGGCCCTGCCCAGGCTGCCCACAGCAGTAACAGCAGCAGTAGCAGCTGGGGGGTGCAGGCGTAGAATTAGCATTTGAAAGGAGCCCCTGCATTAATTTCAGACGGAACATAAATATGGGCTCAGGCCCTCTCTTCCCAAAGAGGAGGACTGAGCCTGCTCTTCTCAAGAGCAGAGGGGAAACATGTGGGGGGGATTAAGGACAGTAATAGAGGCTTTCAGGGCCTGCCCTGCCCTGGAAACATCTGGCGGGGCGCCCCTTCCTCGCCCCCATCCCCCGTCCCCTGGCGCTTTCTCTGGGATGCCTGTTAATTGCCCCATTGTTCCCCTGTCCCTTGCACAATCCTCTCTCTCCATCTGTGGAGTCTTGGAAGGGACGTGTCTTGTTTCCTACCATTTCTTGCTCTGAAACTCAAACTTCTAGGCTCCTAGGGCCAACAAAAAAGTGAGCAATAGTTCTCATTCTGGCAACACCTTCGCTTACTTAATGATCAGCGCCGTTGACACAGCACATCACCTTTGACAGAAGCGTTCTACAGTTTGGGAAGTCCATCTACCCATTCTCTCAGTGTATCTTTCCAGATGTGGGCCCTGATGAGGGAGGCCCCGCCCCGCCAAGCATCCTTCCAGGGCAGAGGCTGAAGTGTCTTCTGGGAACTGGGGAACACGGCCTAGGGCAGCCTGCTGGCCACTAGGTGGGGTGGTGGAGCAGAGTGCTCAGCTTGGAACGGGGAAGACCTGAGTTTGAATCCTCGTCAGTCACTTAAGTCAAAATGAGGATATTAAAAACATACTAGTTGTTAACACAGACCTTGAGTTCACCGTTATCATTACCCAAAGAAACATTTCTTCTACTACATTGCCCTGAAATGCTGCCCCCCCACCCCTGCCCCCGGCTTCTGCCCGCAGGCTCTTGGGAAGGGGGGGTCTCACTACCTTCTATTCCACTTTGGGACAGTTCTCATGATTAGTCATCTCTTCCTTGCATCAGTTCTTCCAGCATGTGGTGAAGGGATGTCCTCCACTGGCACTGATTACCATGCCTCTGTGACGTAGTAACTCGTCTTCAAGAGTGTCTTTCCTCATTTTGTGGTCAGGTCTGCCTGGAAGTCAGACACTTCCAAGACACAGGTGGGCTGGGCCTCATATGGCACAAAGGCCTTCCTGGAGCACGAGATGGTGGCTGCTAAGTCAGTGCCAGGCTGGTGGAGGAGAAGGAACTGAGGCTTGTTAAGAGTGAGGTCAGCCAAGAAGCAGACAAGGGCCAAGGATGGATCTGGGACAGTGAGGGGACCAGGGGGCAGAGGCCAAGTCTGAACCTCCCTCAGTCAGTCAGAGGTGGAAGAGGCCAGAACAGTCTGTTCTGCTTAAAGCAGGGAGACCCTGAGGGTCTGAGACAGAGCCCCCAGGACTGACCATGACCATTCTGTCCTCTTCCTCGGCCTCTGCTGCAGGAAGGACCCCTCATGGGGTGTCACAGGTCTATTGGGAGAGAATACAAGTTTAAATTACAGCTTGCCTCCTTACTTTCTAAGTGACCCATCTTTAGAAAAGCTTCAGGAACATAATAGGTGCTTAATAAATGCATGTGGACTTGATTTTCCTTGACCCTGAGTAACCACTTCTCTGGGTACTTCCTCAGTATGTAAAATGTGAGGCCTATATAAGATGAGCTTCTTGGGACCCTCCCAATTTTTCCTGATCCCACCAGTTCTAGTGCCCGCCCTCTTTGGTAGCTGATCTATGTACAGTCTGTTTTCTGTGGTATTTTATCTTAAGGGCAATAGTGAGCCATGTAAGGCTTGTGAACAGGTCTGGGAAGCAGGTGGGGCATCAGTCAGAGTGAGGAGAACTGCCAGGAGGGAGACCCGTTAGGAAGCCATTGTCAGAGTCCATGCCAGAGGCGATGAGGACGGGCACTACTGTATGTGAGCAGGGCCAGAGAAGGCAGCCTGAGAAGGGGCTTTGTAGGGGGCAGAAGAAAGCTCTCAGGACAGAGAATGGGAAATGATAGAGTTGGGGAGTCCTAGAGAACATGTAGTCTATCCCTTTCATTTTGCAGATGGGGAAACTGAGGCCAGGTCAGGGAAAGCTGCCTGCCCAACCTTCCATTGGGTTGCCTTCCTGGCAGAGGGGACATGTGAACCCAGGTTCTCTGTCTCAATGGCATGGGGTCTTTACCCTTTACTACTGAAAGAACAGAGGTTCAGAAGATTGTGTCTAAGTAGGTGGAGGTGGCGGGGAGAGCTGGGGACGAAGAATTAACAACAGCACAGTCCCTGCCCTCAAGGACCTTGCAAGGTGAGAAGGGAGTCACTATGGTATGTACAAAGAAGGTGTGAGGAGGCCATTATAGGAAGACCTTGAGGAAAGCAGCTACAGTGTGAGGGAAGAAAAGGGTAGGGAAAAGCCTGATCCAGATGTGGGGGTGTTGCCAGCCCTGGAGCCATGGGAAGGCCCTGGCCTGTCTCTATAGGAGGTGGCCCTGATCCACTCTGGGCCTGGAGCCAGGCTCCAGAGAAAAGCAAAGCATTCCCAGTACAGTCATGAAGGCTGCCCTCATGGTCTTGGGGGGAGTCCCAAAGATTTCCATCCATGGGCCAATACCTCTCCCAGGGCCAAGGGTATGATAAAAATCACTCAGGCCTCCTCCAAAGCTGAGAGGCCCTGAGATGTCTAGGGTTTTGAGGGAGGGGCCTCAGAGGCATCTCCTTCAGAGTGACCATTCAGCCTTTACTTAGAGGCTTCCAGTGATGGAAAGCTCATTAGCCACTGTGGCAGTACTTTGGACTTTTGGATGCTCTCAATGTGAGCTCTCACTGCCCACCCTAAATTTGCTCCTCTGTAGTCCTTCTCGCATTTTCCAAAGGAACCAAACAGAATGCATCCATTAAAAATGTCTTTGTACTTCAAGGATCTCCACAGTTGCCTGCATGAGTGTTCTCTTTGTGGATTCAGATTCTGACCAGTCTCTGATATAGGAAAACCCTTTGAAAGTTGTAATAGTTGGAAAAAAGAATCTACCTTTAGCTCATCTCTACATGAGTTTATACAAACTTAGCTAGACTGAGCCTTGCAGGACAAACACACAGGACACTATTAAGCCCCTACTGGAAACTCTACCTGCCCTTCCCTGGAATCCCATCATGCCACGTGGAGAGGTGCAGCCATAAAAAGGGTGAAGGGGTGGCTCACTGCCCTCTGGCCATCCACCTGCCAAGTAGGGAACCCTCGGCCATCTCAGGACTATGGCACAGATAGTCAGACACCATCCTCAAAGCCAACCAAAGCCAAGAGGACCAAATCTGAACCCTTGTTCCACTCAAGACTAATATTGCTTATTATTTAAATAAATAATAGTATTTATTATTAATGTTAATACTTTAAGCTTTACAGAGTGCTTCTCTCCAAATAGCTTTGGGAGGTAGGGATAAAGGGCCTTATTATCCCCATTTTACTGATGAGGAAACTGAGTTTCCAAGGTGAGCCAATTTGACAGAGCTAAGTCTTGGAGCTAGAACTCAAACACAGGTCTTCTGCATACAAACCCAGGGCTCTTTCCTCGGACCAACAGGGTATGAGAGGCAGGGATGTCTTGTAACTTTAAATCTGACAGGATTTCCTCCCATTCTCTCTGAAGTGATAAAGGCTGGGTTACAAAGTCCTTAGCTTGGCATTTGTGGGTCTCCATAACCAGGCTCGTTTCCTTGCCCAGTCTTAGTTCACTCGTTTCCTGTATATCTCATATTCCTAGTAAACTGACCTGTAGGCTGCTCTTCCTGTCCTTTGGCCCTTAATTCCTCCAGCCAAGGAAAATGGGCTAATTAAACTTCAAGGGACAGGGAACAAAATGGCCAGTCAGGAGATGTAAAAGCAAATAAAAGTAGAGATAGGAGGAGAGGGTTCCTGCCAGCCCCATGACCTGCATCCTGGACTGCTCCAGGAGCTGGCCGGCCTAGTTTCTGAGCCACTGCCAGAGACCTATAAAAGATATTGGAGAAAAGCACCATCAGATTGGAGAAAGGCCAGTGTTTTCCCAATTTTCAATAAAAGGAAGAGATTGGAGTTTGTGGAAGATGGGCCAGTGGGCTTGACGATTCTAAAATGCCTCATTAAAGGGATGGTTGCTGAGCCTCTCTGGAAAAGAGTTAGCCTGGGGCTTCATCCATACCGCATCCTACCTGACTTGGGATCTCATGAAACAGTAGGGAGCCACTGGACGTCTTGGAGCTGCATCCCAAATGGAAACCTTCCATCTCCCAAGCTCTCCCCGTCCAGGCACCAGTCAGGAAGGAAGCCCGAGCATCTGAAGAGGAGGTGACCTGGGGGCGTCCTGGGGAGATCCCAAGCTTTACTTTGGAAGTTGAAGCCCAGTTTCAAGGTTGGCCATGGGATTGTGCCTCCACTGGGCTCCTCCTCCAACACCTCCTCATGGTGAGGGGCTGACCTGGGATTTTAGCCCTGGGAGGAGAGGCCAAGAGCCCATCACAGTCTTTCTGGCATGCTGCTGGCTGTCCTCCCTCTAAAGTCCATTTAAAGCTGTCTTCAGGAATACTTGCTCTGCAGGAGCAGTCAAGGCATGCGTAAATATTTGCTGCCCATTGTATACAGCCTGGGGGCTGGTATTTTCCTTGGCAAGCCCTTAAAGTGAACGTGGCTTAGACAGGGAGCCGGGGGCGCCTTTAATTAAACAGGTCTCCAAGGAGGCAGGAGGCAAGTTGCCTTGGTGCCTGGGGCAGATTCCAAAGCCTGTTCATCTGTGGTTTCTGTAGATGGTCTATTCAAGGAAATTCCTATGTCTGTAGCCAATTGGCTGATTGATGGCTGATTGATTTAGCCCTACCCAGAGCAAGGCCAGGGGCACAGGTTTGGTTCATTCCAGGCCTGGTTCTCTCCTTCTGTCCCTCAGTCTCATCCCAGCCCCAGGCATCCCCCAAATATTTCCTGGTGCTCCATGGGATGACTGGACCCAGGGGTCTACTTTAGGGTGGCGGGGAGTACCAATGATGACAGAGACAGCTCTGCAGAGCCCATAAGGGCTGGATGTAGAGCCAGGAGGACTGAGTTCTAGCCCTAACCCTGACACATACTGTCTGTCTGCTCCTGAGCAAGGCAGTCAAACTTCAGGGTTGTGACTTGAGGTGCAGGAAAAGTGCTGATCTCTCTGCTTGGCAAGCCTTCCTCTCACCCTGTGCCCAGTACAGTTCCTGGTGCCCAGCGGGTACTTTTAAAATATCCAGTTCCTTAATTAATGTCAACATGGAAGTTGTAGGCAGAGGACGTGTGCACATTTGTGATCTCACTCTGGGCCCAGGCTTTGTGACAATTCACCGGTGATGATGATGATGGTGATGATATTAATAGCAATAGTAATATCTTTTAAAAAGTGCCAATGGTCCTTGGAAGATGGAATGCTCTCATTACAGAGTTCTCTATGCCAGTGAAATCTCCAATTAGCTCCCTGGCCCCGTCCCTAAGAACAAACAGCCATAGGTCCCAGTTCTTTAGCACCTACAAAGCACAACCTAGACAACAGTCCCATAAAGCAGCTGTGGAATCATTGTCCTCATTCAGCAGATGAGGAAACCGAGGAGTGCAGGGCTTGCCAGTGTTGGTGCATTTCTCCTCCCCCACCCAGAGATTATTAACTTATATGAATGAAAACACTGTGTGAGGGAGGAAGGATTAGGGCAGAACCAAGAGAAAGGTGAGGAGGAGCAGAGGGGCAGAGCTAGGCTGGCTGTTGGGGAAACAGTGAGCCTTCCAAAATGGGCTGCTGCAGGAGGTAGTGAGCTCCCCATCCCCGGAGGTCTTCAAGTGACTGCTTAACTGTTTCCTGGAGAATTTTTGCTCAGCTCTGAGCAGACCTGGAGGCCTCTGATTTTATGAAGGACTCTGCTATGCTGAAGCAGTTTCAAGGCTGACTTTTTTGATTGTGCCTTCCCTGAGGTCATTCTTTGAGACCTCCGTGGGTGGTGGGGCTGACCCTGGGATCTCAAGTGCCAGGAGATCTTAACAAGCTGGGGAAGCCCGGGGTGGGGGTGGGGTAGAGGACCAAGTGGGGTCACTGATCAATCATTTGGTCAGTCAAGTATTTATTAGGTGCTTACTATGTGCCGGACACTGAGCTAGGCTCTAGACTAGACAGGTGCACATGTATCAGTGTATACAAAATTGGAGCCACAAAAAGCCCAGTCATTTGAGGGGGGAGGTGCTAGCAGCAGGGGGATCAGGAGAGGCCTCATGTGGGACACAGGGGAAGAAGGAGAGAATTCTGGGGATGAGGAGGAAAGGCCTGGGAGCTGTATCAGTCATGTGACCTTGGGTCAGTTACTTTGGGCCCCAGTTTCCTCCTATGTAAAATGAGAGGGTCTCCGAGGGACCTAACAGATCTTGACCTATGATCCTAGGGTGCCTGGCACACAGTAAGTGGTTCACAGATGTGTATTTACCATCACCTGCTTCCCAAAGCAGCATCTGAAGGATGGAGGACTTGGGGAGAGGCAGCAGGTGCTGGGAAGGGAAGGAGACCATAGATTTTCTTCTCTCTTGCTGTTTCAGGTCATTTCCTGGGGAACAACACGGTGATTGACGTCCTGCGCCAGGCTGGGTTCGAGGTGGAGCACACCCCACCAGGGAAGGCTGTGCACAGGTGAGATGCCTTTGAATCCTCTGCCTGGGCTTCCCTTGTTTCCTAGCGCTCACTGCCCTCCCATGAGCTCTGGCCAACCCAAGAAATGGAGGATAATCAGACCAGGCCCTGGGAGCTGGGTAACCTGGCTCTGCTTCTGCTGTGGTGGAAGCCTGGGGGGGCAGAGGAGGCAGCAGGTGCCAGAAGCACGGTGTTCAGACTGTCATCACCCTCTACCTTAGCCCTGGTCCCTGAGCAGGAGGCCTTGTCCACTCACCACTGGGAGGACCTGCCTTGGCCCCATCTCGATATTCTCCAAAGAAGAAAGTCAGACAGTCAGTCACTTCCAGAGCTGGGACTTCAATTCAGTTCTTAGTGAACATAATCAATACTCATTGGGTGATTAATTTGATTCAATAAGCACTTAAGTGAATGAAGGAAGAGTCATTTATTAATTATTAATCAATTACGATGTGCCAGACACCATACTGAGTCCTAAGGATACAAATGCAAGTACTGAGAGTTAGGGTTGGAAAGTGGAGTGCCAGGCTGGTGCCAGGGAGAGAGCAGGATCATCCTGGTTTGGAACAGTCTGGGAAGTGATATATGGGCCTGACTGAGGCAAGCCAGGGCGAGGGCTCAGCTCTCAGAGCCCAGGGTTTGATTGTCCATAATCTAACAGCTTCGGCAGGAGGGGGAGGCCGGAGTGGGGGTAGTGAAGCTGGGAGCTCTCCAAGAAGGACTCTTGAGTTAAGTACAGAGGGTATGAAGAGAAATATGAAACCTTCCCTGCCTGCTAGGAGTTTCCACTCTACCAGGTGGGATATAAGTAAATGAATATAAATATGCAAAGTATTACAAGGCATTTCAAGAGAGAGAGAGAGATAGGGAGAGAGACAGAAACAGAGACAGAGAGACAGACAGACAGAGACAGAGAGACAGAGAGAGAGAGACAGACAGACAGAGACAGAGAGAGAGAGACAGACAGAGACAGACAGACAGACAGACAGATAGAGAGGAGAAAGATTAGAGAGAAAGGGAGAGAAACAGACAGAGGGAGGGAGGGAGAGAGAAAGCTAGGAAGAACAAGGTTAGCACATGAGCAGGGCACCCAACCCAGTCGTTAACATAGCCTAGATTTCAAACCTGGTCTCCTCTGACTCATGGTCTGGTGCTCCCAATGGAAAGGTGACTGAATCTGGAGTTGGAGGACCTGAGTTCAAATGCTGTGAGATACTGTTTGACCTTGGACAATTTGCCTTCCCTCCCTGGGCCTCAGGTTGATCTGTAAAATGACTGAGTAGAGCTAAAAGGTTTCTAAAATTCCTTTAAGCTCTAAGTCTGTGGTCCTTGATTGCTCCAGTTCCCCCACCCCCATTTTCCAAGCTCCCCAATTCACAGACACCCCATGTTCTCAGAATGGTTTTCAAAGGGGCATTTTCAGGGAGGGACGGGACCAGCCCCTGCTCGTCTAGGAGGAGGAGTCACTGGCTCCAGAGTTCTCTCTGCCCTTCCCCCTCCCCTGGACATTTTCTTTGTCCCTATTCCCAGACCCCCCACCCCAATAGTTGTCTGAGGGCCCCCTCCCCCTCAGAGTTGCCCCTCTACCCCCGCCCAGTGGCAGGCAGGGCCCAGGCCTGCAGTGCTCAGGCCTAGGGCTGGAATGCACGTTCACTAATAAGAGGCTGCATTGTGTCTGGAGTGGAGGGGCCAGGAGGGATTCTGGGAGGCCCCTGGACAATGCGGGCCATCATGGTCACAGGTGTTACTAGAGCTGCTCCTTTTGTCCAGAGGCTCTGAATTAGGACCTGGCAGCTGCCCGCCATGGCTGGCCTTGGCTGGCAGAGCCTGGGGGCCGGAGATGGGCAGGAGGAATTCCTATTCCTTGTCTCTTTTAAAAAGCACTGACAGGGCAGGGGGAGGTCAGGAGCACATGCCCCTGTGAAGAGGCGCCCAGCACAGCCCCCCCAGGTCTTCAGGTTAGACTCAGAGACAGAAGAGGCCTCTGAGAGGACCCTCCCCACTCACCACCTTCAGTTTGCAAAGGGAGACACTGAGGCACAGAGAGGAAAAGAATTTTGACAGGCCATAAAATAATCAGAGGAGGAGCTGCTGTCAAGTCTCAGCCGCCTCCCCGTCTCTGTCTCTCTGTGTCTCCTCTGTGTCTTATGTATGTGTGTCCTGGTCCATTTGTCTCCATTCCTCACCTTCTGTCTTTCTCTATCTTTCCATGCATTCCGTGCGTCTGTCCCTCTCAGTCTTCACACACACATACACACACACACACACACACACACACACACACACACACACACACACACACACAGGAAATTCCCAGTCTAGATAGAAGCTTAGAAGAGACACTTCATCCTCCTTATTCCTGGAAACCACAAACACTGCTTTGGGCCTCAGTTTCCTCCCCTGTGAAATGAGAGGGTTTGACTTGAAGGCCACACCCGCTCTCGCATTCCAAGCCTCCATGGCTGCACTGGGCACGGATCCCATCTCATCCTCTTGTGATCTCTCCCAACATGTGTCAAGAGCCAGACTTGCCTTGGGCCCAGTGCTGACCATACCTCCTTGGTCAGTTCTGGAGCCCCCAGCACAACTGGCCCTTCTCTGCCTGGCTGGAGCAGAGGCTTTCTGCTGAGGGAGAGGAAAGTACCAGATAACTAGCCCTCCCTCATCCCGGGGAGCTGGAGAAATGGTGTGGGAGGGAGCTAACCACCAAGGGCTAGAAAGCAAGAGCCAGCCTCCAGCAAGGAGTGAGCAGCTGTAGCAGCCTATGCAATAGCAAAGTACCTTGTAAAGGTTCTAGCTCCCCCCCATCCCTGACATCCCCTGTTCTAAACTCCTTCCCAGCCCTGACATCCCCTGTTCTCAGGCCCCTCCCTGCCCTGTCATTCTGTGCTCCAAGAGTCCTTCCAGCTCCAGTGTTCTCTGGGATTCTATGTCCAGAAGTGTCTGTCCCATGTTCTGCATCAGGGAGCGAGGCTTGCTAAGGGGACAGCTGGCAGAGAGCTGGCTTGAGCAGTTCTGCCCCTCCTAATAAGCACCATATTCCAAGGATGTTTGGGGCCAGATGTCCAAGGTCATGGACTCTTGTGCGCCAGAGCGTGAGCCAGCAGGCCTAGCTCAGGTCAGTGACTTATAAATGCTCCTCTCACCTTCCTTGCTGATTATACCCCCAGATCTTGGCGGGGGAGGGGGGCACCATGCAGAGGCTCCAGGAAGAAGTCAAGCACCTGGGAAGGAGCAATGGGCTCGAAGGCTCTAGACCTCACCCCCACATAACTTACTCAGTTCCCCTCCATGGGCCCAGCTGTGGTCTTTGTAAAAAAGACACCTGCCTGCTTCCCTAGAGGCAAGCGGGAGCCAGTGAAGCTTCTTGAGCAGGGAAGCATATGCATAGTCAGACCACACTTTAGGAATCACATACCGCTAACTCTACAGGGGAGTGACTGGAGAGACTGCAGGCAGAGAGAATTCGCCCCAGTGGGGAGTTCAGTTAGGAGGCTATGACAATTCAGGGTGAGGGATTATAAGAACCTGACCTTGGGCAGATGCCAAGTGAGGGGTGGGAAGGGACAGTGATGCATCTGTAGAGTGTCAGGCCCCTGAGCTGAGACTGTGTCCTCACCTCCCTGGGCCCCTGTATCTTCATCTGGAAAATGAAGGGTTTGGATCACGTGTCCTCGGAGGCACCTTCCATCCCTCTGTGTGTGTGTGTGTGTGTGTGTGTGTGTTTGGCAATCTCATGGCTCCAGAGGCAGAAATTCTTCACCTCTTTCCTGCCATGGACCCCTCCTTGGGCTGCCCCTAAGGACTCCTCTTTTTTTTTTTTTTAAAGCAATTGGGGTTAAGTAACTTGCTCAAGGTTACACGGCCAGTCATTATTTGTGTGTGGGTGCTCATTTTCTGAGGCCAGATTCGATCTCGGGTCATCCTGACTCTGAGGCCAGCACTCTTACTCACTGTGCCACCTAGACGCCCCAGGACTCCTTCTCTTAATCATGTTCTTAAACACATAAAGTAAACTGCATGGGCTTAAAGAGGACACCAATCATATCAAAACAGAGTTTGCAGAATGCTTTTTTAAATGGGAGCTCAGGGACGCCAGCTTAAGAACATCTGTCCTAGAGAAAGCGAAATCCTTGAGGTCAAAGACTGTCTGATCTTTGTCCTTGAGTACCCAATACTTGGACAGCTAATAAATGCTCGCTGATTTAGCAATGGATGAGAATGATCTAGGAATGCCGACATCTGTTCTATTCCCTCCCTCCCTTTTAGTTTCATCAGTATCTGCTCTTGGGATGAGCTGGGTCTTGTGCCAGATTGAGCAAATTCATTTTCCCTCCATTATTTATCCCTTATTCTCTACTTCTGTGAAAGGTTTTGCAAAGGACTTTATTTTCTGAGCCCACACTGTTCTTAGTCTCTGTGTCTCCACACTGGGCAAGAAGCCCCATGTTTGTTGACCCAAGAAGGTTCTTTGCTCCTGTTTCACTTGATTTTGGTTTTTGGCTTCTGGATGCTTTGGGGGCCCTCTCTGAAGCTGAAATGGGGATAATCAGAGTCGGCATCTTGTCCTCTATCCCCTTCCAGACTTTAATTTTTTTGTCACATCACCAAGCTTTTTTTAAGTGCTCACTAATGGCCAGGCACTGCTTTAAGCACTGGGAATACCCATAAAAGAAGAAAGACACTTATTCACCTCAAGGGATTTACCTTCTAATGGAGGACAACCACATATAGATGAGAGCTGAAAGGGGATAGAGTGGGAAGAAAAGTGGGGAAGTCAATAGTGGAGCCTGGAGAGAAATGAAGGCCTGGCTGACCCATGTGTTTTCCTTAGAATGGAGGTTCTGGCAGGAGCCAACCAATCAGAGGAGGGGGCCACAGGGGTAGAGTACTTCTTGTGGGAGAAATCCAGGGACAGAGTGAACTTCCAGGGTAAAGATGCTTCCTGAATTCAAATCCGGCCTCAGACACTACCTGTGTGACCCTGAGCAAGTCATTTCACCCTGTGTGCCTCAGTTTCCTCATCTGTAAAATGAGCTGGAGAAGGACATGGCAAACTTTTCCAGTATTTCTGCTGAGAAAACCCCAGATGGGGTCGTGAAGACTGAAAGGACTGAACAACAGAAAAAGTCTAAAAAGTTAGAAGGAGAGCCTGGAGAAAATGAAGAGCATTGTACTTGTCTGAATAGGTGGGATCAAAGTTATGGGAGGTGACTAGCAGTGCAGTGACTAGAGCCCTGGACCTGGAGTCAGGAAAGCTTGAGTTCCAATCCTACCTCAGATACTTACTAGCTGTGTGATCCCGGGCAAGTCATTTAACCTTTGTCTGCCTTAGTTTCCTCATCTGTAAAATGGGGATCATAATAGGCCCTCACTCACAGAGCTCAAATGTGATGCTCAAATGGGATATTTGTAAAAAAAATCAATCATCCAGCGCAGTACCTGGAACTTAGTAGGAACCAGAGAAATGTGTGTTCTCTTCCCCCTTCCCTATTGTAATTACACAGCATACCTCTTCTCCTTCATCTAATTCCATGTTGACTCTGCCTTTCTCCTGCCAATCCAATGGTCTGACTGCACACGCAGACAGCTGCCTGGAACATGCCTCCCACATCGGTGGCTAAATGTTTCTTTTCTGTTAGAATAAAGTCAATTTTCTTTTCTCTGATGTTATTCAGGAAAGAAAGTTTCCGTCATCTTCAGGACCAAGGATCCTGAATGTTCTTTAGTTCTTTAACCCCCAACCAAGTTTTCTCCTTCCTTCCTTTTGCCCTGACCACCCCCCCAAATCCTGCAGTTCTAAGGAGTACATTGACTTGGCTTGGAGCATCCTGGTGGGTTCTTTGTTGAATGTGTCTACTCTCTCATCCTCCACAGCAGATGTTGGCGTGGAAACCACAGTTACCTTCATGGTGGTCTTTCCTGCTTATGTTCGTCCCAAGCTCTGCAATATGAGATGACCAAATGTCCCATGAAATGATGTTTCTTGTTGCCTTTGGACGCACAATAAA
Source organism: Gymnobelideus leadbeateri (assembly GCA_011680675.1). NCBI lineage: Eukaryota > Metazoa > Chordata > Mammalia > Diprotodontia > Petauridae > Gymnobelideus > Gymnobelideus leadbeateri. The sequence continues at coordinate 48,397 of WOXC01011299.1, forward strand.
ACCAACCCCGCCAACGCCTCCATTGGCCTCTCCAGTGAGAACCCAAAAGGCCTCCTTCCTCCCCAGATGAAACTTCCTTCTGCCTTCGGCTTTCATTTGTTAGTGAGAGTGCCAAGGTCGGCAGGATTTGGGTCCTCAAGCGGTGGGTCCACATTTGGTCATGAGATATGGCCACTCGTTCATTGAGGCAGCAGCTAATTTCATGTGTGTAAACTGTAAAACCTGTGTGATTCTGACCACCTTCTGCCCCCTTCCCCCAACAATCTGCCATTGTCCCAGTGGGAGCAGGAAGGGGCTACTTGAGATGGAGGGACATTTTAAATTGTTCTCTGTTTCACGGATTGCCAAGGACAACGAATTCAGGCTCAGGCAGCCTGTGATGAGACTCTCTCCTTAGCTAGACTGGGGTATAATCTGTGGCCTGTACCTACGTCCCTGGGAGCCTTGCCAGTAGGGTGGGACCTGCCAGAGCTGGCAAGCTTGTGCACAGACTCCCAGAACCCAGGGTCACATCCTGGCCAGGCCGAGGTGTCAGGGGAGGAAGTGAAAGGAGCAATAAAATAAGAATTACTATAATTTAAAAATAGATGAGCCCTTGTGGTTGAGAGAACATTTGATAGAAAAAAAAATCTTACATAGGGTAGTAATAAGTCTAAGATTATGGGTTTAATCCATGACTGAGGCATATAGATTTAATTTCTCCCCCCATCTCAGAATAAGCCCTGCGTTTGCCTATGAGATCCTTCAAATCAGTTGCAGACTCAGCCCTGGGCTTGGTCACAGACTGACCTCTGACTGACTTCAGACTCAGCCTTCACTCTGGACCCATTATTGAATGATTATTCAGTCCAGACCTTGGACTCATATTTGCTCCCTGAACCTAGGCCCACGCTGAGCCCTAAGCCTAAGACTGAATGGGAATCCAGGCCCAAAGTGAGTCCTAATTCTGGCCCAAGACTGGCCCTGGTCTCAGAGGAGGCATGGTCCTGGCCTCTCTATGGTCTCTGCCCATGGCCCCTCTCATGGGACCCCTTTACCGAACCCATTCTAGGTCATGGACTTGGCTGTGCCCTCAGTGAGGAGATCCGGGAACCATCTGTTACCACCTACTCTGAGCCGTGGGCTGGGCTAATTGGATGACAGGATGTAGGGGCTGCTGATGGCTACATCAGCCTTCCTCCCCCAGCCTCTGCCGATATAGCAGGGCCCTTTTAGGGTAGAGGGGGAAGGCCTGGATTCTCTGTTGTCCATTAGAGCTGGAGGCTGCATGGCCCTGAGCGGGGAAGGATTACTAAGCCTCTCTGCCCAAGGCAGCCTTGTCAGGGCTGGCTCCCTGTCCTGTCAGACAGAGTGAAGATGACCAGCCAGCCCTCCTTGGATGCTGCTGCCCCTCCAATAAAGCCCCGTCCTGTGCCTGGCACTCAAGGCTCTCCAGTCCAAGCCCCAGCTACCTTTTCACTGGGCTGTGCTAGTGCCTTCCTTGCTCTCTGCCAAGGACATCCTTATCCCCCAACTCAGAAGCTTCCTTTCCACTGTTCTCTCTGTGTATATGTCCTCTCCCCTTCACTGGCCATGGCTGCCAAGACTGAAATTGACCTCATCCTTCAAGGCCCAGTTCCGATGCCTCTTCCCTTCCTTCTCCTGGCTCAAAGATCATCCCCTTGCAGCACTCTGACTGGGAAGATTCTGGGAACTTCAGTGTGTCCTGAGCAATGATGGTGGTTTTATCATCATCCTGTCCTGTCTGCCTGAGTAGGTAGTGAGATACCTGATGACTACAGGTATGCAAGGGGCCTAGGATCAAAGGTCAGACGGCTCAGGCCCAGGGCTCAGCTGGCAGGGGACATCAGAGCTCATTCCTTCGTTCTCTTTGGGCTAAACACCTTCTAGAAGGGTTCCTGGTCTTGCTAGCCCCTCCCCTCCTTCTCTGCCCTCACAGGTGGGACTGACTCAATGTTGGCTCTTTTCAGTTCCAGCCCCCGGACCTCCCAGCCCCCTTCTCCAGATCCCATAGTGACCGCGGCCCCCACAATGCCACCTGTGGAGCAGAGTCCATCCTCCTCACTGGTCTCCACACCTCCTGGGCCAGGGGATGAGGAGGAGGAAGATGACGACCTCCTGTCCCCCCACCTCCTGCTCTCCGACAGCCTTAGCCAGCTGGAGGAGTTTGGGCGCCAAAAGAAATGGAGGAGGAAGCATCACAAGCAGCACAGGCCACGGCAGTTCAACGACCTGTGGGTCCGGATTGAGGACAGGTGAGTGCCAGGGACTGTTCCCATCACCCGTGGGCCCGGCCTGCCAACAGCAGGCAGAGCTAAGGCCTCCAGTCTTAGAATGGGGTGGAGAGATGGGCAGAATCCTGGAGCCTTGGATCATTGCACAGCTAGTCAGTGCACCCCTCCCCACTCACTTTACAGGTGAGGAAACTGAGGCCCAGAGAAGTAATAGGACTGAGAAGTAGAATACAAACCCTGATGGTCTGCTGTCTAGTCCAGTGCCAGACCTTACCTACAGACCAGGCTGGTTTACACACACACACACACACACACACACACACACACACACACACTCACATACATACAGACAGATACACATTCACACACACATACACACACTATAGATACTCACACACATTCACACACCACACACACTCATACACATACTCACACACACACACACACACACACACACACACACACACACACACACACCCCTGCCTGGTGCAGCCCTAACACAGAAGTTTGAGTCCTCACACCTCCTTATTGGCCATTCATAGAACCCCCTCCCCTCCTTATGTGCGGCTGGGCTGGTCTCCTTGCTGTCCTCTGAGCTCCCCAAGCCTCCCCTCACCCTGTGCCTGGAGTGGCTTCCTCCTCTGCTTCCCTCTCCCTTCCAAAGGACACCATCCCTGATCCTCCGGCTCGTCCACACTCTCTTCTTTAAATGATCTTGGATCTACTCATCTCTGGCAATAGACCTCCCTCCACCCACCCTGCCCCCATCCCCGGAAGACTGCAAGCTCCTTGAGGGCAGGGACAGGATTTCATTTTTGCTCCCATACTCCCGACTCACTGCCCTGAATTCAATCTTCTCCAAGCTTCTAATTATAAAAAGGGGAAAAATTGAGGTTCGGAGGACAAAAGTTATTCTGCTAAAGTCACAGCTGACTTAGGCCTGGAGGCCACACCTACTGATTCAGACTGGGGCCCTTCCTCTGACCACACTTTCTCTAGAACAGGCTTCGGGAAAGGTTTTCTGAAATAAATAGACAAATGGAAGGAAGGAAGGGGGAGAGAGAAGCAGAGACAAAGAGAGAGAGAAAGGGAGGGAAGGAAGGAGAAAGGGAGGGAGGGAGAAAGGAAGGAGTAAGAAAGAAGAAAAAGAGGAAGGGAAGGGAGGAAAGAAAGAAGGGAGAGAGGAGGAAGAAAGGAAGGCAGGATGCAAGGAAGGAAGGAGGAAGGGAAGGAGAGAGGGAAAGAAGGGAAGAAGGAGATGAGGTAGAGGGGATGAAGGAAGGAAGGAAGGAAGGAAGAAGAAAGGAAGGAAGGGAGAGAAGGAGGGAGAAAGAAAGTTTGGACTCTTCGTGGGGCAGATTATAGTTATGTTAAAGCTGAGTGGATCAATCCTGAGAGATGCCAGATGGTCCCAGCATTCCTGGGCATACATTTTCTGTGACATATTTGACTGTTGGTCACATTGGAAGTCCTGTCTGGCTCCCAGAGAGACTCTAGTTAGATATCTGTGCTTCCTCCCCAGAAGGAAGCACCCTGGAATTCGGACCTTGGGGCAAAGGATGATGTGAAACGGTTGTTGCTTTTAGCCAGGACCAGAAATAATGCTGTTATCATCTTGGCAGGGATCAGATCTGGGGGTCACTGGAGCCTGGGCCTGCCAGCCGTAGTCTGGGGGGTGATGACAGATGTCAGGGGGCTGTCGCCTTGGCTAAAAGCTCACCCTCATCCAGACCTCCCTGTAAGATAAAAGCGCTGCCCAGGCTAGCTGTTGTTCCTCACAGCCCAGAGCTCAGGGACATAGGCACTCCAGAACCAGGATGGGCTTCCTTGTTTTGTCCTGGAATGGGCTGGGCTGGGCATCAGCAAGCCCAGCCCCGGCTTCCTTCCTCCAGGGCTCTGTAGTTTACATTATTATTAAAAATGCTTACCATCCCCCAACAACCAGGGGTGAAAATAAGCTGATCTCTTCTTCATCAATGAGGGCAGCAGGTATGAGGAGAGAGGAAATGATCTTGCCAGGGTCACATGGGTAGAAACTTTTCAGGCCCAGGACTCTGAATTAGAAGCACCAGGGTACCAGAGAGAAGCCCTTGTCCTGGGCCGCAACGACTTGGGTTCAGTACTCCCCTCAGATGATTTCAAGCTGGGCAGACCCTGTCTGGAAACCTTAAAATGGGAATGGTCAATATTGAGGGCTTGTCTCCAGTAATTCAGCTAGAAAAGGAGAGAGCCAGGCTAGGAGCCCAGAGGTTGCTCTGCCCCGCTCCCAAATGTCCACCTGCAGAGCCCCTTGGAGCTGGGATTTGAAGTCAGGTGGCCAGGATTCAAATCCTTGCCCACCTCTTTACTATCTGTGTGACCCTAGGCAAGTCATTTCATTCTCTTTGGCCTCTGTTTCCTTGTCTGTAAAATGCAGAAGGATTGGCTGATATCAGAGGTGCTTTCCAGCTGTGACCCCAGCTTCCCTCAGGTGCCTGACATTCCACTGTTAGGGATTCCTTCCTTTGGAGGGGGGCACCGGGAAGGGGGAGGCACCAGACCACACTCAGCCAACTTCCCTAGTCTCACTAGTAGAGTATCAACTCCTTGAGGGTAGAGACTGTTCCTGCCTCATCTTTATACCCCCACAGCCTAGCCAAGGGCCTGGCAAATAGAAGTTGCCAAGTAAATGCTTGATGAATGAATGAATGAATAAGTGAGGAAATGAATGAACGGCCAAGGCTGTCCCCTGGCCCCCATGCCAGGGCCCTCTCTCTTTTCGTCAGCCCCTCATTCTCCAGGATGTGTAAACAGAACTGAGAAAAGGCAGAGAGGAGCCTGGGGGCTTCAGGGCTGCTTTATGAAGATTGATAAGAAGCACTAAGTGGGTTTGAGCCCCTGGAGGCTGGGGAGGGAGTCAGGGGGTGAGAAGGGCCCCATGAAGGCCATGGGAAGTACAGGGCAGGTCGGCTGAATTGTGCATCTCTGGCTAAGTCCATTGGCCTCCCTGGGCCTCTGTTTCCTCATCAGTAGAATGGGGAGACAGATAATTGCTCTGCTTGTCTCACCGGGTTGTTCCAAAGGGGATGCTTTGGTGTCTATTCGATGTGTCTGTGATTGCTGTCTGGCTGGTCCTGGACTGAGGCAGAGGCCAAGACAAAGCATGAGAACCCTGGCCAGGCCCTGTGAACTCCCAGGATGCTTGGGGGGCAAGGCTCCCCCCCTGAGCCAGAGGAACAGTGGAGGCTGTAGACCCCAGAGCCAGCCAGGCCGGCCCATTTCTGTCCTTTGATATCTAGCATTGGCACCAATGAGGATACTGATGTTCAGAGGCATCCCAGGATTTGTTCAGTCACACCACCAAGTCTAGAACCCAGAAGAACCCTAGGGCTGTGACGGGGAGCTCACTACCTTTCAGCTCTGCCCCTTCCTCTTTGGGCCAGCTCTGACCATTAGTCAGAATAGACCTCCCGGAGCACCAGTGTTTTCCCTCTCTGAGGCGTGTTTCATGTCACATCATTTTCCTTTGTTCTGTGTCTTCTCGGGTCTTAAAACAGCACTTGGCACATAGTAGGCACTGAACATATAAATGCTTATAGATGGATATCCCCGTGCATCTTAAACTGGGTATTAAGAGAAGTGTGTGTGTGTATGTATGTGTGTATATATGTGTGTGTGTGTGTGTGTGTGTGTGAGAGAGAGAGAGAAAGAGAGAGAGAGAGAGAGAGAGAGAGAGAGAGAGAAGGCATGCATGGGGGGGGTGGGAGTGGGGAGGGAAATCCCTGTCCCTGCCAGTGCAGGGAGGGGCCACACCCAAAAGAAGGGGCCTCCAAAGTGGGCCTTGAAGGACAGGCCAGATTTGGAGCATCAGAGTGGGATGAAAACATTGCTGGCATCAGGTATGGTGTGAGCAAGAGTCCAGGGGTTGGCATTGGTCAGTAAGGATCAGAAGGGGTCTTGTATAGAAAGAGTGAACAAGAATGTGGGGTGAGGTTGAGGAAGGGGAGTCAGAAGGCTGCTGATGGAGCACCCAATGCCTCAGTTTCCCCAGATGGTCAATGGATCCAAGGCCTCCTTTCTCTCTCCCCTACCCCCCAGTCCCCATCCAAAAAGGTTATCTATAAATAAGGTCCTGCTTCCAGAGGCCTGAGCCCTGGGATGGCAGGAGATAGCAGAGTGAAAGGCAAGATCCCAGACTGAGAACATAGCGCCTTCTCCTCCCTTCATCCCTGCATATTCCCGCCTCCCCCCATCCTCTCAGGGACTATCTCTTTCTGGGTCTCCTTTCATTCTCTGCCCACACACCGAAGGCCCACACAAGCTCAGAGTCAGCCACTGGGCTCAGGGAAGGAGCAGTGACGTGGACTGAATTAGTCACAGCCACCCGACAAACTCTCCCTTCGCAGAATGAGACCCAAAGAGCTTAACACAGCCCAGGTCTCTCCCACATTGTCTGTGAGCCTATGACTGTCTGTGGGAACTGAGGTTGCAGGCCACAAGGAAAAATATTTATGCTGTGGGAGAAGGCAGCATCTCAGAGCTTACCTCCAACTCTTGTGAACAGAAATGGATGCTGGCAATTGGAGGTAACGTCACTGAAGGCCTTAAAGCAGAGACTGCCTGAGCTCTGGCAGAAGCTGGACTAGAAGAGTTCGGGGTCTCTCCTGGTTCTGAGAACCCGTGATTTGCCAAACCCACCATCCTCCGGCTACCTGACAGATGGAAGCTGACCAAAGTGTGGGTGTCTGGGCCTGGAGTCAGAAAGACCTGAGCAACAAATGTAGCCCCAGATACTTAATAGCTGTGTGACCCTGGGCAAGTCATGTAACCTTGGTTTGCCTCAGTTTCCTCATCTATTAAATTGGAATAATAATGATAACAGCTTCAGATTGGAGGGGCCTAATGGGGCATCAGATCCAACCCATGGCTGAACAAGAATCCTTTCCACATCCCCTACCTGACAAGTTGTCCCCAGTGTGATTCTGCCCAATAGTTTTTACAGATGAGGAAACTAAAGCACAGAAAAGTCACATAACTTGCCCAGATCACGCAGCTATTAATTGTCTAAGGCTGGATTTGAACTCAGGTCCTTTTGACTCCTGACCCAGTGCTCCATCCACTACACCAGATAGCTTCTCAGACCAAGCCTTATCCCCTCTCCCTATGACAGCCCACCAACGCATACAGATGACCGTCATGTACCTGAATCTTCCCCTTTTTAGGCTAAATAACCCCAGTTCCTTCACCCAGGCCCCAGCTTCCCACCTTCTCTTCACCATCATGGCCTCCAGCCTCTGGATACTCTCCAATATAACATGCCCTTCCTAGAAGGCAGTGTGCCTAGAACTGAACCGAGCCCTAGAAAAATAGAGGACAGAATGGTCATTCTTATATCGCCCAAGATCACTCTGGCTTTCCCAGCTAGCATTTCATAAGGTTGACTTGTATGGAATTTGCAGGCCACTCAGACCCTCAGATTGTTTTCAACTCTGCCTTTCCCATCTTGTATTCAGGTACTTGGTACCTGGATTCCAGGTGTGTGAGCCTTGGTGGTTCTCTGTCCAATGCCACCCTATCTGACTCATCTATTTGGTCATGCAGTCTAGAACTCTGTGAAGCATATGCCCAGGATTATGATGAACACAAGAATCATAAGCGCCCACCACAGCCCCTCTTACCACGCACATGCCTATTCCAGGAAGCCCCCTGGCCCCTGCAGCATGCTGAGCCTAGCTGTGAAGACAAAACTGACTCATCATGAAGGAAATGCTGAGAGGAGGGAGAAGTGAGAGGAGGCTGATGTAGTCAGGGTATCATCCTGGAGGAGGCAGCACGAGAAGGCTGGGGTAGGGTGGGGAGTTGAACAGGTGGAGAGAATAAGGAAAATCCCGGAATATGGGGGACGGTGGGAGATGCCAACATGACAGATTGAAGGGAAGGAGGCAGCAGGGAAAAACTGCCCCCAAAAGCACCATGTTTAATGGAAAGACCACTGGGTACAAAGCCAAAGGATATAGGCTCAAGTCCTGGCTCTGCCACTATCTATGTGACCTTGGGAAAGTCATTTAGTTTCTCTATCTGTAAAATGAGGGGACTGGACTAGAATGGCCTCTTAGGGCCTTTGCAGGGCCATAATGTCAGGGCTGGAGAGAGATCTTAGAACAAGGGATGTCAGAGCTGGGAGGGGCCTTAGAACAGGGGATGTCAGAGCTGGGAGGGGCCTTAGAACAGGGGATGTCAGAGGTGGAAGGCTTGGTAAACAGCAGGCATCTACTCAATGGCTTTGGAATTGTTCGCACTTTCCCCTCCCCCCATCCTGAACATGCCATGGGATATACTTCTTTCTAGATAGACCTTAAGCTCCTCGAGGGCAGGTCTGTTTCATTTTTACCATTTTCTGTAATTCTGGGTATGTGCAAGTGCTCCATGATATTAAGAATTACAACAATTATGAACAGTGAGCATCTCTATAGCCCTCATAGGCCATGTATTATCTCTTTAAACCCCTATACCAACCCCAGAAAGGAGGCACCATTATCCCCATCTTACAGATGAGGAGACTGAGGCTAAGAGATTGCCCAGAGTTCCAGGTGTGTGAGGAAGGATTCTGACTCAGCCTGACGCCAGGTCTGGGCTCTATCCTCTGCACCATCCAGGCTCATGAGCAGGTGATACGGGGGCAGAGAGCACCCAAGCCCTGCCCTTGAGACCTCAGCATCTTAGCAGGGAGCTGAGGCACAACCACAGATTGAATGGATCTCAGAGAGAGGCCCTCAGGGCAGAAGAGGGGCCAAAGGCTAGATAGAGGAGAAGCCTGGGAGGGGGTGCTTCTAGTCCAAGCTGGAACCTGCCCTTTTGGGAAGGGCCCAGGGCAGCTGATCCTGTGCCTCAGTGGGCCCTCCAGATCCTCAGTCCATCTCCAGGCAAGAAGCAGCTGGGAAACAGTTAAGCTCCATCCCACTTCCCCCAGGCCCCAAGAGCTGGGCCAGGGGCCAGGAAGGAATTTATATGTCGATTTTTCTCTGGTGCTTTTTTTTCTTTTCTGTTCATTAACTAGTGTGAAAGAAAATGAAATTGTATATTTAAGGGCAGTCTAGTGGTTGCGGAGGAACAGAGGGTCACCACAGAATCCTGGGGAGCCTGGCAGGGAATGTCAGGGGGCTGGGGAGAGGGGAGGGAACCACCCTTCCCTGCCAAGCCTGGAGGTGTGATTCTGCCTCATCTGGGGCCTCTGAATAGTAGTTAGAACCCAGGGAAAATAAGACCAAAGTCAGAGGTATGAACCCCATGTGGATTTTAGAGCTGTTTTCTGGCCTCAAGCTGAGGCCAGCCTTAGACCCAGCCTGAGCCCTGACCCCATCACAGCCTGGAGGAGGAAGCAGACAGCGTTTATCCCTTTCCTTAGAGGAACCCCTTTCTTATTCCCCTTTCTATTGAACATCTAAGGAAACTGAGGCACAGAGAGGTTTAGAACTAAGGTCATATCACTCAATGATCAAGCATTGATTACAAGCCTCTACAGGGCCCCAGGCCCTGCAGATACAAAGACAAAAGGGAAGGGTTCTTACCCTCAAGGAGTATATATTCTAGAAGGGGAAGGGAGAGAGAAGCCCTCCCTCCAAAACCCCCAAGTCTGAGGAAGATCTCAGAGTCCCAGCACATTGAACTGATGGGTAGAGGGAGAGAGAAAGCAGGCCCTCCTCTTAAGATATCCTGAGTGGGTGGGCCCTCTGGGGAAGAAGAGGTGGCAATGAGGAAACTCGAAAGCCAGTCAAAGCACCTTGGGTGCTGGAAGACCTTAAAGCAAGATCCCAGGTGAGCAGGGACTGAAGCCAGACCAAAAGAATCTAAGCCCAGAACTCTGGGGGAGAGGGACAGAAGGCCAGTGATGTGGCCTACCCCCCATGTAGCCTCCATCAGCTAACTGGGGTCACCTGCTCATGGAAGGGTACTTTCCAGGGTCACTCTTACTCTAAAGTCCCCAGAGAAGGCCCATGATATCATTGCCCTGATGATGTCATCACCACCCACTGGCCTGGGCCCAGTTCATGCTCTCTGTAGCCTCAGTCTCCATGTCTGCCATTCTAGCCCACTCTGGGAGCTCTGGCAGTCAAAGCAGAGCTGGTTTTCCAATGGAGAAGCTGGGGAGAGGGCTCCCAGGTCCTGAGGCAGCTTCTGTGTGCTGCCCCAAGAGGCCCTGAGGGCTGCAGGAGAGAGGGAGGGAGGCCCTGGTCCCTACAGGATCCAGATGCAAGGCCTCGGTCTGACTGGGCCCACACGTTCCTCCACAGGCTCCTGCAGCTCTGGCCCAGATGTCACCTTCCCTACTTAATTGCCTTTCCCTGAAGGAGGAGGCAACTGCGTCTGCAGCTGCCCAGAGGGAAGTGGCCTCTTCTTAGACTGGGGGATTCTGAGGTCCTTGGGTTGGAGCTGCTCTTGTCCTGCTCAGAATAGCTCCCATGTGTATAGAATTGAGAATTATAGTCTCAGATGAGAATAAAGCCTTTGAACAGAGAACAGGGAATATCAGAGTTGGGAGAGAGCTTAGAACAGAGAATGTCAGAGGTGGGAGGGAGCTTAGAACAGAGAATGTCAGAGGTGGGAGGGAACTTAGAACAGACAAGGGCAGAGCTCAGAGGAACCTAAAAATTCTACTTGCAGCTTTGGTGGGGGCAGAGGAAGAGAGAAATGCTCCATTTATCTATTTCTCTATCTATCTCTGGGAGAAAGACAGGCTCGGTAATTAGGAGGAAATCCTGCAGGTGCCATTAAAGAGTTTGGCACAGTAGAGTAGTTGAGGTTGAATGGGAGAGGGAGAAATTGAGGAAAACTGGAAGAAGAAGGAACCCAAGGCTGGTCCTGATCCTACTTCTGGGTTATAGAAGCAATAAGATCAAGGACAATGAAGGAGGACTAAGGGGATTACAAAGGCACATGGAGTGGCACCTGAATGCATAGGCTCAAGAAGGAGAAGACAGCAAGGCAAGGCAAAGTATGGAAGAAAAGGCAAATGGAATAAATGGAGAATTACATTCATTGGGGTTGGACAAATTGGCTATAAAAAGTTTTAACTTTTAAAAATTAATAATTGACTGTGAAAAGTTTTAACCAGGTGCATAGGGTTGAGGTGTGCTTTTGTAGCTGTTCATTCACTCATTCATTTGTTCATGTGGGACTCTTGGTGACCCTCTGCGCCACAGCACACCAGGCCTTTCTTTCTTCCACTGTCTCTTGAAGTCTGTCCAAGCTCATACTCGTTACTTCCATGACACTGTCTGTCCTCTCATCCTCTGCCAGCCCCTTCTCCTTTTGCCTTCAGTCCTTCCCAACGTCAGGGTCTTTTCCAATGAATCCTGTCTTCTCCTAATGTGCTCAAGCATTTACATTTCAGCTTTAATATTAGTCCTTCTGTTGAATAGTCTGCATTAATTTCTTTAAGCATTGACTGATTTGATCTCCTTGCTTTCCAAGAGTCTCTCAAAAGTCTTCTCCAGGACCACAATCCAAAAGCATCAATCCTGCCACGCTCTCTCCTTACAGATTAATAGTTTAGTTAAGATAACTCGCCATTCGTACAAACACTCTTTTTCAGCAACCCAAAAGGCAACTGTATACATGAACACTACCGTGTCCATGTGTAGACATGGTTATGGTCAATGCCATAACCAGACTGATTATATATATACTTTGCAGTCAAAGATGGAAAAACTCTATGCAGTCTGTTAGAACAAGACCTGAAATTGATTGTGGTATAGGTCATGAGCTTCTTATTGCAAAATTCAGACTTATATTGAAGAGAGTAGGGAAAACCATCAGATGTATAGGTATGACCTTTTAAATAACATCCCTTATGAATATGAAATAGAGGTGAGAAATAGATTTAAGAGATTAGATCTGGTAGATGGAGTACCTGAAGAACTATGGACAGGGTTGAGGTGTAAAAACCTAGTTTCAAGAAACAAGGCTGAAAATTTCAGTGGTTATAAAGAATGGGATATTTTGCAGTCTTTGCAGTAGGGGTGTGGTGTTGGTTTCTTTGCCAGAATCCAGTCATTTTTTTTCTGTGTCCCAAATGTGGAACTAAAGAATCTCTCAAGTGAGAGATCATTCAGGGGCCCATAGAAGAACAAAGAATTGAAAAGTGGCACTAGTTGGTGCTTCTCTGCTCAAGGGTACTGAGATAGTTGTCAGTCAACAACAAGCATTTATTGTGTCTACTATAGCCTGGCACTGTGCTGGATACTGAGGCTAGAAAGAAATGTGAAAACAATGCCTGCCCTCAGGGAACTCACATTCTAATGAGGATAACAACATCTAAATAATTAGGTATGTACCACCTACATGCAGAGTGAATGGAAGTGAATGGCTGACCAAGGAGGTGGTGTCTGACAAGAGAATTTGGATTTCTGGATCATATCTTATAATGTAAGGTTGACAAATTCCTGGCCAGATATGGGGTACTCCTAAAAAGTCTGATCAGAATGTTTTTTTCAGGCATCTTGCAAATTTGATCAAGAAGGCTTCAAACTAAAAAGGTTGTCGGAAAAAGAAGCCTGCCTATATCTTCTCAAGTTAGTTACTATAGAAAGTAGCCATAAAGAAGGAAGGAGGGGGGCAGCCAGGTGGCGCGGTAAGAGCGCCAGCTCTAGAGTCCAGAGGTCCCGGGATTGGTTCTGGCCTCAGAAAATGAGCACCCACACATAAAAAACGACTGGCCATGTAACCCTGAGCAAGTTACTTAACCCTAATTGCTTTAAAAAAAAAAAGGAAGGAGGATAACTGGGATGGTCACAAATTTGTAGGAGATAAAATCCAAGAAAGGGGCCATTTATAAAACTAAGAGTCTCAAGTGCCCCAAACCAATGCCCAGAATTTGGGGCAACGCACAAGAAGAACTTGAAGCCTTAACACAAGGAGCCAAATTTGATTTCAGAGGGATCCCTGAGACTTGGGTGGGATGAGACTTATGGCTGGACAATGGCTCTGCTTAGGTATACCTTATTTGAAAGAAACAAGATAGGGGTAGGAGAGGGGGTGGGGTGAGAGCAATGTATATTGAGATGGTATGCTCATGTGAATATGTCTAGGAACCAGAGGGGAACCAGAGCATGGCAGTATATTGGCAAAGGTCAAAGGATAGAAAAACCAATGATTGTAACATTGGAATATACTACAGACTGCCTGAACAAAAAGAAGAAATAGATAAGGCATCTGGGAAATAGATCACAAGTCTGTAATTGAGGTCTGATATAACAGTGATGGGGCACTTTATTTATGCAGACAGCTATCTATCAGAGATTCTCTCTCCCTCCTCCTCCTCCTCTTCCTTCTTCTCCTCTTTCTCCCTCTTCTTCTTCTCCTCTTCTTTCTTTTCTTCTTCTTCTTCTTCTTCTTCTTCTTCTTCTTCTTCTTCTTCTTCTTCTTCTTCTTCTTCTTCTTCTTCTTCTTCTTCTTCTTCCTCCTCCTCCTCTTCTTCTTCTTCTTCTCCTTCTTCTTCTCCTTCTTCTTCTTTTCTCTCTCTCTTTCTCTCTCTATCTTTCCCCCCTCCCTTTTCCTCTCCCTTTCCCTCTCCCTCTCCCAAAACTCAGTGATTTCTTGATTTGTCTTGATGATGATTTAGGGCAAGGGTTCCTTCAGAAGGTGCAGGAATCAACAAGGAGAAACTCGAACTCTATTCTGGATCTGATTCTCATTAACAAGGAAGAAATTGTTTCTGGGGTAAGGATGTCAGGAAACTTAAGGGAAATGTGTACATCATCCTAGATTTTGTGAAAACACAAAGGAAAACAATTCCATTGAGGAGGAAGAATGAGACTTGCCTGAAGGGACCAATGTGGTTGCACAGGGTACTCACAAAACAGCTTAGATTTTTAAAAGAACTGAACAGAAAGGGCAGATAATCAAGGATAAATAGAGGAGACTTGGCATGATCCTGTAAAAGTAATGTCAACAATGCTCAAGCTTAGCATGAGCTGAGTATGGAAAGGGAAGCCAGACAACAAAACAGCTTTTTTAGTTATGTTGGGAATAAAAAAAAAGGATCAAAGAAGGGACAGAATATTTGCTTAGAGTTTATTGGATGATGACAACAGAGATAAGGCAGAGACAGTTCTTATATATCCTTTCTATTTTCTCTACAAAGGAAAAGGACTTTTGCATTGGGAATGATAATAAAAATGACTAACAGGGAGCTGATACCCAAGATAAGTAGGGAGATGGAAGGGAGCACTTAACTTCCCTTAGGGAATTCAAGTCATGTGGCCCAGGAGAGTTACACCATCCTTGGGTCCAAAAAGAACGGGCAGATGCAATTGCTGAGTCAGTCAATGATATTTGAGAGATCACGGAAACTGGAAGCAGTACCACAAGATTAGAGAAGGGAAAATGTCCTGATTTTCAAAAAGAAAAGAAAGAGACCAGTCTGCAACTCTAGGCCAGTGACCTTGACTTGAATTCTTAGGAAAATTCTAGAGGAGAAAATTAAAAATGATTGGTGAGCATCCAAAGAAATAGCTCCCAAAAGCTAACTGGGCTTCATCAAGAACTGATTATGGTAAATTAAAAATTAAACTAATAGATAAAGGAAATACCATGGATAGAATTTGCCTAGATTTCAACCAAGCCTTTCCTATTCTCATGGGGAGTTATGGCTTAGACAGCAGCACAATATAATAGATTTAGAATTGATCAGGTACCAGATCCAAAGAGTACTTGTTTTTATTTTATTTTAATTTTTTTCAAATGCTTTATTAACTTCTGCTTTACATCATTCATTCTGAGAGATTTTGAGTTACAAATTTTCTCCCCATTTTTCTCCTACCCACCTCCCCAAAATATCAGTCCCACAGGATATCCCCTCCTCAAATATGCTCTCTCCCCTATCTTCTCCCATACCCCCTTCGACTTTTCCAGTAGGGCATGATGGATCTCCATTCTCCAGTGCCTGTATATCTTATTTCCCAATTACATGTAAAATAGTATTGATGATAATATATATATATATATATATATATATATATATATATATATATATATATACACATTTTTAAACATTTGTTTTTAAAACTTTGAATTCCAGATTCATTTCCTTCCTCCCTTGTCACCACCCCCACTGGAAAGATAAGCAATTCAGTATATGTTGTGCATGAGTAGCTAATGCAAAGCATTACCATAGTATATATATTGTAGAAGACTGATTATATTTTCCTCTCTCCTATCCCACCTCCCACTTGTTCTATTCTCTACTTTGATCCTGTCCCTCTTCAAAAGTGGGTACTTCCAACCTCCCCTCCCCCCAGAATGCCCTCCCCTCCATCATCCCCTCTCTCATCCCCCTTCCCCCTACTCTCCAGCAGGGTGAGATATCCCATTTAGTATGTATGTCATTCTCTCCCTGAGCCAGATTCAATGAGAATATGGTTTTGCCTTTTTGTCTTCCTGTTCTTCCCCTCCCCTGCAACCACTTCCCCTTGCTTCTTCTACATGAGATAGTTTACCCTACCCTGCATCTCCCCATCTCCTCTTGCCACTTTCCTCTCTCACCTCTTAACTTCACCCCTTAAGTATCATCCCTTCCCACCAAATTCAACCTGTGCCCTCTAGCCATGTATAACTGTAAACATATATACACACATTCACATATGTATGCATATGCCCATATACCCTTCTTCAATTATTTTCATATTGAGAAAGGTTTCATCAGTCACAGTTATTGTTTTTCCATGTAGGAATGTAAATAGTTCAACTTTGATAAGTTCCTTTTGATTTTTTTCCCTGATTACCTTCTCAAGCATCTCTTGCTTCTTGTGTCTGAATGTCAAATTTTCTATTCAACTCTGGTTTTTTCCTCAAGAATGCTTGAAAGTCCTCTATTCCACTGAATGACCATATTTTCCCCTGAAACGAGATACTCAGTTTTGCTGGGTAGGTGACCCTTGGGTTGATTCCCAGCTCTTTTGCCCTCTGGAATATCGTATTCCATGCCCTTCGATCCCTCAGTGTAGAAGCTGCCAGGTCCTGAGCTATCCTGATTATGTTTCCACAATATTCAAATTGTTTCTTCCTGGCTGCTTGTAGTATTTTCTCCTTGATCTGGGAATTCTGGAACCTGGCTATAATATTCCTAGGAGTTTTCTTTTTGGGATCTTTTTCAGGAGGTGATCTGTGAATTCTTTCAACCTCTATTTTGCCCTCTGGTTCTAAAACATCAGGGCAGTTTTCCTTGAGAATTTCTTGGAGGATGATTTCTAGGTCCTTTTTTTGATTATGGCTTTCAGATAGTTCAATAATTTTTAAATTGTCTCTCCTGGATCTATTTTCCAGGTCAGTGGTTTTTCCCATGAGATATTTCACAGTGCCTTCTATTTTCTCATTTGTTTGGATCTGTTTAATAGTATCTTGATTTCTTATAAAGTCACTAGCTTTCATTTGCTCCAATCTAATTCTGAAGGAATGATTCTCCTCAGTGAGCTTTTGAGATTCTTTTTCCATCTGGCAAATTTGGCTTTTTAAGGCATTCTTCTCCTCATTGCCTTTTTGAGCCTCTTTTGCCATTTGAATTAGTCTGTTTTTTAAGGTGTTATTTTCCTCAGTCAGGCTGTTGACTCTCATTTCATACTTTTCTTGCATCGTTCTCATTTCTCTTCCCAATTTTTCTTCCACTTCTCTTATCTGCTTCTTAAGGTCCTCTATGGCCTATAACCAGCTCATATTTTCCTTTGAAGCTTTTGGTGCAGGAGTTCTGACCTCACTGTTTTCCTCCTGTTCCATGCTTTGATCCTTTTTGTCCCCAAAATAGGAGTCTAATGTTGGATTCTTCTGTTTGTTTTGTTTCCTTTGCCTGGTCATATTTCTACTCAATTACTTGACTTCTGGGCCCTTTGCCAGAGTAGGACTCTGCCACCAGACAGGGGAGCTTCTGTCCCAAACTCCAGGGTTTTCTCAGCTGCTGGAGGTATTAGTTGGGTGCCCTCTCTGAAGCCTCCACAAGCTCTGGCAAGCTGGTCGCACACCCCAAGACCTCCACCCTAGACTGCAATCCAGATCCAAGCAGGTTAAAGCAAGATTTATTACCCCTCAGACTGGTCACTTGGTCCCCCTACCATCTGCAGGCCAGGAGCTGAAGCTGCAATGTGTCACCAGCTGCACATAAGCGTCTCAGTGGCTTCTTGCCCTGGCGGAGGAGGCCAACACACTCCCAACTACTGGGTCCCAAAGTCCATACTGCACTGACCTCTCACTTTGTCCTTGGCATCTATGTGTTGATAAATCTGGAAATGGCCACAGCTGCTAGTGTTCTGGAGTCCCTCCAGCAGGCTGCTGGTTAGGCTACCCTGGGGCTAAAACCTCTGGCTCATGTGGGGCTGGGCTGGGCTCCCAGAGAGCTGTGTGCGCTGCTCTCTGCCAGGCTGCTGGGCTGTCCTCAGTGGGAAGTTAGCTGCTCTGTGTCATTTTGTGGGTTCTGTAGCTCCAAAGTTTGTTCAGAGTCCCCTTTTACATAAATTGGGGAAGGTGGAAGCCGGAGCTGTTCAGAAGTCCTGTTTCTACTCTACCATCTTGTGGGAGTCAAAAGGGTAGTTGCTAATGGTGCCATGTCAACAAGACAGAAGGTCTCCAGTAGAGTTCCACAGGGATCCGTACCTTGAGCTGTTTTAATCTCTTTATTAATGATTTGGATAAAGGCACAGATAGCACATTCATTAAATTTGCAGATGACTCCAATTTGGGAGGGATTATAAAAACAGGGGAAAATACAGTTAGGATCCAACTAGCCTTGACTGCCTAGAAGATTGGGCTGATTTTAATAAGATGAAATTCAGTGGGGAGACATATTGAGTCTTGCACATGGGTAACAAAATAAAATCAATGTCATATGACTAAGGCAGGGGAGAAGTGGTTAGGTAATAATTGTTCTGAAAGAGGTCCAGGGTTTGTAGTGGGACCACAAACTCATTGTGGGTCAGCAGGGTGACCCATATTGTTGGCCAGAAATGCTGATATGAGTTTTGGCTGCATTAAGAGAAAGCTGAGTTTCCAGGAAGGAGGTGAGAGACCTACTATGCTCTGCCCTCTACAATCTTCTGGAAGAATTGTATTCTGTTCTAGATGCCATGGAAGTGTACTGATCAGCTGGGGAGTGTCCAGAAGAAAGCTTTGAGTTCACGGCACATGAAGATCTGTTGATGAACCTAGAAGGGTTTAACCAGTGAAGAGACTTTGGCAGGGATGGGGAATGGAGGAGGAGAAGAGGTGAACAGATGTATTTGAAGTATTTAGTCCATTTGGCCCCAAAGGGCAGAAATGGGGACAATGGGCAGAACTTGGATGGAAGTAAATTCATGATTGATATCAGGAAAACTTTCCCAATGATTGTTGTTACCCCTCAGACTGGTCACTGGTCACAGTCGTTTTCAGTCATATTTGACTCTTCATGACCCCATTTAGAATGTTCTTGGCATAGATACTAGGATGGTTTGCCATTTCCTTCTGCACTTCATTTTACAGATGAGGAAACTGAGACAAACAGGGTTAAGTGATTTTCCCAGGGTCACACAACTAGTGTCTAGGGTCAGATTTGAACTCAGGAAGAAGAGTCTTCCTGATTGCAGACCTGCCCTGTATCCATTATGCTACCTAACTGGTCACTGATGTCCGGAGGGGGAAACTGAGTACTAGGGGGAATGAAGTGATTGCCTAAGATTACATAAATATGTAACACAAATAAATTCAGATTCTCTGACTCTAAAGACAGTGGATTTTTCACCTTACCATGTTGTCTCAAATGAAAATAATCCTAGAGCTTTCAATAGCAAATGGGTCATGCCTTAGAACAGAGTTTGAATGACTCCTTGGTTGGTCTACTGTAAGAAGGACAACCTGCTCAGGTATAAGTTGGCCTGGACACCCTCTGAGGCCCCTTCTAACCAGAGATTCTGCATGGCTGATTCAGATTTCAAAGCCCTAAGTTCAGATTCAAGGCCTGATCTTCCCAAGAAATCTCATGCCAAGGACATATTTCCATTTGGGGGATGACTTCAGACTGGGCTCAGACCACCCACAGCCTGCCTCCCACCACCCAGCGAAGGCTGCTCACTTTTCTCCAGTGATGGCCCGTCTCCACTCCCTGTCGTGAAATCTCTCCCTCCCTCTAACCTGGTGCTCAGCACCTCCCTCCCCAGTTCAAACACACAAGCACACACACACACGAGGCACACACAAGCACACACACACACACACACACACACACACTCAAAGGCATACTCATGCAAGCATCTCTCCCACACACACATAGACACACACACTCACAGGCATACTCATGCAAGCATCTCTCCCACACACACACACACACACACACACACACACTCAAAGGCATACTCATGCAAGCATCTCTCCCACACACACACACACACACACACACACACACACAAAGACACACACACACACATCCTCCTGGAGAGGATGACACGCTGTTTCTCTTCCTGCCAAGCTGATTCCAATCAGGCAGAAGGCAGGGTTGGGGATAGATTAGAGAGGAGCAGCACATCTTTAACTCATTAGATGGGAAAGGGGGAGAACACTCAGAGGAGACACTTCAAAGAGCCTGGGGGCACTGAGGCGCTATCATTGGGCCGCTGTCCATGGGGGTCTGGGGCCTCATTGGATCAGGAGAGATCCAGGCGCTCCTAACAGGCTTCCTTAAACCTCCAGGTCCTAGGACTGGAATGTGTCCTGGAGGCTGTGGATCAGTACAACTCCAAGGACCAGATGAATCAAAAACATGGAATTCTGAGTCTGAGCTAAGAGAGCCCTGAGAACACAAAACAGGGAATGTCAGAGCTGGGAGGGAGCTTAGAACAGGGAATGTCAGAGCTGGAGGGTCTGGAAATCCAAAATGCTTCCTTTTCTCTGAGCCTCAGTTTTTCTCAAACATGAGTATCATGACACTATTCATATTAACAGGACTGTTGTGAGAAAAGAATGCTATATCAGTATATCAGTCAACTGATATCCAAGCTGATCTCCAACAATGTGCCAGGAACTGTACTCCATGCTGGACATATAGTGACAGAACTGAAACACTACCTGCCCTTGAGGAGTTTATGTTCTATAGACAAGACAATGTATAAACACATAGGTTGATGCAAAGTACTAACAGAAGAGAATTTCGTGGTGGGGAGAGGTAGGTATGGGTCAAGAAAGGTCTCCTGGGGCTTAGGCCAAGTAAAAATACTTTGCCAAGCTTATGGTGCTGTGTAGACATCAGCTATTAGTATTAAAATATGAAGATGATGGATTTGGAGCTAGAAGAGTTCATCTAGAGATTATCTAGGAGGTGGAGCCAACATAGTGTAGAGAAGACAGGAAGTTGCCTGAGCTCTCCCCAGTTGCCCTCAGAAACAATATTAAATCAAGCCTTTAAACAGATTCTGGAGTGATAAAACCTAAAAAAGAAATAACTTAGAAGGGCTTCAGGAAAGGTCTGTCTCACTTGGGGGAAAAGGGAGCACAGCACAAAACAGGTAGGGTCTGGGCAAGCCAGTGGGAGGCTCTTAGCCACAGCACAGGTCAGCAACCAAGGCCCCACAGTTCTGGCTCAGGAGGTCAGTGGCACTGCAGGCCAGCTGTGAGGCCTTCAGACTCAGCACAGCAGGCAAACTGCTAGCCCTGGATCCCAGAGCATAACAGGTGTGATGAGGCTGGTCCACCCCAGCACAGTGAGCAAGCCACCAGCACATGAGGCCCTGGCACAGAAAGTCAGTGACCAGGCCTCTGGCCCTCAGCACAAGAAGCTTAGGATAGCACCTCCTGGATCAAAATTCAACTTTAAAAGCCATGAAATAGGCTAAAAAATGAGCAAAAATCAGAAAAGAGCCCTGACCATAGAAATCCACTATGGCAACAGGGAAGATCAAAACACAAACTCGGAAGAGGACAACAATATCAAACATGCCAAACCTCAAAGGAGAATGTGAATTGGTCTCAAGCCCAAAAGGCCTCCTTGGAAGAGCTCAGAAAGGATTCTAAAAACCAAATGAGAGAGGTAGAAGAAAAACTGGGGAAAGAGATGAGAGATATGCAAGAGTTAAGAGCTTGGAAAAGGAGGGATAAAAATGGGCCAAAGAAAACAATTCCTTAAAAAATAGAATTGGGAAAGTGGAAGCTGATTATTATATGAGACATCAAGAATCAGTCAAACAAAATCAAAAGAATGAAAAATTATGATGAACAGGTGGACTTCAGAGAAACCTGGAAAGACCAAATTACTAAGTATCAAAAATGAAATGGGTGAATTCACCATCAATGAAGAGGAAATGAAAATAATAATCAGGAACTATTTTGCCCCACTGCATGCCAATATATCTGACAATCTAAATGAAATAGGTGGATATTTACAAAAAAATATAAATTGCTCCCAGATTAATAGAAGAGGAAATAAAATGCTTAAATAACCCTGTTTTAGGAAAAGAAATTGAACAAGCCATCAATGAACTCCCTAAGAAAAAATATCTGGGGCCAGATGTATTTACCAGTGAATGGAAGAATGATTAATTCCAATACTAATTTCCAAACTATTTGGAAAAATAGGTGGAGTCCTACTAAATTCTTTCTATGATACAAATATGGTGTTGATTCCTAAACCAGGAAGAGCCAAAACAGAGAAAGAAAATTATAGACCAATCTCCCTAATGAATATTGATGCAAAAATTTTAAATAAAATATTAGCAATGAGATTACAATAACTTATCACAAGGATAATATACTATAACCAGGTGGAATTTATACCAGGAACACAGGACTGGTTTGATATTAGGAAAACTAACAACATAATTGACTGTATCAATAACAAAACTATCAGAAATCATATGATTATCTCAATATATGCAGGAAAAAAACTCTTGACAAAATATAGCACTCAATCCTATTAAAAACACAAGAGTTCATAGGAATAAAAGGAGTTTTTCCTTAAAATAGTAAGTAGTATCTATCTAAAACTATCAATAAACATTGTATGTTATGGGGATAAGCTAGGTTTCCCAAAAGATCAGAGGTAGAACAAGAATGCCCATTATCATCAGTAATTATTCAATATTGTACTAGAAATGTTAGCTTTAACAATAAGAGAAGGAAAAGAAATTGAAGAAATTAGAATAGGCAATGAAGAAACAAAACTATCACTCTTTACAGATAATGGTATGCTTCGAGAATCCTAGAGAATCAATTAAAAAACTACCTGAAATAATTAACAACTTCAGCAAAGTTGCAAGATATAAAATAAAACCACATAAATCTTCAGCATTTGTATATATTACCAATAAAGTCCAGCAGCAAGAGATAGAAAGAAAAATTCTATTTAAAATAGGCAATATAAAATATTTGGAAGTCTACCTGCCAAGACAACCCAAGAACTAAATTAACACAATTGCAAAACACTTTTCAAGAAAATGAAGTCAGATCTAAACAACTGGAAAAATATCAATTGTTCGTGGGTAGGCCGAGCTAATATAATAAAAATGACAATTCTACCTAATTTACTTATTCAAGTATCATCCCAAACTACCAAAAATTATTTTTTAGAGGTATAAAAATAACAAAATTCATCCAGAAGATCAAAAGGTCAAGGATATCAAGGGAATTAGTGAAAAAAATGCAAAGGAAGATGGCCTACCTGTACCACATCTAAAACTATTATGAAGCAACAATCATCAAAACTATTTGGTACTTGCTAAGAAAAAGAGTGGTGGATCAGCAAAATAGTTTAGGTACAAGGACAGTAGTAAATGATTATAGTAATCTACTGTTTGATAAAACCAAAGACTCTAGCTTCTGGGATAAAAACTTACTATTTGACAAAAACTGCTGTGGAAAATGGAAAAATTAAATTTAAAAAGTTTTAAATTAAATTTAAAAGTTTTGCACAAAGTCAATGCAACAAAGACTAGAAGGACAGTGGGAAGCTAGGAAATAATTTTATAGCCAGTGTTTCTGATAAAGGCCTCATTTCTAAAATATATAGAGAACTGAGTCAAATTTATAAGAATATAAGTCATTCACTAATTGATAAATGATCAAAGGATATGAACAGGTAGTTTTCAGATGAAGAAATTAAATGGACTATCTATAGTCTATAGACTATCTATAGTAATATAAAAATGCTCTAAATCACTATTGATTAGAGAAATGCAAATTAAAACAACTGAAGTATCATCTCACAGCTATCAGATTGACTAATATGACAGAAAAGGAAAATGATAAATGTTAGAGAAGATTTAGGAAGATTGGAGCACTAATGTATTGTTGGTAGAGTTGTGAACTGATCCAACCATTCTGGAGAGCAATTTGGAACTATGCCCAAAGGGTTATAAAATTGTGTATGCCTTTTGATCCAACAATACCACTACTAGGTTTGTATCCCAAAAAGATCATAAAAAAGGGAAAAAGACCCACATGTACAAACATATTTGTAGCAGCCCTTTTGTGCTGGCAAAAAACTGGAAATTGAGGGGATGTCCATCAATTGGGGAATGGTTTAACAAATTGTGGTATATGAATGTAGTGGAATACCATTGTGCTATAAAAAATGATAAGCAGGTAGATTTCAGAAAAATCTAGGGAGACTTCCATAAACTTACTGAGTGAAGTAAGCAGAACCAAAAGAACATTATACACAGTAACAGCAACACTGTACAAAGATCAACTATGATTGATTCAGCTCTTCTCAACAATGCAATGATCCAAGACAATTCCAAAAGACTCATGATGGAAAATGCTATCCACATCCAGAGAAAGAATTATGGAGTCTGAATGCTTATTGAAGTAGACTTTTTTTTACTTTTTTTGTTGTTTTTTTTCTTTCTTGTGTTTTGATTCCTCTTTCACAACATGACTTATGTGGAAATACTTTAATATGATTGTACAGGTATAACCTATATCAGCTTGCTTTCTGTCTTGGGGAGGGGGAAGAAGAGGAGGGAGGGAGAAAAATTTGGAACTCAAAATCTCTAAAAGTGAATGTTAAAAAAACTTTACACATAATTAGAAAAAATAAAATGCTATTAAATGGGGAAAATGAAATAAAATAATAAATACGTGTAACTGAAGAGAGATCATCTATCTCAACCCTCTCATCTTACAGAGGAGAGAACTGAGGCCTGAGGGGGGTGGAGAGAAGATTTGTCTAAGATCACACAAGTGATGTAAGTAGGATTCAAACCCAGGTCTTATGTCTCCAAAGACAATGTATTTTTCATCTTTCCATGTTTCCTTAAATGAAAACAATCCTAGAGCTATCAGCAATTAATGGATCATGCTTTGAAGGAAACTAGGGATCATAGGAGGGTGACCCCCCAGATCCAGATAGATTCAACCCCAGTCTTTCTTCGAAGCTCAGACCCTCATTACCAGCTCCTTTTTGGATATCTCTCATTTGGCCCTTTGGCTACCAAATCTTGTTTCTAACTTGACACCATCTCTCATATGTATCTTCTTTGTTATACTCATAGGACAGCTGCCATATTTCAGGTCCTGATCACATCTTGCCTGGATCATTGCAGCAGCCTTCTAATTGATCTTCCTGTCTCAACTGCCCCCTCACTCTAATCCATCCTCCAATCAGCTATTAAAGGGCTTGAGGGGGTGGCTTGAGAAGTGGGGGAGAACAGGAAACGGATCCTTTAGAAAGTGGGATTTGAACTCCTAGTGAAACTAGAAGCTGGAGATTAGGAGGGAAGCCACTCCAGGCATGGAATTGTACTCTACACAGCTTGTTTGTACCCAATCATTTGTATGTTGTTCCCCCCAATACATACCCATTAGAATACGACTTTCTTGATATCCCTAGTGCTTAGTACATAGTAAGTGTATAATAAATGTCACCTGGCCACCTGGCTTTGACTGCAAATTCTCACTTGTACTTTCTGTGTGGTCTTAGGCATCTCTCTTTTGAGCTTGAATTTCCTCATATGGAACTTAATCAACCAACAAGATTTATCAAGCACCAACCATGTTCCAGGCATTTTGCTCAATAAGCATTTATTGAGGGGGTTAGAATA
Organism: Gymnobelideus leadbeateri; assembly: GCA_011680675.1. NCBI lineage: Eukaryota > Metazoa > Chordata > Mammalia > Diprotodontia > Petauridae > Gymnobelideus > Gymnobelideus leadbeateri. Next base: position 73,658 of record WOXC01011299.1, read on the forward strand.
GGTAAACCCTAAGTTCCTTGCAGTGACCTCTTTCCACTGAATTATTTTTTCTGTTAATGTGACAGTGCTTCAGGTATTATAGGAGGACGGCCATTTTGTATCTGCCCACAGAGTAATTTTATAACTGCTTGTAGTACTGTTGGCTTACAGGGCTTCTGTCTCTTCTCAGCTTCCAAAAGTATTCTACTTTGTCTATCTTCATATCTGGCAACATCTGAATTGTAATCATTCATTTATGTGTAGTCCCTCATGATTTCAAGATATTTTGCAACCATTCACTCATATGACCCCCTTAACAATTCTGTGACTAGGGAACAAAAGAAAGTATTATTGTTACTGTTTATCAAATTAAATGGAAATGGAAACATAGAGGTTACATAACTTTCCCAAGGTCATATCACTAGTAAGTGGCAAGATGAAGATTTGAACTCAAGCCTTCTGACTCCACATCCAGAACTCTTTGCAATATTGTTGGATGGTTGACTTATTAGTTGGATGGATAGTATCAATGAATGGATAACTAGTTGGTTGGTTGACTGGATGAATGATATATTGACTGGTTGGTTCGTTAGATAGTGGTCTCTTATTTGGTAGAATGGTTGGTTGGTTGGTTGGTTAGATAGTTAGATGAATGGTTTCTTGGGTATATTTTTTGGTTAGTTGGCTACATGATTGGACAGTTTTTTGGTTGGTTGTTTCAGTGGATAGTTTCTTAGTGTCAGGTGAGTGATTGATTGGTTGGTTGGATGAATGGAAAGATGAATGAGTGAATTCATGGATGGATGGATGGGTTGATGGATGTATATTTGTGGTTTTATGGTTGATTTGATAAGGACTGGTTGGTTATATGATTCATTGGATAGATGGTTAGGGTATTATCTGAATAGTTGTTTCTTTAATAGCATGGTTGGTTGTATTAGAAGCAGAATATAATGAAAAGTCTGGTAGACCCAAGTTCATGAGAGACTTGGGTTTCAATTCTAGCTGTTTAACTATGTGGAAACCATATCATATCTCTAAGCCTATTTTTCTCACTCAAAATGGGGGTGTTATACTAGTCTATCAAAATCATCAATCACTCATGCAACTAACCACACAACCAAGGTTTTTATGCAACGATCCCCAAACTTGAAGTCAGAAGCTCTCTCCCTGTTGGTCCCCTTCCTAGCTGGATGTCCATCACTTCTCTTTTGGTCTATAGTAGCCTCATGAGTAATAAGATAATACTTCCCTTTCAAGGTTATTGTAAGGGTCAAATAAAATGACATATGGAAAGGGTTTGGCAAGCTTTCTGACTACATAAAATATATATGTACATATATATGACTATGGATATAAAATCCAGACAATATATATTCAGATGACATATATAATATATAAATACATACATACACATATGACTTCTGCTACTACTATCATTTCTGTTGATGGTAGAATGAATAAATGCCTTCTTTCCTATGCCTCTCTTTTGCAATCTGCAACAGGAAGAGTATCTCCCCCAACCCTATCCCACCAACAATGACAGCCAATGGCTATGGAAACTTCCAAGGTCTGGCAAAAGGAGGGATGCAAGGGAGCTTTTTCTAGAAAGATGGGCAGCCCCTGACAGAACTGAAGGCATGTATTTCTTTTTCCTTCCAGTACAACCACAGTGTCTTCCCCGTCCAAGGCCACCAACGGCTACGACACCGCCAAGCCTCCCACTAGGTTTGCCAAACAGTTGGAGCATCGGCCACCACCAGCCCCACCAGAGCCCCCAGGACCCTCCAGGAACTCAGCCTTGGTTGCCTCTCCCTTGACTTCCTTCATTCTCATCGTGACTGGCACCATCCTCCTGCTTATGGTGGGGCCATCCTGACTTCCATCAATCCCAGGTGCAATAGCTGGAGTAGACTGTGGTAATTTATGAATTGATTCTGAGGGTGTGGCCATCCTCCCCTGCCCCTGGGAAACTCCTGGGGAAATCTCCCAGTATCCCGGGAGGATTCTGGCCTCCTGGGGAGGGTTTGACACATTTCTGGGAAACACTAAAAGCTTTCTCATGATACTGACTTACATCTTCTTTTTTGTAGAAGGATCTTAATTTCCCCTAGTACTATGGGGCTTGTTTTGTAATATATTTGTCCATGTTTAAAAAAAGCATATTTATTCTATGATAAACTTATTTTTATGATGTATATGTTAATAATACACTTATTAAACTGTATTGCCGACCACCTAGCTAAATGAATATTTCCTATCTGTGACTTTAACGTCTTCCTCCCTAAGGGTCCAGAACAAGCTTTAGATTGGGTGAGGGCAGTCACTGTTTGTATTTTGCCTCCCCCAGGGACTATGGGATTGAAGTGGCTGCCCACACTCTATGGGAATTGGAATGACAGATTCTCACATGGCCCATGGTTTCAACCAAAGGTCTGGGCGGATAAATGTTTGAAGCCTCAACCCCCAACCTTGGGAAATAGCTGCTCCCAATCAGGGTCTTGGGCTTGGTGGGGTGGGCAAGGGTGCCTTGTCCCATCACTGGGAAGACTTTTGCTCATGCATATGCTGCTATTGTGAAAGCCCAGAGCAGTCACTGAATTCGCTTTTGAATTCACCTGGGATCCCCAGGCAAGTGACTTGACCAAAGCAATGAATGAGTGGTGTTCCTTCAAGTGGCCATGAGGCAATAAGCTGGTCCAGCCACCAAGGAAAAGGGATGCCTCAGAGTTAGAAGAAGCTTTGTGATCACCAAGCCCCACCCCATCATTTTTCAGTGATGGGAATTGAGTTTGAGAGAGAGGGTTATATAAGAAATGACTAATAGAAGTGAGACTGGAGCACAGGTCAGGAGAAAGAAGATAAATGTATCTCAGAAGAAAACCCTGGAAAGGAGGGAAAATGAATAATATTATCCCCATTTGACAATGGAAAACTGAGGCCCAGCAACATGAAGTAACTTACCTAAAATCACACAAAGAAAGACTTTCACAGGATTTGGAAAGGAAAAGAAACTTAGAAATCATCACATCTAATCCTTTATTTCACAGAGAGGGAAACTGTGGTCCATGGAGAGGCAGGGCCTTCTTTCAGGCCTCACAGTAGGTGAAGGACTCTTGAGGTTTGGGGCCAATTGGGCAAGTTGGTCTCACCATAGAGGTTCTGAAATTTAGAACCAAAAGAAACCTTAGAGATAGCAAGCTACTGAGGCCAGAGAGGATAAGGAAGACAAGAGGATAAGGAGGCTTTGGCCCAGGCTTTGGCATTCCTGGCCCTGAAATGTTTCTACTCTGTCTCAGTGGGAATTCAGATCTCTGTGCAATGTTGCTCATCTATAGCTGGAGACAGAAGGCAAAGGGCAGGAGCAAGAGCAGGGAGGGGCCCTGAGGTTAGAAGAGGGACATAGTATGCCCTTCACTTTCTCCATTCTCTTCCTGAACTCAAACGATGGAGAGGCCAGCTGGACACAAAGCAGGCATTAGGATGTGAACTCTGTAAGGGCAGAGACCACAGTCAGGCCTGTGGCAGACCTAATTCTAAGGCCAGGATCAGGGTTTAGCCTGGGACCTGGGTCAAAAATTGCTCTGTGGTTAGAATTGGAGCTTGGTCTAGGGCCAGGGTGAGGGGTTAGTGAAAAGTTAGTGTTGGATTTAGATCTCTAATGAGAGTTCTGTGGCAAACCCAGCTTTCCTATCATGATTAGTCCATCAAGAACACACTTGGCCTCTGAGTCAACCAGTTGACCAATCACCTGAGGTCTTTCCTGAGTCCCTACAGTGCCTATGTCTGTGCTTGTGGGAGAACTGAGCTCCTGCCTTCTGGAAGCTTCCAGTCTGGTTATTGAGAAAATCCAACTCAAGGAGTCATCCCATAAAAGTAATCAGTGAATCCTCCAGGTGAACTTCAAAGGCATTAAATTGTGCAGCAGATAGTCATGAGGCTCAAGGGCTACATAAGCTCAGCTCAGCTCAGCTCAGGGAAATCTAGGGCACTTGGGCTAGGCTTCCTGGAGGAGGAGGCCCCTATTTAGGGCTCAAGCCTAGGAAAAAGAAGAGCATCCTTTGAATAGAAGTGAAAGCCTATTTCTGGACCTTGTCAAGGCTGCTACTTCCCAGGTGCCACCCTGGACCTTAGCCTCAGTGACCAAGTCTCAAGAAGAGATCTCTGGAGCAACACAAAGATGCTGCCTCTGGAGTTAGGCAAGGTGCCAATAGACAGAAATCGGAGGAGCTCAGCATCTCACACCCTCAGCTGGATGGGACCCCAGCAGTGTAACCCCATGAACAATCCTGGAAACATTTTCCTTGATGGATAATACTCCAGCCTCTTCTCAAATGAAAGGGGAGCTCACTACCTATACAAGCAGCCCATTTCTCTTTGGGACCACGGATGGTTAGGTTCTAAGAATCTCAGTCTCCCCCAGCCTTAGTAATCCTTCATAATGAGGCAAGGCGGAATGCTGGAAACAACTGAATTCAGAGTCAGAGGATCATACATTCAGAGCTCTGGGTTACCTTGGAGATTACTAATTCATTCCCTACACACACACACACACACACACACACACACACACGTGCATACACACAGCCCAACCCATCCCCCCACCCACCCCCCAGAGGTGGAAGGAAGCAAGGTCTAGAGAGGGCAAGTGATTTGTTCAAGGTTGCACAAATGTGATTTGGCAGAGCTGAGCTTTCAGCTAGGTTTTCTGACTCCAAATCCCCTGGTCCTTCCACATCGACATACTCCCAGGACTTGGGTTTAAATTCTGGCACCGATATTAAAAGTTGTATGACCTTGAGCCAATGATTTGTTCTTGCTCTGGGCCCCTCTGTCCTTTCTATAAGATGAGAGGGCTGGCCTGGAGAGTGTCTGGGGTCCTTTCCAGCTCTGGGTCCCCAGGCAGAGTATCTGGCCAAGAAGTGACCGGGCTGGGGCCTGACTGCTCTGGGGATGGTGCTGACAAGCCACTGCGGCTCCTTGAGACTCATCGCCCAACCGTGTCTGAGCTCAGGACCAGATGCCGCTTTGCGTGAGCCGTCTTCATGCAGGGACCTCCTGGGACCTCCCTTTAAGAGGCTTTGTTCCAGTTGGCAGTGCCAGGGTGATGCAATGGGAGAATGGACAAGCCACACTCTCAAGAGTCCACTCTCCCCTCACCATCCCCACACCAGGAATGGAATGTGAAATCGCCACCCTGGCCAGCTTCTGCTTGGCAAAGAAGACACTTCCGACTTCAGAGAGAAAGGGGCTTAGCAAGCTTAGGAAGGGGGCTCCAGCGGCTTGTTGGACATCAGACAGAGCTTGCAAAACAGGATTTTGGTGAGATAAGTGTAAAAGAATTAGAAACACACGGGCCAGACTTCCCTCTGACATGCCCACTGCCGCCTCTGGGGAGGCTGGCCTGGAGAGTGTGGTTCCAATTCTTCAGGAGAGAAAGTGTTGGTGAAAACAGTTCTTCCACAGAGGTTGGTCCCAGGAATCTGGTGTGCCCAAGCCTAGGTGGGGCCATGTCCTGACTCACTTTTTCTGCTTTATTCTTCTTTAGTTTTGAATAGAGATATGGAAGACAAGGTCAGCCCTCACGGACCCTGTCATTCAGAGGGGGAAAGTGAATGTGAAGGTGAGCTTTGTGAGAGCAGGGCTGCCTGGATTTTCTGTTCATATTTCTAGTCTTAGCACAGTGCTTTGTATACAATAAGTGCATAATTAATGCTTCATTCAAATCAGGCTATCCCATGGTCCTGGTTCTCTCAGGCCTTCTTGTCAGCCAGTCAGTAATTATTGTTCTCAGAGGCTTTCTAGCCCAATCTGCACCTGAATCTTCTCTGCCACCTAACCTCTCTACCAAGTGGTTGTGCAGCCTCTATTTGAAGACTGGAAGAGACAGGGAACTCACTACTTGCCAAGGGGGCCCATTCCACAGATGAATGACTCTGATGGTGAGGAAGATTTTCCTTGGTGTTAATCTAAATGTGTCTCTTTGCAACTTCCCTCAACTGTTCCTTGTTTCACCCTCTTGGGCCAAACTGAGCAAGGCTGATCCCTCTTCCACATAAGACCCTTTAGTATTTGATGTTTTATTTTATTCTGCCTTAATGTCCCCATTTCCTTGAATTGATGCTTATGCAGACTGGTCTTCAATTCTCTGTCTGGGCTGCCTGCTTCTGCACAGCCCCTCAGCATGACTGCCCCAAGTCCCCTACATTCCCTCTTCCCTATGTCCTATTCCAGCTGGGGACCCTTCACCCTTGCTGACTACCAGAGGACAGGGCCAACTTTTCCTAATGAAGTGGCACATCAGTGAGCAGGGAGAAGCCCTTTGGGATGCTATGGACCATGCAGAGCTATTCTCTGCCTGCTACAATCAGCACCTTGGGAACGCCTTTGATGGAGCTCTTTCAGCTACCCAGCCAATCTGTGGATGAGAGCTAGAAGGAGCTGGCTTTGAGACAAGAGCTTGAGAATACATGGCGAGTTCTTGGAATCACAAACACATGTCCTCACGAAATGTGATGTAAACACGTGCGAAGGCTCCATGTGCAGATGGGACTTGTGACTCAGGTCCCTGCCCCACCCCATCCTCTTCTGCATTATTCCAGAACTAATCACAGTGACATTCTATCCCTGGACCTTGGACATGATGAATGGATGAAGCCAGGACCTGGTCTTTCTCAGGACAGATGTCAGTGGGAGGCACCTCCTCTAGTCTTCCATCTTTGGAATTTCTGGTCACAGAGTTATGGGATTTAGAGTTGGCAGCAATGTCTGAACAGAGATTGGGGAGCATCAGAGTTAAGAGAGATCAGATGAACAGAGAAAGTCAGAGCTGGGAGGGATTTGGAATATGGAACATGAACCATTCTAAGAGACCTTGGAGACGACCTCATCTCAATTTCCTCATTTTACAAATGGGGAAAAAGAGGCTCCAAATGTTGTCAGAAGTAGCTTTTTGGATAGCCTGGGGTCAACAGGGTTGATGTGGGGTAAATGAAGCTGCTCTGAACATTTCGTAATGAGATCTTCGTTCTATTCCTAACTGAGTTGACGAGGCAAAACCTGACCTTTCTCTGGATCTTAATGCCTACCTTTGTAAAGGAGGGAGTCAGACTCCAAAGTCTTCTCTCATGCTATATCCAAGGATCCACTTTATCACTCTGGGACTCAGTATCTTCACCTGTCAAAGCAGGATAATAACCTATTCTGCCACCCTTTCCAAAGCACTGAATCAGAACTAATATGGCAGAAAGATATAGACAGTATTTTAAACCAAAATCAGGGGCATGCTCTACTTTTCTTTTGGTGGAAGATTGTTGGTATGTGGGGTAGGGGTAAGAGAAAGCAGATTTCAAAATAGCAAAGGTTTCAAAATGTACTTCCCTTGGCCCCAACATCAAATCAGTCCATTCATCAGCTCAGGAGCATTTCTTCCTGGAAAGCGCTGGCTGAGTTCTATTCAGGGTGGGCATTACTCCTGCTGTTGGCAGGCTGGGTGATCACCTATTCTAAGGAAAGGTCATGTGTGGCTTTCTGGTCTTCTGGGCTTCCAGGGATCTGGGAAAAGGCTGAGTCAGGGGTTTTCGAAAGGCTCCACACTGGTTCCCCAGAAATGTGCCTGCCCTTTGTCCTCTTTCAATGGGGTGCCCGGACCTCTGCTGACCCTCTCAGTCTATGGGCATCCCTTGGCAATAACACTTCCTGACTGATGGGTTTGAAATGTTTCTAAAGCAAATGGGTGGGTTTTCACCCCTACCCTCCTTTGAAGTGTTGTGAAGAATTTCCTAAAGAATGTAATGAAAAGAAGAGAAAAATGTTATTAATGTTATTTTGTCAAAATATTTTTGTAGCATAATATATTAATAATAAAAGATATTCTAAGTTCTCTCTGGTTGACTTTGCCTCTTCCCTTCTTTTCCAGAAAATATTTTGGGGAAAAGCCACAAAGCTGTGGGTTTAGAGTCAGCAGTCATGTACTAGATTGTCTGCTCTGTTGTTTCATTACTGTATGACCCTAAGCAAGTCACTGCCCTGCTCTGGGCCACAGTTTCTCCATCTAGAAAATGAGAGGTTTTCAGGGCGGCTAGGTGGCGTGGTGAGTAGAGCGTTGACCCTGGAGTCAGAAGGACCTGAGTTCAGAGCTGGCCTCAGACACTTAACACACACACAAACAAAAACCTAGCCGTGTGACCTTGGGCAAGTTACTTAACCCCAATTGCCCTCCAAAAAAAAAAAAAAGAAAAGAAAAGAAAAGAAAGAAAATGAGAGGTTTAGACTAACCTAATTCAACTGGCCTTTGCCTTGGAAAGAACCTAATGAATGACTAATGGGCAGTTGGTGCCCAAGAGAAATAGGAAGATAGTAAGTGAGTATCTAGTTTCTCTTGATGAATTCAACTCACCTGCACCAGCTGACTCCCATCCTTGAATCCTAAAAGAACTGGCAGATGGGATTGTAAGCCACTCTGAGGGATATCTGAAAGACAGTGAAGAACAGGAGAGGCTTGAAAGAACTGGAGAAGGCAGAGGTTCTTCCAATTTTCAAAAGAGAAGAGAATCGAGGAAAGACCAGTGAACTTGACTTTGATTCCCAAAAAAATTCCGCAGTGGATTATTAAGGAGAAGAGAGATCAACATCTGGAAAAGGAAATAGTGATCACTAAGTCATCCTGGCTTCCTCAAGAGCAGGTCTTGCCAGACTTACAGTATTTCCCTGTTTGACAAGGTTAATAAAATGGGATGTGGTAGACAGAGTTTATTCAGATTTTAGAAAAGCTTCTCAATGAAGTCTCTCGTGCTAGTCTTGTGGCTAAGTTGGAGAAATGCAGGCTACTTACTTAGACCAGGGGTTTTCTTCTTTCCTGGGTCACTGACCCCTCCTTGGCAAATGACTCTGGGAAAGCCCATGAATGGATCATGTTTTTAATGCACAAAACAAAATGCATAGGATTACAAAAGCTAGTTCTATTAAAGTGCAGTCACTAGCAAGTTGTACATAATAGATTTGCAGTTTCATGTGCAATCATATTTTTTTATTATACTCTGTTATGGAAGTGATTATTTTATTCCATAAATTAGAATTTTGATAAATAAATTTTTAAGAAAGAAATATAGTCCCTAGAATGTGTTCTTTTTAAAAGTTCATAGACCTCAAGTTAAGTAACTATGATGGGCTAGTGTGAGAAGTGTCATATAATTCACTCAGTAAAGAGTAAACAGGTTGGCTTTCTGCAGTAAGGACCTCACTGAAACAAAATAGCAGGATTCTTCAGTGTTTATGTTCAGTACAGTTGTGTGATTTCCTCTAGCAGTGCTTAACAACTCATGAGTAGGAGTGGAGAAGGTGAAAGAAGTAGGGATATAGGATTAGAGTGGATGAGATGAAAGGGAAAGAAATGATGGAATCTGAAGAAAGGAGCAAGGGACTTAAGGGTAGAGAAGGGGGAACATTGATCTATTTAACTATGGCAGCAAGATTTTGAGGGGAGAGAAGTAAGACCAGATTAGGGGGTAATGAACTAGGAAGGCAAGGAAGGGCCAAGTGACCAGAGTTTGAGATGAATATAAAAAGTAGGCTTAGAAGGGGTCAAGAATAGGGAAATATGGAAGGACTAGAAGTTCTTGTCAGATTTTCAGAGTTTGAGATTGTGAAGGTAAAGTGAGTATGGGTTGTAATGAATTAACTTATGGGTGAGACCATGCTTTTGTGTATCTGAGGTGTAGTAAAGTATAGGTCATGAAAATGAAAATCAACAAACTGGCAGGCCAACAAGGGGATGTCAGCATGTGTGCTGAAGGTAGACTTGTGTTGGTGAAGAAGGCTGTGAACTAGGGGTTACTAATTGATTCAATGCTTTATTAACTGAAAAAAGGAGGGACAATGACCTGGTAGTTAGTAAATAATTCCTACCAGGGTCTGGACAGGGTGATAAATCAGTATGAAGTGAACCTCAAAGGAGGAGAATTTGTTGACTGATGGGCATAAAGTAAGGGTCCAGAAGTGGGAGTAAGGAACAAGGAATAGGCCTGCTCTTCCTCTTTGCCCACTACATTAGGGAACAGAAGAAAAGGAGCATCCAGTTCTGGAGGAGAAGGCTGGGGATGCAGCATCTTCTTGGGCAGTGGGGAAGAGTCACATCTGTGATTTCAAGGAGATGACTAGAGGATAAAAAGAAGAGGTCTAGTGTAAAAGGTAGTTTGTTAACAACAGAGCACCAATCCCAATAACATAGGATTATTCCAGAGTGACAGGAAGTCAGAGACAAGAATGGAATAGGACATTCTAAAAAGAAATGACTTAGGCTGCAAACCAAGATGACATATCCTGAAAAGATTAACATAATCATCAATGAGAAAGATGGCCCTTCAACAAAAGAGAGATATTTGAGGCCTTCCTGCAAAAATAAGATAAAGCCAAAGAGAGCAAAACATTCATCTTTAAAGACTCCAAATAAGAGAAATCTTAAAAAAATAAGTATAATAAAATTAATTTTTATGTTTAAAAACCATTGTTAAAAAACTGAACTGATAGATGAGAGAAAAAAAGGGAATCATCAAGAGAGAAAAAAAAGCCTTAATGGGTTAAAGATGTACAGGACCTTTAATAATAAGTGAAGGGAAGATGGAAAAGCTCTATGTTCTATAAATAAATCATTCAGTCAACAAGCATTTAATAAAAGCACTGTACAAAGAAGTAGAGATACAAAAGAGGGGGAGTCCTTGCCCTCAAAAGGCTTATATTCTAATAGGAAAGACAAGTACATATGTAAGTATATATAAGATACAGACCAAATAGACACTAAAGTGACTTTAACGTGAAAGGTTCTAGCAGACTGGGGAAGCTGGAGAGGCTTACTACTGAAGGTGGTGGGTGTTTGGGGGAAGGGAATACCATAGGGGGAAGTTGTGAAAATGAGAACAAAGAAGGCAAAAGCTAGAAGAAATTGGAGTTGGAGACCCCACTTGCTCAGTCCCTGTGTGAGCAGGAAAAGCATAGTAATTTCTGAAATCTCTCAACATGATTGGAGGCAAAAGGAAGGGACTATGACAGAATACAACAAAATCAATGCAGCGGGTAGATAAAGCGGGGGAAACATCCCCCTACTTTTTTGTAGGGGGATGAAATGGTAAGACTAAAGAATTTTCCCATGTGGAGAAGTGTATGCCTGTGGTAAGAAATGGGAGCCTTATAATGTTTTGTTTGATTTGGTGTTTTTCCCGGGGAAATTTACAGATTAGGAGACTGTCTGCTCCAAGAAAAGTATTGTTCTTCCCAGGGCTGAAGTCCACCTCAGGAGAGGGGATGTATGAGTCGCCAAAGGCAGCCAGAGCCTGGGGTGGGCAGCGTGTGTGGGGATGGGGGTAGGGGAGAGCAGCAACATAAAACCAGAGAGACAGTAAGTGATAATGGTAAGATTGGTAAGTCTTGACTCAAGACAGAATTTCACCAAACAACACTGTTTCCTTCCTTGAAACTGCTTTCTTCATGAACTGAAATTTCATGGGTTAGAGGGTTTTTTTAGGGTTAGAGACAGCAGATAAACAAAAAGTAGGGTGAGGCAAGATCTACAGATAGAATGATTTCAGAATCAACTACAAAAGAGAGTTCCAGGTGGGTATCACAAAAATGCTACCCTTATGGGGGACAGAGGAAGAATAGAATTTGGAGTAGACTAAAAGGGAAGAGAAATACAAAGGATAAAGTAAATTAACTTTCTTCTTGGAAATGGGCACAGCAAAAAAAAGTAACTTGATTAATAATATTTATTAAATACCTAGAGTATGCTAAGCACTGTGCTAGATGCTCGGAATATGGAAATACAGTAAAAGAGCTGAGGAAATCTCTGTCCTTGAGAAGCTTACAACCTAGCTAAGGAGGAATCCCAACCTAAGATTTTTGGTTTAAGACAGAATTTTGAATCACACACCTACTGGGTGGTAAAAGAGAGGGTTAAATGAATCAATTAAGTGAGCAAATAAATAAAAAAGAAAGGGAAAGAGAAACAAATGAACAATTTAAACAAAGTCAAGGAACTTGGGATAGGGCAATCATGGGGCAGGGACAAAGATTATGAGAAGAGACAACCATCAAATTACTGCAGATGAAATTAATCATAAGGACAAAGTGCTGGCTTATTTCAAAAATCAATATGAAACAAATAAATGGAGGAAAATGTAGGTCTAATAAATGTAACCTTGAATATGAATTTATTAAAACGATCTAATAAAACAAAAAAGTGTCAAGATGGAAAGATTTTTAAAAGTTGAACATTTTGTTACATACAAGAAAAATATTTAAAAATAAAGACATTCGCAGAATGAAAACAAGCAGTTATAATAAAATTTAGTAGATGTTGATTTTAGGAATAAATAGAAGTTGCAATCATGCTGTCAGCTGTAGCAAAAATAAAAATTTTAAACGTCAAGGATGAATATTGCATTCTGTTTAAAATTACCATAGACAATGAAACAACAGCAGTATTAAATGTATATGAACCAAATGTCATAGTATCCAAATTCAAAAAGAAAAAGTTAACTGAATCATAAAAGATAAAATAATGCAATAATTATAGGACTTTCAAATATTCTCATTTTGGAGCTATAGAAACCTAACAGATAAACAAAAAGAAAAATATATAATTGAACAAACTTCTAGAGAAATTACTTTTTAAAGACTTATGACATCAAATGGGAGCATGAAAAATATTATATACATATATATTTATTAATATATATTTCATATATATGCATATTCATATTTTTCAGCATCACATTGTACCTTTAACAAATGAAACCATGTATTAGGGTTCAGATAATTTACAAAGGAAATAAAAATGCTTAAAATTAAAAAATAATAATGTAATAAAAATTAAGCATAGGGCAAGTAAGAAATGACAAATATGAAAAATTCAGAGAATCATGTAGAAACATAAGAACTGATTCAGAATAAAGTAGGCAAAGCTAAGAAAACAATATACATAATGAAACCAGTGGCAGTGCAAACAGCAGACACCCAAAGCTGTTTAATTAAAAATGACTAGGCTTGGCATGCTATAATGAACAGGATGGTGAAACAGCTTGAATTTATTCCATGTGAGGCTTATTTGAAGCCACTGGGAGCTTTAAGCCTACAGAAGCATTGGGGAGGTAGGAGAAATATCCTTAAGGATTTGAAGCACTATCATGTAGAACACAGATTAAACCTGTTATGCTTTACCTAAGGTCAGAATCAGGAAACTGGGGTGAATTAGCTGAGGGGCTAATTTGAGGTCCACATGTTGAAGAACTTCTTTCTGTTGAGCACTGTCTGAATGGGAATCAGGCTGCCTTGATAACATGGTAAGAAGGATCTCATTGAAGGTCTTCAACCCATAGCTTGACCTACTCATTAGGTAGGTCATAGAGGATTCTCTCATTGTGAGTTGGACCAGATGGATCTGCAAGGTTCTTTCCAGCTCCAGGATCCAGTGAATTTGTGATCGCTGGGCTCTTCCTATCATGGCTACTTTCTTCTTTTATTCTTTTGGTTGTTGATGTTCTTCCAAAGGTACCCAGAATGAAAGATACACACACACACACACACACACACACACACACACTGTATATATGCATGTATTTATGTACACAGATACATGCACACATACATGTGTATACATATTCATATATACACACATACACATCTTTTGTCCTGGGTGCCATATACCATCATATATACACATACACAGATTAGTTTATATACACATAGACACACACATTTATATCTTTTGTCCTGGGTGTCACATACCACAATGTGTGTGTGTGTGTATGTGTGTGTATATGTATATAATATATATATATAATGTGTGTGAATGTATGATTGTATATATATATATACATGTATATACATATATATGTATATATAAATCTTGTTTGAGAAGGAGGAGTACTAGCAGTTGAGAATCAGAAAGATTTCACATAGAAAGTGGTCCTTGAGCTAAGCCTTGAAGGAACAGAAATAATGTGAGACAAATGTGAAGAACAAGCATGTTCTGTGCCTGTGGGGTGACCACACAAAGGCATGAAGGTAGAAGGTGGAGTATTCTAAGTGAGGAACAGACAGAAGTTGACTTGGCTGGTTGGGATAAAAAGTAAGACCCAAAAAGGTTTGAAGAAGAGGTGATGAGCTTTAAAAGCTAAAGAGAAGAATTTCCCTAAGAGTGCCATGGCTTTCAAAGTGCCTCTGGAGTATGCTGAATAAATGGGAGAGTGACACAGTCACTTCCACACTTCAGGAGGATCCCTGGTGGCTATATGGGGGATAGACTGGCTATTGCAATCATGCAGGTGACAGGTGATGAGGGCTTGAGCTAATGTGGTAGCCATGTGAGTAGACAAAAGGGGAACATGCAAGAGAGATATTATGAAAATAAGAACAGCAAGGCTTGGCATTGGATTGGATATGTGGGGGAGAGGGGTCAAAGATTTTGTCAAGGTTGTAAACTTAAAAGACCAGGGGGATGATGGTGTCCTTGGCAGTAAGAAGAAAGCTAGGAAGAGGGAAAGGCTTTAGAAGAAAAGATAATGAGTTCTGAGTTGAAAATGTTGACTTTAAGGAGTCTTTGGGACATCCAGTTCAAAATGGTCAATAGGCAATTGGTGAAGCAGTCCTGGAGCTCAGGAGAGAGGTCAGGGCTGGATATATAGGTCTAGAAATCATCAACATAGAGATGATCATTGAACCCATGGGAGTTGACAAGCTCACCAAGTGAGTGTAGAGATAGGAAGGCCCAAGATAGAATGAGGGGGACCCCCCTCAGTTAGTGGGAGGGATCTGGGATGACCAGCCAGCAAAGGAGACACAGGTCAGCAAGAAGATTCCCCTTTACACACAAATTCCATGTTCTGTGAGGCCACTCACTCCTCCCAGAGCCCAGAGGCTCCTGCCAGCCACGTGGCCAAGTTCTGGGCAGAAGTGTTCTCCACCCACTCATAAATTCCAAAGCCAACCAAGAATCAGGCTGCAAACAGATGGACAGTGTAATGAAATCCCCCAAATGAAGAACAGGCGAGTTTCTTGTCATAAAGAGAAGCTCCTGCCGGGAAAGTGTGGAATGCAAGGGGAGTCCTGCATTCCAACTTTGGTGCGTGGGTAGGTGGGTCTCTGAGAGAGGGGGGTCTGCATGTGCACTTGGGTGAGTGTGAGTGTGGTTGTATGTGTTTGTGTATGCCATGGGGGGGTGGGTTTCTACAAGGGCTGTGACTAAAGATTGATTTCTGGCTAATGGGCATAGCAGAGAAAAATGATGTGGAGGACCATGAATTGGGCTTCTGTTTAAACATCTCTTCTCCAGTCCTCTAAGCTGAATTCTAAGTTAGTAGTCTTGGATCTGGAAGGAATTTCAGAGGATATCCACTCCCAGTCCTCATCTGCTTTAGGAATGTCCTCTACATTTCTGACAGGGAGCAGAGAGTCCCAGATTGAGTACCTATAGTTATAGGAGACTCATTACCTTTATTTTAAAATACATGCTTATGGATAATTTTAGCTTCGACATCACCTAGACTTTTTCCTTTATCTTCCCCTCCCTTCCTCAATAACAACAACAACAAAAATTTAAAGAGGAAGAGGAGAAAAAATAAGCAAAACTGATTATGTGTGTATGTGTCTGTCTCTATAAACTGACATCATGTGCAGTGTTCAACACCCTTGCTTCCAAAAAGGATCAGGGGAAAGGATCTTCTCATATCCTTTATTTGGGGCTAGGCTTGGTCTCCATAAATTTGGTTTTGATTCTTGCATGGTGTTAGTTTTTTTATTGGCATTGTTGCAGTCATAATGTATGTTTTCCTGCCTCTCCTTACTCTGCATCAGTTCATGTAAATCTTTCCATACTTCTCTGTATTCCTTACATAAATCATTTTTTTTATCAACACAGTAGTATTCCACTACATTCCTGTAGCACAATTTGTGTAGCCATTCCTCAATAGATGGGCATCTACCTTGTTCCCAGTTAGGTCACGAACTTTTAAAACAGCCTATTCCATTGTGGGACACCTGAGATGTTTTTTTAACTGGAAATCTCCCTCCCTCTAATTTGTATCCATTGGTCTTTGTTCTGTGGTTGGGGGGGTGGGGGTGTGCAAGCAGAACAAGAAGGATTTGACTTCTTTTGCATGATAGTCCTTCACTATCTGAAGACATCCCTCCCCTCCCCTCCTCCAGTTGTTTCTTCCTCTGTCTTGGACTGCTTGGACTAGATTTTTCTGTTTAAGAAGCTTTCCTATTGTCTTGCCAAGCAGTCATGAATGAGCAGCCAAGAAGACAAAGTCAATATTCTTGGAGGAGCAAATGATCACAGCTTCAGAAACACCACCACCCTGTCTTTGAGGGCTGGAATGAAAACATTATTGCTTGGCAACCTGGCTACATCAACAAAGGTGAGGGTTCTCTCTATATCCAATACACTAAGCACATGTTGTACTTGGACACATCTTAATAGCCCAAGTAGATGGTTGGTCCCACAGCAAATGCTTCCACAATGGGAGCCTTCGTTCTTTCCCCTGCCCTGCTCAAACAAGCCTCTGTAACTGTTCTGAGGGAGGTGGGAATGGGGCAAAGTTTCCACGTGGGCCCTCCCCTGGGAGCTCAGACTGTGGATGGAAAGGTTTGTGCTGAATGCTTGCACTGATGGGGCAGTCAAACATTTCTCAAATACTTTCTTTACCAAAATATGGTTTGCAGTTAAAATGCCACCTGTTGGAGATGCTGAGGAAGAAGGCAATTTCTCTGGACAAATTGCTGAATGAACAGAGTATGTACATGGTCTGGAACCAGGAAGTTGTTTTATATGGCTCTAAAACTGGGAGAGAGAAAAAGTCAAGGATGGTCAAGAACCCTTAAGTAAGACTCTCTTGACACTTGTTTCAGTTCTGGCATCCTGTGTTCTAAAATTCCTTTGAGGTCTGACATCCTGTGAGCTCTGACATCCTGTGTTCTAAGGTTCCTCCCAGTTCTGACCTTTTCTGTTCTAAGGCCCCTCCCAACTCTAACCTTCCCTGTTCTATGGGTGCTCCCCATTGTGACATCCTTTAAGGGCTCTCCCAGTTCTGACATTGTCTTCTAAAGCCCCTCCCAGTTTTCATGTCATATATTTTATGTCTCAAGTTCCCTTCTACATTCTATAACACTCTAGTCCCCCTCACGGCATGGTAGAGCCCTTTCTTGCTAGCAACTGGTGCTTAGTAATTCCACTCCATATAGAAATTATGAAAGAAATTATGGAAGGGACAGTTTCTGAGAAACCTGGGAAGACATATGAACTGATGCAAAGTAAAGTGAGTAGAACCAGGAGAACAATGTATATAAGAGCAACTGGGCTGTAAGACTTAGGGACTTTGATCAACACAATGAACAACTGTAATTCCAGAGGACTGATAATGAAGCATACTATCACCTCCATGTTTTCCGTGACGATACAAATTTCCCCATTAATTATGTCCATTTACCATATAATTTGTTCATCCATTTCTTGAATGAGAGCACCCCCTCAATTTCCAATATTTTACTGGCACAAAGAGTTGCTACAAATATTTTTTGTATATATGGGTCCTTTTCTTCTTTCTTTGATCTTTTAGGGCACAAACCTAGTATTGTAGTAGTATTGCTGAATCAAAGAGTATGCCCAGTTTAATAATTTTGAGGGGGCATAGTTCCAAATTACTTTTCAGAATGCTTGAACCAATTCACAATTCTGCCAACAATGCTTTAAAGTACCTATTTTCCCATAGCCCTTTCAGTATTTGACATTTTCCTTTTTTTGTCAACCTATCCATTCTGATAGGTGTAAAGTGATAACTCAGAATTGCTTTAATTTTCATTTCCCTAATTATTAGTGATATAGAGCCTTTTTAAATATGACTATTGATAGCTTTGATTTTTTCTTCTGAAAACTGCCTATTTACAATCTTGTGCCCATTTATCAATTAGGGAATAACTCTTCTTATAAATTTTATTCAGTTCCTTATATGTTTTAGAAATAAGACCTTTATCAGAGAAACTAATTGCAAAGCTTCCCCCCTAAATTTCCTACTTCTTTTCTAATTTTAGTATTTGTTTTGTTTGAGCAAAAACTTAAAAAAAAATTGTATGTAATCAAAATTGTTCATTTTATCAATTGTAAATCTGTCTTATCTCTTGTTTGGTCTAGCTCTTTCCCTATCCATGGATCTAACAGTTAATTTCTTCCATGCTCTACTAAATTGCTAATGACGTCACCCTTTATGTCTAAATCGTGCACCCATTTGGAACTTATCTCGGTGTGTGGTGTGAGGTTTTGGTCTGTACCCAGTTTCTGTCAGGCAGTTTTTTCAACATTAAGAAAATTAAGTTTTAAATTCTATGATATGGAGATGTGTCCTGCCCAATTTAACTGCAAAATATCTGAGACCAAGACAGCTCATAAATCTTACAGTGCTGGGACCAGCAGAGACTAGGCAGATGGGTCCCTTTGGGAGCTACCTCTTACAGTAGAAACCTTGGTCCTAGGACAGGAAGTCTGGGAAACAGCGGCTCTGCCACATAGGCTCTGGCTGGCTCCCAGGGACTGTCTCAGGTCCAGACCCTCCCAGTTTTTGTTGAATAGTGTGTGTTGTCCCAATATCTGGGGTCTCTGAGTTTATCAAAACCTAGGTTACTGTGCTCATTTACTTCTGTATATTGTGTGCCTAATCTGTTCCATTTATTTCTTACCTAGTGCCAAATTGTTTGAACAATTATGGCTTTGTAGTATTGTTTGAGATTAAGTACTGATAGACTTCCTTTCTTCCCTTTTTTCCCATTGATTTCTCCGATGTTCTTGACCTCTTGTGCCTCCAGATGAATTTTGTTATTTTTTCCAACTCTATGAAGTAATTCTTTGGCAGCTTAATTGGTATGGCACTGCATAAGTAAACTGATTTAGGTAGTACTGTCATTTTTTATTATATTGCCTCTGTTTATTCATGAGTAATTAATATTTCTTCAATTATTTAAATCTACTTTTATTTGTGTAAAGTGTGTTTTGTAATTGTGTTTGCAAAGTTTCTGTGTGTTTCTCAACAGGCAAACTCCCAAGTACTTTATGCTGTCTCTAGTTATTTTAAAATGGAATTTCTCTTTCTATGTCTTCTTCTTGGCTTTTGCTGGTAACACAAAAAATGCCAATGATTTGTGTGGGCTTATTTTATATCCTGCAACTTTGCTGAAATTAACTGTTTCAACTATTTTTTAGTTGACTCTCTAGGGTTTTCTAAGTGTGCCACCATATCAATGGCAAACATGATGGTTTTGTTTTTCATCATTTTTATCAGATACTTGGCTAAAGGCACAGATGGCAGGCTGATCAAGCTCTCTTATGATTCAAACAAGCTACAAACAGGATAAACTGAAGTAAAAAATAGAGAGAAGGTATTAGAATTAAGCAGGATGTAGAGAAGGGCTTCCTGTGGGACTTGAAGGAAGTCAGGATACAGATGATGAGGGACAGTGTTCCAGGCATAGGAGACAGTCAGTAAAAACTCCCAGAGTCTGGAGATGGATCTGCTTGTGTGAGGAACAGCAAGGAGGTCGGTGTCACTGAAAAGCAGACTGCTGACTGGTAAGTATAGAGACAGGAGGCCTTTTGGTTGACTCCTTTTGGCAAGGAGAAATGCAAAAGCAAAGAGAGATGAAGGGACTTAATAAGAGCTACCATTAGTGTGGCATTTTCATATTTGTAGAGTTCTTGACACATGTCAATTCACTTGATCCTGTGAGGTAGCTGCTCTTATTATTACTCTTTTAGGGATGGGGAAACTGAGGCAGAAAACAGCACAAGGACTTGTCCTGGGTCATACAGCTGGTAAATGTCTGAGATGGGATTTGAACTCA
Source organism: Gymnobelideus leadbeateri (assembly GCA_011680675.1). Lineage (NCBI taxonomy): Eukaryota > Metazoa > Chordata > Mammalia > Diprotodontia > Petauridae > Gymnobelideus > Gymnobelideus leadbeateri. The sequence continues at coordinate 93,518 of WOXC01011299.1, forward strand.
GATCTTCCTATTTTCAAGTCCAAATTTCTGATGGCCAGTCTGCCCCGTCTCTGCCCGTCCCAGCACCCGTGATTTATGAGCTGCATCAGCCTCGGATACTCTGCAGCCGAATTGGGCTGGACACGTCCCATACAGTAGAATTTAGGGCTTAATGTTCTGCATTTCTCCAAACACCCGGTTTTAATTCCCAACTTAGCAGTTGCTTGTACATTTAGTCTATAAAATATTTATATTGTTGTCCAAAATATATACATTACTTACTGCACAGTCTATAAAACACCGACATTATCTCCACAGATGTACACATCGGTTACAGGGCCGGCCATAAACTCTCCGACATTAGAGGCCTAAATATATACAGTGATTATTTTATAGTTCGTAAAATATTTACATAGGGGGGACTCCGGGCTGGACTGATTTACAGCCATTTCAAGGGGCAGGTAAAAGTTGGAGACCTCTCAGGTCTGGGAGGAAGTAACTGAGGGGAGGAGGAGAAGGAGAAGGAGAAGGGATATCCAGGGCAAGCCCCTCCTTGTACAGACCAGAAATCCTGGAGTGTCAGAGAGACTAGAGAACAGGACATTAACCTGGCAGGGTAGGCATAAATCTTAGATCATAGAACAGAGAATGTCACACCTAGGAATGAGGGACCTTAGAATGGAGGATGTCAGAGCTGGGAGGGAGTTTAGGATATAGAATGTCAGTACGAGAGGAACCTAGAACAGGGAATGAAGTTGGGACAGACCTGAGAACAGAACGCCTGAGACTTGGAAGGGCCCTGGGAGAATGTCTTAGGAATATATATAGATTATTCCCTTAATTTCCTATCTTCTGCCCAAAGAGAAGAAGCTTGGCCAAGGTTACATGGTGAGTTGTGATAGAGCTAAGCTGTGAATTCAGTTCTGACCACGCAACCTCACCAAGAAATTTTCCAAATGAGGAAATGGAATCTGAGAAGACCAGGGGCTTGCCTGCTCTCCCAGTGGGGAAATTCAGGGGGGTGGAGCCAGCAGTGAACCTTGGCCTTTTCATTCCCCCTCCCCCTCTAACTCACTGAAGAGAAATTCAGTTGGGGAGGTAGGAATTGGGGAGGGGAAAGTGTGAGAGAGTGAGGGAGAGATGGTTCAGCTTCCAGACAAAAGGGCATATATATATATATATATATATATATATATATATATATATATATATATATATATATATATATATAGGAGAGGGCTGGAACAGACCCCAGGATCCTGGCCCGTAGGAGCAGAGATCCTGGTGTCTGGAAAGCCAAGCCGGGCAGAAGCTCACTTAACTAACACCATCGGTAACCTTTAAATTCCAACACCCTGAGACAAAGTCCCAGTGCCCCCTCCTTAGTTACAGCCATGGCAACAAGTGTGCTCAGAAAAATACCAGAAGTTGTACAAGTGCAGTGACAGCACTCAGTCTACTGCATTTTATTTAGGGTTTTCAAAGCATCTCCTCACCAAGACCCTGCACGACTCTGAGGGAAAGAACTCTTCTCTTTGCCCGAGATCACATTATTCCCATTTTTCTGGCAGGAAAATAGAGGCTCAGACAGGTAAGGCAATTCCCAGTCAGCTAGCTACCAAGAGTCCAAGGCTCTTCCCACTTCTCCCAGGCTGCCCAAAGACCCCCATCCCCACTTACATAAGGGACCTAAGGAGCCTGAATGCTCCTCTGCAGGAGCTGGGAGGGAGCTCAGAAAACAGAGACAAGGCCGCCCTCCTGTGGCGTTGGACGGAATTACAGCCGCTGGTGTCTCCTGGTGCCCAGGAGCCGGCAAAGGAGTGGGTGGGGGGCTGGACCATGGAGGGGCTCAGAGAAGGGTAAAGCTGAAAGGGACCTTAAAGGCCATTTAGTCCATCCCCGCCCTCATGTACAAACTGAGCCTCATAGAGAGGCAGGGACCCGCCCAAGGACACACAGCTGATTAGCCCTAGAGCCAGTCTTCTGATGGAGCCACTCTCCCCAATGAAATTCTTCTCCTTGAAGGCCCAGCTTAGGGGTGGCCACCACCAGGAAGCCCACCCTTATCTGAAAGGGCTCTCTCCCTTCTCCCACATTCTGGCCCCCAGCAGACTTACTTCTGCCATGCTTCTTCCCCCACCCAGCCATCTGACTGCTCCCAGGGAGGATGGTCCTGGTCACCTTTCATTGTTCTTTCTCCAGCACTGAGCCTTGTACATAGTAAGTGCTTTGTTAGCGTTGAATGGACATTTTGGTTGAATTTTTGGTTGAGTTCTGCATCCATGCAAATATTCAAGCAGAGGTTGGATGGTTGTCTTGTTTGAGAGAAGGAAGAAACCACTCTGGGCAAATGAATGAGGTTGGGGAGGGTGGGACTAAAAGGCCTTGACGCATCCTTCCAGCTTCTCAGGGGTTATCCCCCTCCAGATCTAGCACCTTAAACAAATACCCAAGGGAGCTAACTTTGTCCCAAACACAGCAGCCTCCCTGTGTATCAGGTGTGCTCTGGGTTCAAATCCACCACCAGGTAGCTGGGTGGCCCCAGACAGATCTCTGCTGTGCTTAGTGCCTCTTTATCACAATACCTCAGAGGCCATTGTGAAGCCAAGTGAGATGGTGCATGGAGAATGCTGTACAGCTTGATAGAAGCAGGGACCTGTCATTATTATTTTTTCCCAAATCCAGTGCTGGAGCCCCTGTCAGACCCTGAAATCTGGTCCAGGCTGGCATTCATATCATCGCAGCCTCATGGATCAGGATCTGGGAGGAACCTCCTAGAGTGTAAGCTCCTTGAGGGCAGGGGCTGCTCCCTTTTTGCCCCTGCATCACCCCCAGTGCTACAAACCGTTTTTGGCACACGGCAATCATTCAATGCTTGTTGATTGATTGGTCCAACATTCCCATTTTATTGATGAGGAAATTGAGATTATTTGTCCAAGGTCACACCGGGAGCAATGGTCAGGGATGGGATTTGAACCAGGCTTCCTTGACACCAAGTTGAGCCCCATGGTGTGTGCTTGGGAATGCTATAATCTCTATCAACTGAAAGAAGCATCTTACTAACCCTCTAAACCTCCTTCTCTGCAGCACTGCCCCTGCTGGTCCCAGTCTTCCTCTGACGCTGAGCAGAACCAGGTGAATCCCTCTTTCAGCACATCAGAATACAGCTCCCTGGGTACACCCCGAGCCTTCTCTTCTCCAGAATAAACGTCCCCAGTTCCTTCCACCCAGCCCCTTATGGCCAGATCCCCCAGCCCTTCACCTTCCCTATCACCAACCCCTCACCCCTAAAAAAGGACCACACCCAGGATGAATAGGAAGGTCAGATCAGCTCTGGTCTCATTGTCACTGGGGTAGACCTAGTGGGAAAATCATGGTTATGGAAAGCAGCAGATCAACCCCAGTTTTTCCATCTGTCCAATGGGATAATAAATTCTCTGCTTCCTTCCCAAGGAGGTGTTGTGTGGATCAGATGGAAGAATGAATGGGAAGGGGCTTTGTAAAGGAGACCATAGGCTTCAATTAATCAATTGATTCTACAAATATTTGTTAAGTGCTTGCTCTAAACTAGGCTCAGTGCTAGGCAGAGAGCACTTAAAAAGATAAAGGTGAGACAATTCCTGCCCTCAAGGGGCCTACATTCTGCAGAGGTTTGTGTGGGAGATGGGTGAGGGGAGTACCATGAACCACAGTCTGACAGAGAAATCAAAGAAGTGTGACTTAAAGAGAAAGAGAGTCCTAGGAAGTAGGAGAGCCAGGAAGGCTTCCTGTAGGAGGTGACCCCTAAGTTGAACCTTGAAAGAATCTGAGGATCACAGGAGACAATTCAATGAAAGGGCTAGAGACTGGAAAGAGGAAAGTGTGGCTAGAACTGAGAGGTGTGAAGGGAGCCAGGGAGACGGTAAGTGGGAAGCTGATTGTACTCTATGCTAGAGGAAATAGGAAGCCATTGATGATTCTTGAGGAAGCCAGTAAGTGACACAATCAGCCCTATGTTCTAAGATTTTCATTGCCTCCTTTTATATAATTGCAAAAACTAGAAGCAACTTCATTGTTCAAGTATAAGGTGCTGGTTTAATTAAGTCAATTGCAGTATATCCATGGAATATTGCCATCTCCAGGCACAAGATCTATACTGTGCCACTGGACCCAGATGGCTCTGGAGGAGAAAGTGAGGCTAGTGACCTTGCACAGCCCTCCCTCCCTTAAATCAAAGTCAATTGCAAATCATGTCATCATTCCCTGATGCTGTGGCCTCTTCAAGAATGAAGGACAAACATAGCAACAAAGCAATGAAGTTCTAAACTATGAGAAATACAAGGGAATTTGGAAAGCCCTTTTAGGAATAACACAAAAGAAGGGGGCAGGGAGATCAGAACTGGAGGATGTAGTATGCAACCATTTCATTGAAAGAGGAAAAAGGAATGACAAAGAAAGGAACAGAAAAATCTGCTGGGGACCTGGAGGGAGAAATTGAAAAGCTGTATGCTTTGCAATTTGGATGAGGGAAATAAAGAGTCATTTACCGTATATGATTACTTTGATGTTTAATGTTACTTCTAACAAAATAGCTAATACATATTTGAAGGTTAAGAAGAAGGCATAATTTAGGAGGAGTGACACTGAGAGAGAGGTTCGCTGATAGAAGGTTATGGGCAGAGATGGGCATTTCAGAGTTCTAGGCAATGGAAGTAGGCACTTATAGCTGAGGGGTAGATCAAGAGGGTGTGACCAGCCCTGTGGGGTCTGTGGCCAAATGGGGGATATGTAGAGATGCTGGAGGGAGCATCAGTGGGTAGACCAAAGATGCCCAGTATGAAGGCAGTTGTTGGGATGATCCCTCATAAAAGCAATGACAAAACTAACCAACTGATCTTAGAAGCTGTGGAGAGCCAATGAAAAGAATGAGATTTGAACAATTTTACTATATAACACAGATATATAAATATACCTTTTCTGTCTATCTTTGCCTCTTCTCCGTGTCTCTCTGTATCTCTATCTCTCTTGGTCTCTCTTAGTCTCTCTCCACTCCCCATCCCCCCCACAAAAAAATAGCAAAGCAGCTAAGGATTTCTTGAGTTGCCTTGGTGATAATTTCATCCTTCAAAAGGTAGAGGAAACAAGAAGGAAATTCTATTGTGATTCTGATTTTCATGAACAGGGAGGAGCTAGCTGCTGGGGTAGAAATGATGGGAACCCTGGGGACCAGTAGGGTGGGAAGTGGGTACTCTCTCTTACAATTTGAGATGGAGGTTTGGAAATCTGGATATAGGCTGATATGTCAGAAATTTGAGAAAAGCAGATTTCAAAGGATTCAGAGAAAAGGTAGGCAGGCTCCCATAGAGTAAAATGCCTCAGGAGGGGTTAGCCTAGCAGGGTTGGGAAACTCTCAAAAAGGAAATTCTGAAGGGTACAAAGCCAAACAATTTTAAATGGGATTTGTCCGAAGTGGTTGCAGAAGAAACTGACCAATCAACTGAGATTTTCAAAAGATACACACAGAAAATAGAAGCATGGCCTGGCACCAGAGGACACGTGGGTTGTCCCTGTTTAAAAAAAATTTTTTTTAAGTGTTCATGATGCTAAAACTCATTATAATCTTAGGTTGGTGAGGGCAGCTAAGGACAACAAAATGATTAGTTGTTTTTTTAAATCCTATATTGGGAGAAAAAAAGAGAATCAAAGAAGGGACAAGACCCTTTTGCTTGGATTGGGAGCATAAGTAATGGCCCATAACAGAGAGATCAGACTTTTTCAGTGTTCATTTTCCATCTGTTTGTTATTGGTGCTTTTCTGGCAAGGAGAAAAACCTTTGCATTGGAAATAACAAACCAAAAATGACTAACCTAAAGCTGATTCCCTAGATAAGGAAGGATAGACGAGAGCCCGGAGCTGCATTGTTAAATTCAAGTCACCTGGCCCCAGTGAACCACAGCGTTGGGTATCCCCCAAAGCTCCACCCTGGGGTGCCTTCTCTCTTCTCTCTACATCTTGTCTCACTTGACCTCAACAGCTCCTGTGGGTTTAATTATCATGTCTAGACAGATAACTCCTCCATCTACACTGGGGTATATAGGCTGTTCAGGGAGGACTAGCCTCTCTGGTGTGAAGGCTCCACAAGCCCTTTTCAGGGCTGCTCATCCTTCTTTGGTGTCCACCCAATTCACCCACCTCTCACCTGTTGCTCCAAGGAGCTGTGCAATGGCCCCATCCCAATAAACCATCTCAGCAGATGGGCTTGAGGTTGAGGGCAACTATTGGTCCTCTTTGAAGATAGAGGATGAAGAACAAGAATGGTATATCCAGCCCTGGGCTCTCTCCTGATCTCCAGGCCATCACCACCAATTGCCCACTGGACATATCAAAGAGAATTCCTCTAGGCATCTCAGGGTCAGACTTCCCTCTTTCTATGCAAGTTCCACCATCTTTCTCTTCTCCCAGTGTCATCTTCCTTATGACAAACATCCAGTTAGTCCTATTGATTCTCTTTTCCATTCATACAGTCACCACCCTGTTTCAAGCCCTCATCTCCCTCTCACCCAGACTGTTGTAAAAGCTCCCAATTCATCTCCCTGGCTCTTATTCTCCCCCTCCCCCAACTCAATCCTTCCTCCACATAGACCCCAAAATGACATTCCTAAAGTCTATCCAACACTGCCAACAACCACTCTATTTAATAAACTCCAGTGGCTTCCCATGACATCTTAAAGACCAAAGTATAAACAAAACCCCTCTGTTTGTCATTCAAGACCTTCCTGACTTGGTCCCAACCCATCTACCCAAACCTGTAGCACCTCAGAAGCTCCAAACTGAAGTCCAGCCAGAAAACTGGATATAACTTAGCACACTTGAGCTATCATCTCCCACACTTGTACCTTTGCACTGGTGGTCCCCTTTGCCTGGAATTCCCTCCCTCCTCACCTTAGGCAGTATCAAACTCAGATGGAGCCACTGATCCACACATTCCTGCAGGCTATGGAATTGATTTAGAAACCCACATATTCACATCATCTATATTTTATTGCTTCTCATCTTCCCAATGAAGTCTCTCACATTTGAGCTGTCTGTATTTTAATTATTTATCTGTATCCATGTTATTTCTCCAGCTAGGATTGTAAACTCCTTGAAGTCAGGGAGAACATTTTTGCCTTTTCCTTTGTATCCTTAGCACTAGGTACAGTACCTTAATATACAGCAGGTTCTTAATAAATACTTGTTAATTGATTGCTATGGACCCATTAATGATTACTAAAGTCTTGGATCTCAAAGGACATCAGAGGTATATGTTGAGATGGCCAAGAGCTGAGACATATTCTGAAGGGTAAAAATTCTGCAATATTCTTCTGCAATATCCCTGATCAGTGACCATTCGGGCTTTGCTTAAGGTTCTCAAGGAGGAGGAATCTTCAGGTTCTCTCTCTCTCTCTCTCTCTCTCTCTCTCTCTCTCTCTCTCTCTCTCTTGCCCCTCTCTCTTTGTATGATTATAAGATATAGATTGGGGAGGCCCTTTAATTTAGAGACCATAGAATTTGCAGTCACAAAGACCCTAGATTTTATTCCAGGCCATGACACTCACTGGCTGTGTGACCTTGGATAGGTCTCTCTCCCCACTCTGGGCCCCACTTTCTTTTTTTCTATTTTTTAATTTTTATTTTTAGTTTACATCATTCATTTAGACAAGATTTTGAGTTAGAAATTTCCTCCCCATCTTTCCCCTACCCACCACCCCAAAACAGCGGACTGTATACCCCCTCCCCTAATCTGCTCTCTCCTATATCCTCCCCCCCATCCTCCCTCTGACTTTCCAGTAGGGCAAGATGGGTCAATATGCCCAAGTGCCTGTACATCTTATTTCCCAGTTTTTTTTTTTTTAAAGCAATTGGGGTTAAGTAACTTGCTCAAGGTTACACGGCTAGTCATTATTTATGTGTGGGTGCTCATTTTCTGAGGCTGGATCTAATCTCGGGTCATCCAAACTCCGAGGCCGGCGCTCTTACTCACTGCACCACCTAGCCGCCCCTTTAGAGCAATTGGGGTTAAGTAACTTGCCCAAGGTTACACGGCTAGGTTTTTTTGTTCGTATGGATTAAGTGTCAGAGGCCGGCTCCGAACTCAGGGCCTTCTGGTTCCAGGGCCGGCGCTCTATTCACTGCGCCACCTAGCCGCCCCAATTTCCCAGTTTTTAAGACTCTGAATTCCAGATTCATTCCCTTCCTCCTTCATCACCCACCCTTACTGGGAAGATAAGCAATTCAGTATAGGTTGTACATGTGTAGCTATGCAAAATATTTCCATGGTGGATATATTGTGAAAGGCTGACTATATTTCCCTCTAGCCCCTCACTTGTTTTATTCTCTACTTTGACCCTGTCCCTTTTCAAAAGTTTGTGCCTCTATCTTCCCTCCCCATCCAACCTGCCCTCCCCTCTATCATCCACCCTCTCATTCCCTTCTGCCCTATTCTTCTGTAGGGTAAGATACCCTATTTAATGTGTATGCCATTCCCTCCCTAAGCTAAATTCAATTAGAGTAAGGTTGACCCATTCCCTTTTGCCTTCCTGTTCTTCCCCTCCATTGTAAGAGTTTTCCCTTGCCTCTTCTATATGAGATAATTTGCCCCATTCTGTCTCTCCCCATCTCATCTTATTATATTCCTCTCTCACCTCTCCATTTCACCTTTTAAGTATAATCTATTCCTATTTAATTGGTCCTGTGCCCTCTGTCTATGTATACCTGTACACATATATACACACACTCACATATGTATTCATATGCCCATATATACTCCTATATAGACATATATATGTATACACACACACATACATATACATTTATATTCCCTTCAACTATTCTCATACTGAAAAAAAATTTCATCAGTTAACAATGATCATTTTTCCATGTAGGAATGTAAATAGTTCAACTTTGATAAGTTCTTATTTTATTTTTTTTTAAACAAATACTTTATTAACTTCTGTTTTACATCATTCATTTCTGCCAGATTTTGAGTTACAATCATTTTCCCCCCATTATTCCCCTACCCACCCTCCCAGAATAGCAGTCCCACAAGATATCTCTTCCTCCAATCTGCTCTCTCCCATACCTTCTCCCATACCCCCATCGACTTTTCCATTAGAGGAAGATGAATCTTTGTGTCCCAATGCCTGCACATCTTATCTCCCAATTATAGGCAAAAGAGTATTAATAATAGTATTTATATATATATTTGAAACATTTAATGTTACGACCTTGAATTTCAGATCCACTTCCTTCCTCCCTTGTCACCCATTCCCTCTTGGGATATAAGTAACTCAGTATATGTTGTACATGTCCAGCTATGCAAAACATCATCATAGTAGATATATTGTACAAGGCTGCTTATAATTCCCTCCCACTCATCCCACCCCCCACCTGGTCGATTCCCTACATGATCCTGTCCCTCTTCTACAGTGGGCACTTCCAACCTCCCCTCACCCCAAGGATGCCCTCCCATCCATCATCCCTCCTCTCATCCCCCTTCCCCCTATCCTGCTGCAGGTTGAGACATCCCATTCAGTATGCATGTCATTTTCTCCCTGAACCAAACTCAATGTGAATGTGGTTTTGCCTTTTTAGCCTTCCTTATTCTCCCCCTCCTTTGCACCCACTTCCCCTACATGAGATAGTTTACCCTACCATGTCTCTCCCCATCTCCTCTTGCCACTTTCCTCTCTCACCTCACAATTTCATCCCTTGAGTACTCTCCCTTCCCAACAAAATCAACCCATGCCCTCTATCCATATATAACTGCAGCCATATACACACACATTCACATATGTATTCGTATGACCACACCCCTTCTTCCATTATTTTCATAGTGAGAAAGATATCATCAGTCACAGATATTGCTTTTCCATATAGGAATGTAAATAGTTCAACTTTGATAAGTTCCTTTTGATTTCTTTTCCTGATTACCTTCTCAGGCATCTCTTCCTTCTTGTGTCTGGATGTCAAATTTTCTATTCAACTCTGGTTTTTTCCTCAAGAATGCTTGAAAGTCCTCTATTCCACTGAATGACCATACTTTCCCCTGAAACAAAATACTCAGTTTTGCTGGGTAGGTGACCCTTGGGTTCATTCCCAGTTCTTTTGCCCTCTGGAATATCATATTCCATGCCCTTCGATCCCTCAGTGTAGAAGCTGCCAGGTCCTGGGCTATTCTGATTGTGTTTCCACAATATTGAAATTGTTTCTTCCTGGCTGCTTGTAGTATTTTCTCCTTGATCTGGGGATTCTGGAACCTGGCTATAATATTCCTGGGAGTTTTCTTTTTGGGATCTTTTTCAGGAGGTGATCGGTGGATTCTTTCAACTCTATTTTGCCCTCTGGATCTAAAACATCAGGGCAGTTTTCCTTGAGAATTTCTTGAAGGGTGATTTCTAGGTTCTTTCTTTGATCATGGCTTTCAGGTAGTCCAATAATTTTTAAATTGTCTCTCCTGGATCTATTTTCCAGGTCAGTGGTTTTTCCCATGAGATATTTCACATTGCCTTCTACTCTTTCATTTGTTTGGATCTGCTTAACAGCATCTTGATTTCTCATAAAGTCATTAGCTTCCATTTGCTCCAGTCTAACTCTGAAGGAATGAATCTCCTCAGTGAACTTTTGAGATTCTTTTTCCATCTGGCAAATTCGACTTTTTAAGGCATTCTTCTCCTCATTGCCCTTTTGGGCCTCCTTTGCCATTTGAGCTAGTCTATTTTTTAAGGTGTTGTTTTCTCAGTCAGGCTGTTGACCCTCATTTCATACTTTTCCTGCATCCTTCTCATTTCTCTTTCCAATTTTTCCTCCACTTCTCTTATTTGATTTTTAAAGTCCTTCTTAAGGTCCTCTATGGCCTGCAACCCACTCATGTTTTCCCCTGGGGCTTTTGGAGCAGGACTTCTGACCTCACAGTCCTTTTCCCGCTCTATGCCCCCAAAATAGGAGTCTAGGGTTGCATTTTTCTGTTTCCTTTGCCTTGGCATGTTGCCACTTAATTACTTGACTTTTGGGCTTGTTGCCACACTATGGCTTTAAGGCCAGATAGAGGAATTTTCGTCCCAAACGTGTGGGGGGCAACTTCCGTTTCTGGCAAGCTGTAAACCCACCCACAACTTCCACCCTAGATCACAATCCAGATCCAGGGAGGTTAAAGCAAGAGCGATTACCCCCCAAGACTGATCGCTGGATCTCCCCACGATTTGTAGGCTGGGAGCCGGAAATGCCTCTGAAAACTACACAGTGGCGTGTCTCCTCAGCAGCTTCTAGCCCCCAGGGGAGGGAGCTGACGCATTCCCCAAATACAGGTCCCAAAGTCCATAGGACACTAACCTCTTACTTTGTCCTAGGCAAGTCTATGTTGATAATTCTGGAGTCGCCACAGTTCCTGGTGTTCTGGGGTTCCTCCAGCCGGCTGCTGGCCCTGCCGCCCTGGGGCTAAAACCTCGGCTCACGTGGACCTGGGCTCGGCTCGGCTCAGCTCCTGCGCTCTGCGCTCTGGGCTCTGCGTGCTGCCGGCTCCCAGACCGCTGCGCTGGTCCTTCCTGCAGGGTGCTGGGCTGTCCTCAGCGGGAGGTTAGCTTCTCTGTGTCGTTCTGTGGGTGCTGGGGCTCCAGAAGTTTTTCAGAGTCCTTTTTTACATAGTTTGTGGAGAATCTGGGGGCAGAGAGGCTTGGACAAGCTGTTTCTACTCCGCCATCTTGGCTCCGCCCCTTGATAAGTTCTTTATGATTTCTTTTCCCTGTTTACCTTCTCATGATTCTCTTGCTTCTCATATCTGAATGTCAAATTTTCTATTCAACTCTGGTTTTTTTCTCAAGAATGCTTGAAAGTCCTCTATTCCACTGAATGACCATATTTTCTCCTGAAACATTATGCTCAGTTTTGCTGGGTAGGTGATTCTCGGTTTTAATCCCAGCTCCTTTGACCTCTGGAAAATTATATTCCAAGCCCTTCAATCCCTCAATGTAGAAGCTGCCAGATCCTGTGTTATCCTGATTGTGTTTCCACAATATTCAAATTGTTTTTTCTTGTCTGCCTGTAATATTTTCTCCTTAATCTGGGAACTCCAGAACCTGGCTATAATATTCCCAGGAGTTTTCTTTTGGGGATCTTTCTCAGGAGGTTATTGGTAGACTCTTTCAACCTCTATTTTTCCCTCTGGTTCTAAAACATCAGGGCAATTTCCCTTGAGCATTTCTTGAAGAATGATTTCTAGGTTCTTTTTTTTATTATGGCTTTCAGGTAGTCCAATAATTTTTAAATTATCTCTCCTGGATCTATTTTCCAGGTCAGTGGTTTTTCCATTGAGATATTTCACATCGCCTTCTATTTTTTCATTTGTTTGGATCTGTTTAATAGTATCTCGATTTCTTATAAAGTCACTAGCTTCCATTTGCTCCAATCTAATTCTGAAGGAATGATTCTCTTCAGTGGACTTTTGGGATTTTTTTCCACCAGGCAAATTTGGCTTTTTAAGGCATTCTTCTCCTCATTGGCTTTTTGAGCCTCTTTTGCCAAGTGAGTTAGTCTATTTTTAAGGTATTATTTTCCTCAGTCATGATTTTCTTGCATCATTCTCATTTCTCTTCCTAATTTTTCCTCCACTTCTCTTATTTGGTTTTCAAAATCCTTCTTAAGCTCCTCTATGGCCTGTAACCAATTCATATTTTTATTGGAACCTTCTGATGCAGGAGTTCTGACTTCGTTGTCTTCCTGCCATTCCATACTTTGATCCTTTTTGTCCCCCCAAAAAGTATCCAAAGTTGGATTGCTGTGCTTGCTTTGTTCCCTTTGCTTGCTCATGTTGTCACTCAATTACTTGACTTTTGAGCTTTTTGCCACAGTAGAACTTTGCTTCCAGAGAGGAGAGCTTTGTCCCAAATTGCTGGAGTTTTCACAGCTGCTGGAGCTATTAGTTGGATGCCCTCACTGAAGCCTCCACAGGCTCTGGCACCTGGTCATGTACCCCAGGACCCCCATCCTAGACAGCAATCCAGATCCAAGCAGATTAAAGCAAAAGTGATTACCCCTCAGAATGGTCACTTGGTCCCTCTACAATCTGTAGGCTAGGAGCTCTGAAGCAGCCACTCGGCAGCAGCACTGTGCCTCAGCTGCTTTTCCCTCCTGGGGGCAGAGGCTGTACTGCACTTCCAGACTCCCTGTTCCCACAAAGTCCACACTGATCTCTCACTTTGCCTTTGGCATCTATGGGTTGATAATTCTGGAAACCTCCACAGCTGCTGGTGATCTACTCTCCTGATGTCCCTCTAGCCATGACTGGTTGAGCTTCCCTGAGGCTAAAACTGCAGGTTCAGGACGGGCTGGGCTCTGCTCCTAGTGCACTGCGATGAACCCTTCCTGTCTGCCTACCAGGCTGTCTTTAGTGGGAGGTTAGTTTCTCTCTATCACTTTGTGAGTTCTGTAGCCCTAAAGTTTGTTTAGAGTCATTTTTATAGGTATTTGAGGTGGTTATAGTCAGTCTTTCACAAGGGAGTTTTCCTGCTTCTACACCGTCATCTTGGCTCAACCCTTGGGCCCCACTTTCTATATCTCTTATGAGAACAGGAATACTTACACATGCTACATCATGAGAGATGCCAAGTGAGACAATGGATACAATAAGTGCTTTGTAAATTAACCACTGAGCATTGTACAAATATGGATGGATAGATGGTTCCCTAGGTCCCTTCCAAATCAAATGTTCTCTCTCCTATTAATTGCACAGATGGGAATTCTCTGCACTACAGAGAATGGGAACTTTCAAAGGGAGTAAATCGAAGACTTGACATACATGTTGAATCACTAGGGTAGATTATAACCCCCTTGAGGGTTGGACTCTACCCCCAGCACAAAGCACAAAATCTTGCCCATAGTAGCTATTTTTACCTACTTCTTGGATCAGATTTAGAGCTGGGACCTCAGATGTCATATAACCCAACACCTTCATTTTAGAGAGGGGGAAACTGAGACCCAGACAAGGTCTTATCCAGGGTTCCACAGATGGTAAGTTACCAACCTATATTTTAACCCAGTCTTCATACTCTAAATGCAGTCCTCTTTCCACTAGATCTGATGCTTCTCTGCCTCCTGACCCCTTCTCCTTCCTTCCCTGCCTCCTCCTTCTTACTCCTACTCTGAGTGGCCCCCTGACTCTGACTCTCCTCCCCTCAATTCCCACCCCTCACTGATTTTCTATTTTAAGCTCTGTAATACCTCAGCTCCAAACTCTATTGTCTGTACTGCCATCGAGGGGCTAATTCTGAGATGGGACAAAACTGAAGCCACCTCCCATCCTGTCAGCCCCATCACAGTTTTAAATTCCAGTTTCTCCAATCGACAATATCTTCTTTTCTATGTTCTAAGATCCCTTCCAGCCAGCTCTGATGTTCATGATTCTATGTTCCAAACTCTATACTTTCTGATTTATGCTGTCAAGTCTATTGGCAGCTCTTACTTCTCTGTTCTATGTTCTAGAGCATTTCTAGATCTCAAATTCTATGTTCTAGGCTCTTTCTGAGATCTGACATTCCATGTTCTATGTTCTCAGGGTACTTCCAACTCTAACATTCTCTTTTTTACCTCCCAAAACTGAATTCCCACCCTCTGCAATGAAGTGTTTCTCGGTCCTCCTTGATGCTATCACCTTCCCTCTGAGCTCATCCCCAGGTTATCTGCCTATAGCTTCTTCTTACATAGTTATTTGCATGTTGTCTCCCCCATTAGCCCTGACAGCAGGGATGAGATTTCTGCCTTTATTTGTATTCCTGACACATAGCACAGAGGCTGACCCATAGTATGTCCATAATAGACTCTTGTTGACTTGAATGAAGTCCCATCCAGCTTTGGACCTGAGCCTATATTTTAGTTTTCTCTTCTACAAGGCCCTAGGACTTCAGTTATTTGCACTATCACTACACACTAGCAGACCCTTTTCTTTCCATGTCCAATGTCAAAGGGGGAAGGTTGGCAGATCTTTGCTGCTTTGAGAACTAACCTGAGGTAAGTTTGTAAATGAGGAGGGATACACTCAATCTGGGTGCATGGATATGCCCAGGGAAGGAGAGATGCAGGACCTGTCTTGAGGAGGTGAGAGTTCACACATAGGGAAGGGTTAAGGCTCAAGATCCTACTCTATCTCAATATCAGGCTCCAAGGGTAAACTTGTCATTCTGGTCTGCCAAGGCAAGACATACAGGTAGATGTTGGAAAGAAGCAGGCTTATGCAGGATGTAAGGAAAAATAATCAATGTCGTTTTCCTAGGTAGTAAATTCCTCACTAGTGGAAATGCTTAGGTAGAGTCAAGCTAAACACTCATTGTGGATAACACAGTTTAGGGGTGACCTATCTGGCCCCCTGTGGTGCCATCCAGCTTAAGAATCTGGGATCCCATAAGAAAATACTATGTGAGGGGCGGCTAGATGGTGCAGTGAATAGAGCACTGGTCCTGGAGTCAGGAGGACCTGAGTTCAAATCTGGCCTCAGATACTTAACACTTACTAGCCATGTGACCTTGGGCAAGTCACTTAACCCCCATTGCCCTGCCCTTCCCCCCTCCAAAAAGAAAAAAAAAGAAAATACTATGTGAGATAATGTAGATGATTGGAGAGTAATTTAAGGTGTCTTTAGGTACTAATGTTGTCAGTCAGCTAGCCAGTCAATCATTCAACACATATAATACCCAATTCCTGGAGAAGAAAATGGCAAACCACTTCAGTATCTTTGCCAAGAAAACACTACGTACAGAATTGACATCTAATAGTCCACAGGGTCATGAAGAGTTAGACATGATCAAATGACTGAACACCAACTATATCCAATTCCCACTTTTGTGAGTATGGCTCCCCCAGCCCAAGGCTATGTTTCCTCTTTAGGATCTACGGCTAGCTCTGAGAAGTTTGGGTTGTCTTTAATGCAATCAGCTCCCCCTCTTCCTGGGCTTTCTCCAATAAAATAGCCAGTAAATAACAATAGGCACAGTTTTATTTGGCCAAATACCACCCATTATCTCTTATAAAGGGATTTTTAGTGAAAAGAACACTTTCCCCTAACACTTGGGGGGGATGTTCCCAAACACCATCTCTGTCCCTGAAGGGAATTGGTTTAAAATTAAAGCAGTCATTGTAAAGTATTTGCATGCACTAAGTTCACTTGTGAATGTAGTCAGAATATTTGCACCTATTAGGAATCAGGGACCAGGCTCCTTCCATTAAACATCATCACACCTTTCTGAAAGTGAGTTTTGCAGCCTCTTCATGCAGGCTGGCAATAGGCAAAGAACACAATGCATTTTGAAGATGGAGCTCCCATTTCATTACTATGTAGTGGTCACTGTGTCTTAAATGCTGGGGGGAAAATAGTACCAACCCTCAGGAAGCTTACATTCTAATAGATAAAAAAACATGCATGTAAACTAACATGAGATGCATGCAGGATATTTAGGAGGCAGTCTTAGAAGAGAGAGAGCCCTCCCAGGTGGGGGGACTGGGCAGCCAGTACCAGGTGCCACCCAAAGATGGTGGCAGCATGACCACCATCACCATCATCCTCACAAGGAACAGACAAGCATAGGGTTTATACTTGGAAGGGAAAAGGCAGACCATCCAATCCAACCTGCTCATTTTTCTGGAAAGGAAACAGACTCAGGGAAGAATGAGCAGGTATCTGTCAAGATATTATATACATAAACAGAACTAAGATTCAAACTCAAGTCCTCTGACTCCAAACCCATTTTTTCCAGTCCTATGATGCCACACTTAAGACAACTCAGATTTTACTTTTTTTTTTACTATATAGGACAAAAGCCAAACGTGCTCTGTGTTCCACAGCATATAGGAAGCCCTAGCTCCATTCTAATTGTGCCCATTATTTGTAGTGAATGCTAACCAATAAGTATCTCAATAAAAAGTTGAAATGCAATGAGGTATCTGTCATTCTAGTATTCTATATTACAGACTAACATTCTCAGAGTGAGAAAGAAACCTAGAGGTCATCTAACCCAGGACATACATAAACCAAAAATCCTTACATAATATGCCCAACAAGTGACCATCTGATCTTCATTTGGAAACTTCAAGTGAGGGAGTGCTCCTTCAGGGCAACTGATTCAGCTTTTGGATAGCTTCAAGTATGACAGTTCTTTCTTTAGATAGCACATGATGCTACTCTCCCAACTCCCACTAGCCCTGACAGGTTGTTTCCCCAGAAGATGGCTGCTATATCTCTTCTTGGGGTTTAGGAGTGTCTCTGAGAGGTCACAAGAGACAGGATGGGGAGAGTTGTTTTCTAATGCTATAGTCTACAAGCCCCCACTGGTATGCTTCTCCCATGATTATCTGTTAATTATCCAACCAGACTTAAGCTTTTAGAAAGGGATATTTATTAAAGTGGTATAGTAAGAACAACTAGTCTGAAACATCCTCACTCCCAGATCCATGACACATCCTTCCACAAATTCATACAAAATCTGGAACTCAGTCTAGTAGCCTCGAGCTGAGAGAGCATGTGGCAAAGGGGTAACTCACAGTTCCTAGTTTTTAAAAGTCCTTTATTCATAGTGAACTGAGCCTATTGAAGAAAATTAAAAGTAACAAAAAGAAGGTGTTTGTTGGTTTGTTTTTTTTTCTTTTTTTTTTAAACAAATACTTTATTAGCTTCTGTTTTACATCATTCATTTCCGCCAGCTTTTGAGTTACAATCATTTTCCCCCCATTATTCCCCTACCCAACCTCCCAGAATAGCAGTCCCACAAGATATCGGTTCCTCCAATCTGCTCTCTCCCATACCTTCTCCCATACCCCCATCGACTTTTCCATTAGAGGAAGATGAATCTTTGTGTCCCAATGCCTGCACATCTTATCTCCCAATTATAGGCAAAAGAGTATTAATAATAGTATTTATATATATATTTGAAACATTTAATGTTACGACCTCGAATTTCAGATCCATTTCCTTCCTCCCTTGTCACCCATTCCTTCTTGGGATATAAGTAATTGAGTATATGTTGTACATGTCTAGCTATGCAAAACATTATCATGGTAGATATATTGTACAAGGCTGCTTATAATTCCCTCCCACTCATCCCACCCCCCACCTGGTCCATTCCCTACATGATCCTGTCCCTCTTCTATAGTGGGTACTTCCAACCTCCCCTCACCCCAAGGATGCCCTCCCATCCATCATCCCTCCTCTCATCCCCCTTCCCCCTATCCTGCTGCAGGTTGAGATATCCCATTTAGTATGTATGTCATTTTCTCCCTGAACCAAATTCAATGTGAATGTGGTTTTGCCTTTTTAGCCTTCCTTATTCTCCCCCTCCTTTGCACCCACTTCCCTACATGAGATAGTTTACCCTACCATGTCTCTCCCCATCTCCTCTTGCCACTTTCCTCTCTCACCTCATAATTTCATCCCTTGAGTATTCTCCCTTCCCAACAAAATCAACCTATGCCCTCTATCCATATATAACTGTAACCATATACACACACATTCACATATGTATTCATATGACCACACCCCCTTCTTCCATTATTTTCATAGTGAGAAAGATATCATCAGTCACAGTTATTGCTTTTCCATATAGGAATGTAAATAGTTCAACTTTGATAAGTTCCTTTTGATTTCTTTTCCCTGATTACCTTCTCAGGCATCTCTTCCTTCTTGTGTCTGGATGTCAAATTTTCTATTCAATTCTGGTTTTTTCCTCAAGAATGCTTGAAAGTCCTCTATTCCACTGAATGACCATATTTTCCCCTGAAACAAAATACTCAGTTTTGCTGGGTAGGTGACCCTTGGGTTCATTCCCAGTTCTTTTGCCCTCTGGAATATCATATTCCATGCCCTTTGATCCCTCAGTGTAGAAGCTGCCAGGTCCTGGGCTATTCTGATTGTGTTTCCACAATATTGAAATTGTTTCTTCCTGGACACTTGTAGTATTTTCTCCTTGATCTGGGGATTCTGGAACCTGGCTATAATATTCCTGGGAGTTTTCTTTTTGGGATCTTTTTCAGGAGGTGATCGGTGGATTCTTTCAACCTCTATTTTGCCCTCTGGATCTAAAACATCAGGGCAGTTTTCCTTGAGAATTTCTTGAAGGGTGATTTCTAGGTTCTTTCTTTGATCATGGCTTTCAGGTAGTCCAATAATTTTTAAATTGTCTCTCCTGGATCTATTTTCCAGGTCAGTGGTTTTTCCCATGAGATATTTCACATTGCCTTCTAATCTTTCGTTTGTTTGGATCTGCTTAACAGCATCTTGATTTCTCATAAAGTCACCAGCTTCCATTTGCTCCAGTCTAACTCTGAAGGAATGAATCTCCTCAGTGAACTTTTGAGATTCTTTTTCCATCTGGCAAATTCGACTTTTTAAGGCATTCTTCTCCTCATTGCCCTTTTGGGCCTCCTTTGCCATTTGAGTTAGTCTATTTTTTAAGGTGTTGTTTTCCTCAGTCAGGCTGTTGACCCTCATTTCATACTTTTCCTGCATCCTTCTCATTTCTCTTTCCAATTTTTCCTCCACTTCTCTTATTTGATTTTTAAAGTCCTTCTTAAGGTCCTCTATGGCCTGCAACCCGCTCATGTTTTCCCCTGGGGCTTTTGGAGCAGGACTTCTGACCTCACAGTCCTTTTCCCGCTCTATGCCCCCAAAATAGGAGTCTAGGGTTGCATTTTTCTGTTTCCTTTGCCTTGGCATGTTGCCACTTAATTGCTTGACGTTTGGGCTTGTTGCCACACTATGGCTTTAAGGCCAGATAGAGGAATTTTCGTCCCAAACGTGTGGGGGGCAACTTCCGTTTCTGGCAAGCTGTAAACCCACCCACAACTTCCACCCTAGATCACAATCCAGATCCAGGGAGGTTAAAGCAAGAGCGATTACCCCCCAAGACTGATCGCTGGATCTCCCCACGATTTGTAGGCTGGGAGCCGGAAATGCCTCTGAAAACTACAAAATGGCGTGTCTCCTCAGCGGCTTCTAGCCCCCAGGGGAGGGAGCTGACGCATTCCCCAAATACAGGTCCCAAAGTCCATAGGACACTAACCTCTTACTTTGTCCTAGGCAAGTCTATGTTGATAATTCTGGGGTCGCCACAGTTCCTGGTGTTCTGGGGTTCCTCCAGCCGGCTGCTGGCCCTGCCGCCCTGGGGCTAAAACCTCGGCTCACGTGGACCTGGGCTCGGCTCGGCTCAGCTCCTGCGCTCTGCGCTCTGGGCTCTGCGCGCTGCCGGCTCCCAGACCGCTGCGCTGGTCCTTCCTGCAGGGTGCTGGGCTGTCCTCAGCGGGAGGTTAGCTTCTCTGTGTCGTTCTGTGGGTGCTGGGGCTCCAGAAGTTTTTCAGAGTCCTTTTTTACATAGTTTGTGGAGAATCTGGGGGCAGAGAGGCTTGGACGAGCTGTTTCTACTCCGCCATCTTGGCTCCGCCCCCTGTTGGTTTGTTTTTGCTACATTAGGGATAGGACCATACTCAGGGAAGGTAGCACAATGACTATTGAAAACAGTCAGAAGCTAGTACTTCTGGACTCTTTAGCTTCTGTTTTTTCTGACAAGGAGAATGATTTTGGGGATGAAAAAGACAGAATAAAAATGTGTTTTATGATCAATTGTCTTCTCCACTAGAATATGAGCCCCTTGAGGGCAGGGACTGTTTTCTCCGTTCTTTATATCCCTTGTACTTAGCTCAGTATCTAGAAAATGGGAAGTGTATAATACACTTATATTATACTTGTTGACTAATTGATTGGCACCTAAGATAACTAAAGAGAGCACCTAGAAGCCTGTGGTGAGGTCAAGATTCCTTGTCCAAATAAACTCCAACTTCAGGTCATTGATGAGAAGGAAAAAAAAGTTATTTTTGTCAGTTATCTTTGAAAGATTGAGGACAGAAAAGATCCCATAGAACCTGAGAAGGCCAAAATGTCATAGTTTAATTTTAAAAAAAAGAGGAGGAAAATAGGGCTCACAAACTTGAGGCCATTGACCTTGACTTTGACTCCTGAAAAACCTCTAGACTGCATTTATTAAAGGGAACCTAGAAAATAAAACAGCGATCACAAAGACCTAATATGACTTCATCAAGAATTTGTCATGTCATGGGAATGTCATTTTCTTTATTGAAAATCTTACCAAACTGGCAGATATGGGAAATCCTGTAGATGTAGTTTGCCCAGATGTGGACTAGGAAGTAACATAGTTAGATGGATTTGGAGCTCATCGAAGATCTAGATTCAGAGCCGGACTTTGGTGGTCCAACATCAATGTGGCAGAAGGTCTAAAATACAGTGTTCAAAGGGCCTTTGGTTGACCTTATGTTGCTTAACATTTTTATGTATAAATAAAACAAAGTCAACCAGGTATCAACAGTAAATAGAGCACTGTCCTTGAACTCAGGAAGACCTGAATTCAAATGCTACTTCACATACGTACTAACTTTGGGACCAGCGTCAAATCTCTGTTTGCCTCAATCTTCATCTATAATGGGGATAATATCAATATTTATCTCCCAGGATTGTTGTGAGATTCCAATGGGGTAATATTTGTAAAAGTAATTTGCAAATCTTGAAGCACAGCATAAATGTTAGTTGTTGATGTTGTTTTTATTAGGCCTTATCAAATTTGCAGATGACCTAAATCTGAGAAGGACCCTTGAGTGCATGAAACATTATAGTACTTCATGTGAGAGGTATGACTGTAAGTTTGCTGGAAAAAAAGATCTATGGGGAAGGAGTTAGTGACCCCAAGTTCAATGTGAATGTGGAGTGTAATATGGCAACTCCCTCCCCGATTTTTTCTTAAAGAAAAACAATTCTAATGTGAGCCAGGACTGCCTCAAGAGACACATAGCTTTCAGGAATAAGATAAGACATAATAATCCCTCTATTTCCTGCTCTGGTCATACCACAACTGGTGTATTGTGTTCAGTTCTGTGCATCACATTTTAGGAAGGATATTACTAAGATGATGGAAAACTAGAGGAAGACAGCCTGGATGGGGAAGGGCCTTGATTCCATGCTATATGAGGATGGGCCGAAGGTTCTAGGAATGTTTAACCTAGAGAAGACTTGGGGGAGGGAGTCATAGTAGATGTCTTCAAATATTTGAAGGAATATCATATGGAGAAGTGATTAGGCTTTATTCCCCATTAGACTGTGAGTTTCAGGGATCAAGGTGACACCATAGTGTACAGAGCAGCAGGCCTGGAGCCAAGAGGACTTGAATTCAAATCTGGCCTCACACACTTCCTAACTGTGTGACCCTGGCCAAGTCACTTCACCCTGTCTGCCTGAGTTTCCTCATCTGTAAAATGAGCTGGAGAAGGAAATGGCAAAACTACTCCAGAATCCTTGCCAAGAAACCTCAAAAGAGATCATGGGGAGCCAGACTTAGTTGAAATGATGCATCATCATCATGGTTATCAGCAGCTTGAGGGCAGGGATTATTTTTACTTTACTTTTTTTCCCTAAACTATAGGGCCTGGCACATAGCAGGTGCTTAACAAATGATTATTGACTTTCCCTTTACCCCCAGGGTAGGACTTTGAGATGCAGTCAGAAGCTTCTAAGAAGTCAATTTCATTTGATGTTAAGAACTTAGCATTATTATCATTATAACTCTAACAATTAGAGTTATAAAGAAATAGATAGACAGACACACAGATAGATAGAGAGATAGTTAAGAAAAGATAAAATAGTTGGATAAAGTACTTACTAAGTGTTTGTTATATACCAGGCACTGTAATAATACAAATACATGTAAATACAAATATAAACAAAAGGAAAGATAGTTTCTGTCCTACGGGAGTTTCCATTCTGAGGAAAGAGGAAAGGAGAACTGGGCAGTGGGGCATTTCTATAAGTTGCAGGTGAAGATGGCGGCCTGGGTGCAGGATGCATAGTAAGCAGATGTCCAGGAAGTGGAATGGCTTGCCTTGGGGGATGGTGAGCTCTCACTCCCTGGAGATCTCTGAGCAGACCTTAGACAACCATTTGTTGGTATGCCATAGTGGGCGTTGTTTTGGTTCTTTGGAAAAGTCCTTGGAGTGGAGATTCAAACCATATTCACTGGGTTGGCCTAGATGACCATGAGGTCCTTTCCAGATGTCTGATTCTGTTGTTCTCCATTTGGGTTCAAGGATACCATGAGAGACTGTCAAATGTTTTGCTGAACACTAAGTGAACAATAAATATCTCTAGCATTCCTCTAATGTGCCCACCCTGCAACTTTGTCAAAAAAAGAAATAACATTCACCCAACAGGATGTTTTCTTGAACCCAGGCTGGCTCCTTGGGCTCTCTGAACCTTCTTCTGGATGTGTGAAGAATATTGGAAGTCATGTAGCATAGCCCATGCATGAACAGCTATCTCCTCTGCAACATACCTGACCAGTGATTATCCAGCTTATGCCCAAAGACCTCAACAAGGAGGGGAAAGAGGGACCCAATACCTCCCCAAGCAGCCCCTCCCACTCTGAGATGGATCTCACTGTGATAAAGTTCCTTCTGCTGTCTGCCTAACCTGGCCTCTTTGCAATTTCCAGTCATTGTTCTAACTCTGTCCTCTGGGGCCAAATAGAACAATGACAGTCCGTCAGATACTGAAAGACAGCTCTCATGTACCCCGTAAGTCTTCTCCACACTAAGTACCCCCAGTTCCTTCAACTAGTCCCCCTAGGAACTGGATGCAAAGCGGAATAATTGGGAAGGGTCTAAGCATTTGAATAATGCCTACTATGTTCCAGGCACTGTACAAATACAAATAATATTTTATTTAAGCCCTTTACCACCCTCATTGCCTTCTTCTGGATATTCTTCACCTCATCAATGCCCTTCCTAAAATGTCGAACATGATACTATAGATTTAGTCTGACCAAGGCAGCAGATGGTGGGAATATCACCTCCTTTGCTCTGGACTCTCTTAATGCAGTCTAAATTAGTTAGTTGTCCACTATATCCCACTGTTAACTTGAGCTTGCAGTCCACTTAGACCCCCAGATCTCTTCTTTTTTTCAAATTCAGGGATGCCTAGACATGCCTCTCCCATCTTGTATTTGTAAAATTAACTGTTTGAACCCAAATAAAAGACTTTACATTTACCTCTGTTAAATTCCATCTTAGCAGATTTTGCCCAACACACTAATCTTTTGATATATGTTGGATGCCGATTCTGTCATTCTTACTATATTAGTTGTCCCCTCTAACTTCATGTCATCAGCAAATTGCCTACACATCTCTTTCTGAACATGTTTTAGAATTCTGTTAGAATCAGCCTGGTCTGTGCCATGGTATCCAAGAGGTTAATGCAAAACTTATAAGCAGTCGGAGTCAGGAGACAGAGGCTTGGACCACAGCTGGCCCCCATCCAACAATAAATCTCTATAATATTTAGCAATTAACCTTGCTGGCCTTATCTTTGTCTTCAGGGATGCCTATCCTCATTTCTGCAGGCATTTATCTCAAGGAATACAGGTGGTGACAGAAAAAGTCCTTGGAGTGGAGATTCAAACCATATTCACCGGGCATCAGTAAGCCAAGGAGGCAGGGAAGAATGTTATTCCCCAGATGAGAGCAAAAGACCAAAGGAATACTTGACAAGAGGGACCGAGTCAGGCTAGGAGGTAAACGGGCACCAATGCAAAAGTAGAAAATGACCATTAACACATTATAGAGAAAACTGGGCAGCGGATAGAGCATTAGACTCAGCTAGGTCTGAGTTGGAATCCTAACTCAGACATTAATTGTATGAATAAGTCCTTTAGCCACTCTGCATCAGTATCCTCATCTATGAATTGGAGATAATGCCACCTACTTCCCAGGATTGTTATAAGGATCAAATGAGATCACATATAAAATATACTTTGCAAATCTTAAGGTGCCACATAAATGCTAGCTATCATTATTAGTATAGTGGAGGATTTGTTTCTCCAAAATTTAGACTGGGCATGTACAGGAAGATGCCAATGAATGCCAACATTTTAGGAATGAGACACAATTCAGGCTGGAGTCCTGGATCATCTTGTGAGTGACACAGGGAAGGTGTGGTATCTGTGTGTGAGCTGGGAAAGGGAGAAAGGAGGGAGAGCTGTGCCTTAATGAAGAGAATAGTTTGAGTTTCTTGGAGAAGTTGGTATTGTAGAAATTTTTTTTTTGCCTTGCAAACACTTTTTCCATTGTTGCTAGTCAAAGTTAGGTGGGCTAATAAAGTATTTAGGTCAATACAGGTTTCCCCTGTATTTCCATACTACCTCAAGAAAACCACGATAGATGGAAGGGTAAGAAGTCATTTTGTTTACAGGTTCCCTTCTCTTCTTCTTTGAAGTCAAGTCAACAAGTATTTGTTAAGTACTTACCATATGCCAGGCACTGTGCTAGACATGGGAGATAAAAATTCAAAGGAGAGAGAGAGAGAGAGAGAGAGAGAGAGAGAGAGAGAGAGAGAGATGGATAGACAGACACAGAGAGACAGAGAAAGAGATACACAGAGACATGGAGACAGAGACAGAGAGACAAAGGTAGAGGGAGAGAGAGATAGAGACTGAAAAAAAAAGAGAGACAGAAAAAGAGAGAGATCCCATCTTTAAGGAGCTTACATACTGAAAAAGGAAAACAATACATTCTATGGCAGGAAGGTTTCAATTTTTGGGAAAAGATGATGAGTTAAGTTTTGTATACATTGAGTTTGAGATGTCTACGAGATGTCCAAGTAGATATGTCCGATAGACAGCTAAGTGGTGTCAATGATAGGACTCTGGGCATGAAGTCAGGAAGACCTGCATTCTGATCCAGCTTCAGATACTTCCTGTGTGACCCCAGGCAAGTTGCTTTACTTCTGTCTTCCTCAGTCTACCTCCCAAAGTTGTTGTGAGGTTCAAATGAGATCAAATGAGGCAAAAGTACTTAGCATGATACCTGACAGCAGTAAGCACTTAATAAATCCTTTCCCATTTCTTTCTTCCCCAGCTGGTGATGTTGTAGCAGAGATCTATCTAGAGATAGATGAGGGCTAAATATGTAAATCTGGAAATGATAATAATTGAATTTATGAAAATTGATGAGGCCACTACAAAAGAGAGTAGAGAAGAGGGCCCAGGACAGAGCCATGGGGACCACAAAGGCACAGTGGGTTGGATGTAGCTGATAATCCTGAAAACAAGCTAGAAGGCAGGTAGTAGGTAACAAGAGAACCTGGAGAAAGCAACATCATAAAAAAAACCCAGAGAGGAGGAAATATACCAGACAAGGGGCTTGGGAAGGCTGGGAAAAGCACAGAAATTTCAAGAAGGATGAAGATCAAGGAAAAACCATTGGATTGAATGATGGAAATAATTCTAGTATCTATAGATAGAGGCTGAACCTGCCTCTGCCCTGTGGGAGCAATGGGGCCAGATGGCAGATAACAAGGGAAGAGTCAATTAGAAGCAACAAGGGCAGAGAAGTTTTTCTAGCATAATAGGGGGCTCACTTGGTGCATAGATTCATAGGGACGGATGAATAGACCTTATCCCTGGGAGCAGGTGGCAAGAGGAAACTTCCAGGGTCTCCAGTGACTCAACACCTGGGGATGAGAAGCTTTTTAGCTGCTTCAAACATGTGATTGAATGGTATACATACATACATGCAAACATAATACACAGATACACATACATTTATATGTGCATGTGTGTATGTATAAACCTATATTCCTATGTCACCTATAGAAATGGCATATTGGCACACATATCCTATAGAAATTATCCATACACACAACAATATATACACATTTGTTGTAAGGCACACGCATATACACATACACACATACATGTACACGTACATATACACATACACATACACACATATACATATACATATACATATACACATACATATACTTATACATATATTTACATATCTTCCTGACTGTGAGGTTGGTTCTTTATCAACTATGCCTGACTAGGATTCTCTCATTCTAGATTTCGATTTCTTACCCTTCTTCTGGAGATCAGGGGAGCTGCCTGCCATTCCTACAGTGGCCACCAGATGGCGAGCTCACTTTACTGGTTTTTCGTTCCTGGGATTGAGCCCTGCATCTCTCCCAATCCCTTTCCCTCACTGCCTGAGTCACTGAAAATGTCTTCTATGCCCATCTGAAAGTCAAAGCTCTTTCCTAGGGTGGGAAAAATGTGTATGGGAGGGAGAAATGCCCATCATTTTCATTAAAAGCTCACTCTGGTGGGGACCTGGTTGGGGAGAGGAGCGCCTGTATTTTACGAATGGGACTTCACCTTGCTCCTGGGACACTTCATGCCCTTAATCTCCCCGAGGCCAAGAGAGACAGTGTAGGGCAGTGGAAAGAGGTCTGGGCCAAGAGCCAGAGAACCTGATTTCTAACTTTGGTCCTGCTACTTACTCTGGGACCTTGGGTAAATGACTTCTCTCAAGCCTCAGTTTCCCCAGTGGAAAATGGAAAGGTTCTGTTAAAAGAGCTCTAAGGTGCCATCACCTGATCCTTACATATAGAAAAGGATTGGTTAGGCAGACCCTGCCCTGCCTTAGGTGAACTCTACAGGAAGGAAGATTGTAGCTTGGGATGAGCTGGCCCACAATGGAATGGGTTAACGATGGGTTCCTTCTCATTGGTGGGCTCCAGATGGAGGTGAGGCTGACTGAACTCAGGAAGTCAGTGCACATTCCCCTATACCATGACAATTCTCTGTGTTCAGGTACCATTGCAGAATGCTCAGACAATGAGGTGGAACTTCCTAGGAGTCTAGGGAGTTTTGTCGGATGCGTTTTAAAGAATGATCCCGAGATTCTGCCTGACACAAAACCCCAGCAACTAAACCCAAATGTTCCTTTGAATAAACTTCATGCCTGTGGACCCAGCAACACTAAAAAGAGCCAAATATTCAGTAGGCCCAAGGAACAAGGGTATAATTCAGGGATTATCCAGACAAAATATTTCCCCAGTTCTGCCCTCATGTTCACTGAGCATTGTGCCTCTGCCTTCAATGGCCACTACACACTATGCTCACTGGAGGCTGGAAATCTCTAAGAAATCTTAAGAGTCTAGAGCTGAGAAGGAACCACAGAGACCCACAGCTTCATGGTGATGTAGGACCTTGGCCTGGTACAACTTCATTCTTGCCCCTTTTGCCTCTTCTGTGGCCCCTAACTGAAAGGTCTTCCCTGTCCCCTCCTCTTTGCCCATTCTTCATAGGCAGTGTGGGGGTGGTGCCCCTGACTGAGAACCCTGGCATCATGGTCAAAGGTCAAAGTGCTGTGTAAAGGTGGGCAAATTGCTTGTTCTCTCTGAGCTTTCCTGAGATAATAGTACCCATATGCCTACTGTCACAGAGTTACAGAGAAACCAATGCTTCAAAAAAATCCAACTACTACAAAATGGGTAGCCAACCCAAGCTCAGCATAGTTAACTAGGACTATGAATTAGTTTCCCTGGGTGGAGGATTCCAGTTATAGTACTAGCTGGAGAGTCCCCAGGGCCACCTTGTAGCAGGGGATTTAAGCCGGGGGTCCTTGAATTTGAATTTTAAAAAAATACGATTGATAACCACACTTCAGTGATCCAAGGTACTTTATTTTATGCATTCAAAAACATTATTCTGAGAATGGAGTTCATAGGCTTCACTGACTATTAAAGGACACACAGAAAAGGTAGAGAACTGTTTTAAGGTTCTACTCCATGTTACATGGAATCATATAATATCCCAACTGAGAGGGACTTTAGAACAGATTGTCAGAGCTGAGAGGGTTCCTTGGAACAGGGAGCAGAGAATGGCAGAGGTGGAAAGGCCCTTAGAATAATGCTCATAGAAAGTGGTGGGGGTGGCTTAGACATCACTAAATGGAACCTTTTTATTTTACAGAGGGGGAAACTGAGGCCGCTGAGAGAGTTGGAGAGCTACAGCCCTGGGTCAGACCTAGCAAAGGCTGCAGGCGGGACAAGGTGGCCCGCGGCCCTGCTTGGGCTCCCTCTTTCTCTCCTTTCTCTTCTCCCCTTTGCCATCCCTCCTCCTACCCTGTACATCACCCCCCCCCCCCACCCGCACCCCTCCGCCCCAGCAGCCTCTTCCAACAATATTGACTTTTCTAAACTCTCATTTGGCCGCGGGGCGGGCGGGCCGGGCCGGGGCCGGGCCGGGGGCGGGGCGGCGCTGACCCGGGGCCCGGCCCCGCATATAGATAGCCCCATTAGCGAGAGATCGATGCTCGGTCAACTCATCAGGCATGCGGCGGCCGTGGAGGGGCTCGGGCCCGCGGCCCCCGCCGGGCCCCCAGTGAAGGTTACGTTTGCTTAAGTGCTCCGGCCTTGCGGACCATGAGGCCGCATAAAATGCGCTGTGACCACCCCCCCCCCACCCCCGCTCCAGCACCTTGGGCTGGACAGCGCCCCCCCGCCCCCTGCAGCTCCTGCCAGGACCGCCTAGGTTAAACTGGCAGCTGGAGGCCAAGGTAAGTGGCCCCAGCCGGGAGCACGAGGGGCTTGGGAGAGGGAGAAGACGACACAGAAGACTGACGGGGGCTGCATTGGGGAACCCCATGGGCGCTAGGGGAAGGAGCCCCCGAGAGATGTAGGGGGCACGGAGGAGTACCGAGGAGCAGCCTGAGAAGCGAATGGGGAGGAGGGGGACAGGGGCACCACTGGAGAGTCCAAGGAGCTCGGGGGCAGCGGAGAGCCACAGGATAGTGGAAGGAGACCCAGGGGCATAAAGAAGAGGCGCTAGGGAGGAAGCTATGAGGAAGCCAGGTGTTTGTAGGGAATCCCAGAAGGGCAGAAACCCCAAGGACGCAGAGAGGTTCTTGGTCCTCCGTGAGTGAGTGACAGAGGGGGCAGGAAAACAGCTGATCACAGAATGCTCAGGGATCAATGGGGGAGTGGGTTGCATCTTCAGGACAGTGGGGTTGAGCTCCAGTTCCAGGGGACCAAGTAGGGGCCCAGAGGACAGGAAGACAGAAGAGCCCAGGAGCAGAAGGGACATGGGAATTAAGATAGAGACTGAGGGCTCAGGGCATCCTTCTAATCTAGGGTGTCATGGGCCATCTAGTATACAGAGAAACAAGAGGGATTGAAGACAGTCTTGGAGGGCAAAGGAATCAGGCTTCAGGAGGGCCAGGTGGAGCGATCTTAATGAGAACCAGGCTAAAAAAAAAGCCAGGTGGTTGCTGAAAAGCAGAGGAGTCAGTCTGTCAATAAATATATTGAAAGTACTTACTATGTGCCAGGCACTGTGCTAAGTGCTGGGGACATGAAAAAAAAAGGCAAAAGATAGCCCCTGACTCTAAGGAGCTCACAGTCTAATGGGGGAAAAAACAAGCCAATAACTATGAGCAAAGACAATAGAAATGGGATAATTTGGAGATAATTAGCAGGAGGAGGATACTGAGGAAAAGCTTCCAGTGGAAGATGGACTTATACTTGAAAGAAGCTGGGAAGCCGTGTGACAGAGATGGGGAGGGAGAGCATTCTGGTCTGGGGGGGTGCTGTGGGAATTGGGGGGTCAAGGGGAGGGGGACAGCCAGCAAAAGTGCAGAGTGGAGAAATGGAGTCTCTGGTTGGAAGAATAGCAAAAAGGCCAGTGTCACTGGATCTTACTGGGCATATAGAGAGGCATAAGGTTAATAATGGATGTGGGGGTGGGGTGGGGAAGGTTATGAAGGGCTTTGAATGCCAAGCAGAGAATTTTATATTTCATCATGGAGGTGATTTGGAGCCACTAGAACTTATTGACATCATAAGGATCGGCCCCAGCTTCCATGACTTCGAATTCAGCACTCTCCCTCAGTGATGGGGCTTTGAGGAGATCACCTCTAAGATCTGCAAATTTGGCCCCTGGAGTCAGGAGGACACAAGTTCAAATTCAGCCTCAGATACTTGACACACTGACACACTTACTAGCCATGTGACCTTGGACAAGTCACTCAGCCCTAATTGCCCTGCCCTTTCCCCGCCCCCCCCCCACAAAAAAAAAAAAAAAGATTCATCCATCTTGGGGAATTCAAAATGTCTGACTTCTGTGCCTTCAGAGTGAGAGAAGTTAATGACCCTGTGGGAATTTCGAGATGCCCTTCTAGAAGCTAACCTGTTACCTTAGGCAGGAGGAGAACTCCTGAGCCCTGCCCCATCCATTGGTCCAAACTGGAATAAATTTCCTGTGGCCTCCCAGGTAAATAAGTGACCTCCAGGGGAAGTGGGCCAGTCTGTTTCAAACTCTTGCCAACCATCAGGCTCCTCCCATCAGTCCAGCCCCCTAGTCCATTCCCTCCTTCGATTCTGAAAAGGAATGGTGGAGGGATCACCCAGAGCTCGGAGACAGGATGAGGTAGTGAGGAACAGTGCTGGCTGCATCAGAGAATGTCCAATTTGGATGGGACCCTAGAGGCCAGTGAGACCAATGGGTATGGAAGCAAGAGTCCTTTTTACAATATGCCCCTGAAAAGTAGCCATCCAGCCTCTGCTGGAATGCTTCCATTGATGGATGGGGAAGTCCCTACTGAGAGGACACACCCTGTTCCACTTCAGTAAAGTGGGAAGATCTTCCTTACATTCCGCCAAAATCTGTCTCTAGGCAACATCCCCCATTCTTCACTTCTGGTCCCATCCCTTCTCTCTGGGGATAAAGAGAACAAGTCCTCTTTACCATGCTAGCTCTGCAGATCACCATGAAGGATGGACTTAGAAGCAGAACCAGCAGTCAGCCACCCTGGAGCCCACCATTTCTGTCCAGTTGTGGTCCTATGGCCAGCCAGCCTTCTCCTCCTGACCACTCTGCTGGTGAGGCCCCCAATCCCTGAGCCTGGGCTGCTCTCTTCCTGTCATGGCCAGATACTTTCTCTCTTCAAAACAGACATCCACAGAAGCTACAGTTTGAAATACCCATTCTCCGAAGAGGCTTGCCCCATCTTTATTTTGCTTATACAAAATCACTGCCTATACAAATTATCTTAAAACTTGGTTTTAAAACAAGACCAACAGGGCTGTTCCAGGACCTTGGAGGCCATTCAGTCTGAGAACCAGGCTTTTAACCTAGCCCTTGATCTTCCCTCCTTTCTGACCATGGGTCACCAATTCACCATGTGACCTTGGGCAAGTGTTCCCATCATGCTAGACCTCATCTCTAAAATAACAGCTCACATGTATTCACCACCTTAAGGTTTCCAAAGCAATTGACCTACATGATTGCCTTTGATCCTCTTCCATAAGAATTCAATGAGGTATATGCTTACATTCTCCCTGTTTTATAGATGAGGAAAACTGAGGCTCAGAGAAGGTATTTGCTTAGTCATATAGCTAGCAAGATGGGTTTCAAGCCCAGGTTCTTCTAATTTCAGGTTCAGCATCGTAGACAATTTTTAGCATTCTTGTCAGCTCTTAACACTCCATGAATCTAAGTCATTGGCACTCTATGAGCCTCAGTTTCCTTATTTGTAAAATGGGGCTCATAACTCTTGCACTCCCTCACTTGGTTGCCCTGTGGAAAGCACTTTGCAGACATTAAAGCATTGGAGGAATAATAATTAGTATTACTGTGATTAATAATAGCAGAGAGGCATCATGGCATGCACCATGGATAGAGAGCTGGCCTTGGAGTTGGGAAGATGTAGGTTCAAATCCTGCCTCAGACACATGCTAGCTGTGCGACCATAGGCAAGATCTTTCTCTTCTCTGTGCCCCCAGACAACCCTTTAAGACTAGAAAGTTGTCTAACAGATTTAGCTTGGCACTGATACAGGAAGTTTTCTCATTGGGAATTCCCTATAACAGTGAAGAAGAAGAAGAAGAAGAAGAAGAAGAAGAAGAAGAAGAAGAAGAAGAAGAAGAAGAAGAAGAAGAAGAAGAAGAAGAAGAAGAAGAAGAAGAAGAAGAAGAGGAAGAAGAAGAAGAGAAGAAGAAGAAAAGAAGAAGAAGGAGAAGAAGGAGAAGAAGAAGGAGGAGGAGGAGGAAGAGGAGGAGGAAGAGGAGGAGATGAAGAAGGAGGAGGAGATGATGAAGATGATGAAGGTGATGATGGTGGTAAAATGAAGGAACTGGTCTAAATGAATTCTCAGGTCCCTGTGGGATCAAAACCTAGATCCTATGATCACCTCAAAGAGGGCATATAGGTAGCACAGTGGATGCTGGGCTTGGAATCAGGAAGACCTGAGTTCAAATCCAACCTTAGAAATTTTCTGTGTGACCCTGGGCAAGTCATTTCACCTTTCTTTCCCTCAGTTTCTTCAAATGGGTATAATAACAGCATCTACCTTCCAGGATTATTGTGAGGATCAGATGAGATAATATTTATAAAACACTTAGCATGCACAGTGCTTGGCACACAGCAGGTGCTCTTTAAGTGCTTGTTCCCTTCCTCCATTTTCATGTGACGGAGGCAGAAACGGAAGATTAAAAAGGGGAAGGGACTTGTCTTTAGTTAGGTGGCTAATTAGCCAATGACCCTGTGCTAGAACCCTGGTGTCCTAACTCCAAGTCATAGCATTAAAAGACCTCTGAGAACATCTGTTCTGACCTCAACCTGAACTAGAATCCTCTCTACAGAACCCTTCCCCATTCTATCTTCCTCTCTCATATACTTGCAATACCCAACAATTAGTCATCCAGCCTCTCTTCTTGAAGACTTCTGCTGACAGGAAGC
The DNA here is from genome assembly GCA_011680675.1 of Gymnobelideus leadbeateri. Lineage (NCBI taxonomy): Eukaryota > Metazoa > Chordata > Mammalia > Diprotodontia > Petauridae > Gymnobelideus > Gymnobelideus leadbeateri. Next base: position 127,126 of record WOXC01011299.1, read on the forward strand.
TCACCACCTGCCAAGGCAGCCCATTCCACCTTCAGATAGCTCTGTTCTTTCTACTAGTCTACACTGCCTCTTGGGGTCAGGGATGCAAGTGAAAGAACTGAATTGCAAGCCAGAGGTCCTGGGAGTTGTGATGGTGTGGTGATAGTGGTAGAGGTGGTGGCTCTACTTACTGCCTGGGTGATCTTGGACGTGTTTTTTTAATGAGGGAGCGATTGTTCTACTGTCCTGAACATTGCACAGACCTAATCTGCAGTAATGGGTGCAATCCTGGGCCTCCCAGTTTAGGAAGGTCGCTGATAAGCTGGTGAATCCAAATGAGGACAAGCAGGGTGGGGAAGGGCCCAGGCTCCTTACTGTCTGAGAAGCAATACATGGAAGGCCCCACATCAGAGAAGAAAATTCCAGCAATCAGTCTGAAAGTGGAAGGAGCTGCTTGGGGAGGGGGCAGGCTTCCCCTCACTGCAGGTCCTCAAGCAAAGGCTGGAGAAGAACTGGTCGGATTCTTGTTTAGGTGTGGCCTGGACTGGAATTCTGTTTCTAAGTCTCCTCCAAGCCCTGATATCCCCTGTTCTAAAGCCCTTCCCAGATCTAATGTTCCCTGTTCTAAGACACCTCCTACCCCTGACATTCCCTGTTCTAAAGGCCTCTGTCATTCCCTCTTCTAAGGCCATCCCAACCCTGCCACTTCATTCAAAGGTCTCTCTCACTACCTACATTCCCCATTTGTTATTCTAAAGGCCTTCTTACATTAATAAGTCTGTGATTCCAGAGAGAAATAAAAGGCAAACCTCAGCCCCTGGACGGAGCAGAGCAGAACTAAGGCCCAGGGAAGCAGGCCTGGCTCAGCACAAAAGTTGAAGCTCACAGAGGGCACTGGGTGGTCAGGGAGGGCTTCATGGAGGAGGCCAAACTGAAGTATGAGAAGGAGCTAGGCAGGCCAAGGGGAGGGAGAGGCCCTGCCAGCCTGGGAAGGGCTAGAAGGGGGGCAGCCATTGGCCTCAGCAAATTTTTCCCAGCTGAAAGGGCTGGAAAATGACTTCTTGGTTGCCCTTTGACCTCAAATTCCAAATATCATCTTTGAACTGTCAAATGGGCCACCCCAGAGCCTGGGCCGCCCCTTCCGAGCTGGCGATCTGTGAAACCTAAGCCGTCCTTGGGGAGCCCCTGGGGGTCCCAGCCTCGGCTGGCCAGGCTCTGTTTGTTTGGGGGGGTCTCCTGCCTGTCTCACATCCTCTGGAATGCACAGTGTGCTTCTATTTCCTGCATCCCCAGGGCTCCCAGCCCTCTGAGCCGGGCTCTGCACACACATGTCTCCCCAGCTCCAGATGCCTTTCCAGAGTAGGCTTGCCAAAGGTCAGTGGGGGAGGAGACTGGCATCTCCCCTTTCTCCCCTCCTGCCTGGCTAGTTGTCTCAGAATCATCCTAGAATCATGGAAACCCAAGGCATAGACTGCCAGAGATTTTAGAGGTGGCCTGTTCCCCTCATTTCATAGATGGGGAAACTGAGGCTCAGAGAGAAGGGACTTGTTCAAGATCACTTAGCTGCTTAGCCATACAGTAGGGATTTGTCTTCTGCCTCTAGTCTCTACCCCACCATTACACACTTTACGTGATGTCCAATTGATTAATCTTCTTAATTCTTAACCCTAAGAGACTGTTGTGATCATAAGTTCACAGATGTAAAGCTGAAAGGAACCTTGCAGACCAAAGAATCAAACATCCTTATTGGAGAAATGAGGTAACTAAGGCCCAGAGAGGTTAACTCTGTCCCAGAGTCACACAGCAAAAAAGGGTCAGATTTGGGAAAGAAATCCAGGTCTTAGGGGCTTCAGATCATGAGCTCTTCTCAGAAGTACCCAAGAGGACAACCTAGGCCAGTGGGAAAACCCTTGGCCTCAAATGTCTTGATACCAAGAGAATCTGGAGGTCTAACCTTGGGTACCACTGAGACTTTGTGCAGTGAAATCCAGGACTGGAATGTGGCCCCGGAACCACTCAGGCTACCCTGAGCTCCAGTTGTGTGGCATCACTAATTACTCATTGGACAATCCCAATTGGCAATATTTTAGGCTAGCTTGTCCCAAGCAAACTTCTTCTCTTCCCACCAAAGGCCTCTTCCTCCCCACTCCTTGTTTCTCTCAAGGGCCCTTCCCTTCCCTACTCTTCCTCCTTCCTCACTCTTCACATCCAGCTGCTAAGTCTTATCCTTGGTCTCTTTGCCAAACTTATTGTTTTTTTCTCCTTCTCTCCATCCACACTGGCACCACCCTGGTCCAAGCTCTCATCACCTCTCAGCCTCCCTTACCATCCAGTCTCCTCCCTCTCCAGTCTGTCTTCCACCAAGCCATCAAAGCCATCTTCCTAAATCACTGGTCTGACCAGTCACACCCACCCAGCTCAATAAGCTCCACTGGCTCCCTGTTGGTTCTAGGAGCAATGACAAGCTCCCCTACTTGGTTTTGAAAGCCCTTCACAATCTGGGCCCTCCCTACCTTTCCAAGCTTCTGGCATTCTATTCTGCATTGTGCATGGTCACAAGGCACTTGCTCGTGGTTCCCCCCACACTACATGTCATCTCCTGGCGGTGTCTTTGTCCAGACTATCCTCTGTGCCTGGAATGCTCTTCCTCCCCAGCTCTCCTCACTACAATCTCCAGCTTTCTTCCAAGATCAGCCCATGTGCCACCTCCCACAGAAAGCAGATTTGAATACCCCAAGTTGATAATGCTCTCTCCATGGAAATTACTTTGTATACACAGAATGTATTTCCATATATATTGTAATTGCTTGTGTATACATTGTCTCTGAAGTAGAACAGAAACTCTCTGAGGGCAATTGCTCTCTCTCTATATTCCCAGCACCCAGTATAGGGGAGTAGGAAGTATAATAAATGCTCATTGACTGACTGATAGATAAGAGCTCCCATGATTAAGATTAACAAGGATTATTTAACTTTATGACTGTCTTGTGAAGAAGGGCATTTGGATATTGTCAATCACATTTAGAAGATGGAAAAATGAGCAGAGATGGGAAGGGATTCCCCTCCTTCCAAGGTCACATGGCTAGCAAGAAGCCTAGAGCTCTCCTTCTGAATCTCAGAAAGACTTTAGAACTATCCAACCCTCCCATCCCACCTCTCCATTTTGCAGATGAGGAAATGAAGGTCTAGAGATGGGACTGGCCCCAGTCACAGGACTTCCCACAAAGGATCAGAGCTAAGAATGGTCAGTCCCTAGGCTCCAGGTTTCCCTGAATTCTGGGTTACCCAGGAAGAATCCCAGGGTCCAGAGAAGAACAGATACCATCCCTGCCCCCCCAAACCTGGAAGGCTGCTTTGAATGCCAGGGCTAATTTGCCTTTCAGCCCACAATGCCATCTCTTGTGGGATATTGTTCATTCCACCCAGAGCCCAATGCTTGTAAAGTTCAGCCTTGGGGAGGAGGGGGAATGAGACACAAGCTAGCCACCGATTCTGTCATTGGTTTGCAGAGTGTGTGATGTGAAGGCCTAGCTCTGTTTGCTTGGCAGCCCCTGGGGTCCGGGGGCCTGGGCTGAGGCTGCACAGGACCAGGGACTGCCTGTCACTCAGGACAAGCTGCCACATCACATGAGTTCATTTGCCCTTTAGGCTGACGTTTGACCTTGAGCTACTTTCCTTCTGGTTTTCTGTCTTCTATGTCCTGGGCTCACTCTCTGTTAGAATTCACAGACCCTGGGACCTGGCCTTCAACAGTGGCAGAGCAGGTAGGTGCTGGGGTGGGTCACATATGTTGAGGGAGTGTCTAGAAGGGCCTGTTAAACCATGAGCTCTGTGAAGGCAGGGCCTGGCTCTTAGCTAATCATGGTGTTTCTCCAAGTGTCCTACCTTTAGCTCTGAACACAGTAGGTGCTTAATAAATGTCAAATGACTAGGACAAGGGAAGCAACATGGTACAGTGAAGAGCACTGGACTTGAAGTTAGATAACTTCTAAGGTCTCTTCCAGTTTTCAATCTATGATCCTATAGCTTGGGTTCAGATCTTAGCTCTGACACTTAGTACCCATGTGACCTTGGACTAGGGGCAGCTAGGTGGCACGATGGTGCACAGAGCACTGGACCTGGAGTCAGGAAGACTCATCTGCTTGAGTTCAAATCTGGTCTCAGACACTTATTAGCTGTGTGACCCTGGGCAAGTCACTTAACCCTGTTTACCTCTAAAGTTTCCTCACCTATAAAATGAGCTGGAGAAGGAAATGGCAAACCACTTGCATATCTTTGCTAAGACATCCCTCACCCCTGCCACAGTGGGGTCGTGAAGAGTCAGACACAACTGAAAAATTACTGAACAGCAAGACCTTGGACAATTCATTTTACTTTTATAATCCTTTGTTTTTTAATCTGTATAATAAGAAGTGTTGACAAGATGATTTCCAAAATGCCTTCTAGTCTGAAATCTGTGCTTCAACATATTATTTTCTTGATTTGACTGTTGAGGAAACTGAGGGAAAGATATATATGATGGCACAAGTCTCAAGTACACAACTAGGGCTTGAGCTATCCTCTCCTGCCTCCAAATCCCCTGAGACAACACAGATCTGCCCACCAGGCCATGGGGCCTTCTACATCCAGGTCCTGAGGCCTCTGGTTATCAATGTTCTGAAACCTTACTTGGAGACATAACCTTGATATCAAGGCCAGGCTCAGAAAATATTGTCAGGGACACAGCAGTCACTGTTCTGGTGACAAGGAGCTACCTTTGCTCTGTCCTTTGGTGCTCTCTGCGACCAAGACTGGGTCATCTCCATGGCATAGACCAACACCCAATACTTCCTCTGAGATTCGATGTGGGAAAACAAGATACTGATAAAGGGAGAGCTGCCCCCAGAGCCAGACTTCCCAGAGCTGCCCGGCTCTGCTCTGCCATGAGCTGCCTGGCTCTGTTCTGCTCTGCCATGATGAGTTCTCACCTGACTCTCTTGCTCTGTCTCTTATTTACACGTTCAAGTCCAAAATCATGGATGATGTCAGGTCCACATTAGACACCATCAGTCCAGAAGTTCTAGACTTCCCTGCTTTTCTTGACTACAGTTATCCTTAGGAGCAGAAGATCATGGGGGCCATTGATAAACACATTTGGATGGAAAGTAGTGAGGGAATTGTGGAAGGGCTGAGCTAGGGGCCCTGTCCATGAGGCAGGTGCCCCAGCTCATAAGCTCAGAGGGAGCTGAGAAACTATCAAGGCAGTAAACCCACTTCCATTGTGATTAATGAGTTGCTTTTTAGTTCTGTCCCACTCTTTGTATTCCCTTTTGGGCTTTTCTTGCCAAGATACTGGAATGGTTTGCCATGTCCTTCTCCAGCCCATTTAATAGATGAGGGACTAAGGCCAACAGGATTAAAGACTTGCCCAGGGTCATACAGCTACTAAGTGTCTGGGGTCACATTTGAATTCAGGTCTTTCTGACTCCAGGTACTCTATGCACCACCTAGCTGCCCATACTGTGTGGACTTATCTTATAGATGGAGAAACAAAGACCCCAAGAAATTTGGACTGGTCCAAAGTAACACAGGTAGCAAGTGTCAGAGGCAGAATGAAAACACTCACCATTAAATGCAGCATCCCCCTGTTACTCTGCTGTGCATCTCCAAGTGTCTGAAAGCAGATGCTTGCATTTCCAAATGGAAGAGGGCTCACAGCATCCTATACTGAAGGCTGGGAATTATGGGGTCATGGATGGAGTGTTGGAAGGGACCTCCGAGACTGTCTGGTCTCACCCCTCACTTTGCAGATGAGAAAACTGAGGCTCATGCAGATTAAGGGGCTTGCCCATGATCACATAGGCAGGATATGAACCCACACCTTCTGACTACAGAGTCAGTGTCCTTTTCATTGGATCATTCATAGAGTTCACACCCCGCCCCCCCTTTGTACAGAGGAGGGAACAGACCTTTCAAAGGGAAGATTCAAGATCATACATCAAGAAAGTGGCGAAGCCAGGATTGGAACCAGGTTCTCTGATTCTGAATTCAGCATACTTTTCCCCAGTAATTGTGTCTGAGTGTGAGTGTGTATAATGTGTGTGTGTGAGTGTGTGTATGTGTGTATGAGTGTGTGTGAGTATGTGTGTGTGTGATTGTGTGTGTGAATGTGTGTGTGTGAGTGTGTGTGTGAGTGCGTGTGTGCACGCCCCTATAACTCTGTGTAAGTCACGCCTCCTGCTTTAGGAAGGGGGGTGAGGTTAAGTTGTTCTTCTTTTGGCTAAGCAGGCCCTGCCACCTTGACATGGGCTGTGAGCATCAGCCAGGACTCTGGGGGGATAGGATTAGCAGCCTGAACAGCAAAGCAGCTGAACTTTCTATTTCTGTAGACCCCCTTTTCTCAGGAGGTCAAAGCAATTTCCATACATTCTCCCAGCCACGGCCAATGCCTGGGAAGGTCAGGCTGTTGGCAAACATGGCCTGGCATATTTCTGAGTCAGAGATGTCCACACTGGAGCAGTGGGGGCCTGGGGTGTGGGGAGGAGGCAGGCTGGTTCTGTCCCAAGTGAGGACCCAGGAGCTTCTTGTGAGCCCCACAATCTTCTGGCCTGCCCAGAGAGCAGGCCCCCTGGGGAGGCAATCTGAGGGACAACTCCCCCCTCCCCAGCCCTGCTTAGATGCAGATAAAGGGTGGGAGCTCATGCTTAGCTGAGAGGGCCATAACTGAGGCCAGGGGGAGCCAGAGGAGGCTGTACCCATGGCTTCAGACACTGGAGGCAGGATCAGCCACCAGAGAAGCAGTTTGGAAAAAGCCTTGGAGGCAGAGTCAGTGACCTGGGCTGGGCCCCCAGCTCTGTGACTTTGTTGGTTGTGTGACTGAGTAAGTCACTTAGATGAGCCAGTCCTCACTTTCCTTGTATGTAAAGTAAAGGGCTTGGACAAAACAGGCTCATGTCCCTTTGATCTGAGGTCCAGAATAGAGGCACTTAAGCTGGACCAGAGAAGGCTGGGGGCTGGGGGGGATCAGGACAAGATGGCCAGGCTCAGGATCCAAAGGACTGGTCAACAGAAGAAGGCTCAGCCTTGTTCTTCTCCTGGAGGGCAGGACTCAGAGAACTGGGACAGATGGTAGTTTGAGGTCTGAAAGAGCTTGCTGTCTCTGGGTGGAAGGGACTGCCCCTGGAGGTGAGGGGAGAGGGGCTCCTCCTAGAGGTGGGGGGAAGAGCTGCCCCTGAAGGTGAGGGGAGAGGGGCTGCCCCTGGAGGTGGGGAGAGAGGGGCTGCCCCTGGAATGATAGGTTCCCCATCCCTTGGAGGTCCCCAGGCAGAGGCTGCCATGATAGATAAGGGATTTTTGTCCAGGTCTGACTTACCCATGAATGGGCTGGGATTCTGAGCCTTGGTGATCTTTTGGATTCCAGCACCCAGGGTTTGTCTTTAGGCCCTTTACTTTGTGCCTTGCCTCAGTGGATAAACTTAGAAACTAGTGACCTCATGCTCAGAGCCTTGTTCTGAATCTCTTCTTCAAGCCTGCCCTGATCAGGGTCCCAGCCCTTCTCCATGGGAGCCAAGCCTTACCAGGCTGATTAGGCCCCAGGCCATATTGACCTGTTATGCTAGGCCATAGTCACCATGGTAAAAGGGAGCATCTCATCCAACCCGATGTATCCATAGGAAGGAAGGCTGAAGTCCAGAGACAGAGATCACACAGTGAGTGGAGTGAACTTGGGCAAGTCCCTAACCCCCCTCAGCCTCAGTTTCCCTATTTGTAAAAAAAAAAAAAAAAGCCCGAAGAAGGCCCCTTCCAACTTTGGTAGTCTGAATATACACCAACCCCTCTCCCCTCTCTGCCCCCACCCGAACACCACCTTTTCCTAGGCTCAGCCCCACCCTTTCCTCAAGCACTTCCTACTCAGTACCAGCAGATGTCGCTGTTGCTGAGCAAGACCCTTAGCTGCCGACAGACTGGGGACAAAGAAGGGAGCCCAGGGCTGGATGCTGGGAAGAACAGAGGGAAAGGTGGCCGGCCAACCGGGACTCTGAATAGCAGCAATAACCCTAGCAATCCCTGTGGTTGCGGCACTCTCCTCTTCTAAAGTCCCTTCTCTGCAGTAGCCCTGAGAGGGAGGAAGGTCAAAGATGGCTGTCCCCACTTTACAGATGAAGAAATTGAAGCTCAGAGATGGAGGGGGTTTAGGAGCATAGGATCATCTTCTATTTACATCACAAACTGCAGCTTTGGTATCAGCTAGTGCTGCCTCCTCATTTTGCAGAGGACATGGTCAGAGAGGGAAAGGTAACACACCTAATCATTGGCATAGTCAGGATTCGAACCCCAGCATCTCCAAGAAGTGTGTAACCGAGGTAGCCCTGCAGCCTGGCGCTCTGCAGGGAGTGCCCTCAGCTGGCCTGGGGCAAGTGTTCTGACCTGGGGGGGGGGGAGGGCAGAAGGAGTGAAAAGATGCTTCCCCACTTTCCACATCTGCAGCAAGGGAGCTGACCACCCTAACTCAGATGTCTTGCTTGGCCCTTTCTCCTACTGGTGCCGTTGCTTGACTGATGCATGATCTTAAAAAAATCCACCGAACCTCTCTGAGACTCAGTTCCTCATCAGCAAAATGGCCACAATAAGCCTTGCTCAGTTTCTTTCTCTCAAGGTTGTTGTGGGATGGGGGAGGGGGGTAGAGAAGGAAAGGAAGACAGACCTTCTGATATAGAGGACAGAGTGCTGGACTTGGAGTCAGAAAGACCTAGGCTCAAGTCCCAAATCAGACACTTACTACATGTACAAGCTACGTTACCTCCCTGGGACTCAGTTTCCTTATCTGTAAGAGGGGTTGGACTCTGTGGTCACTTCCAGCTCTAAATCTATCCTCTTATGAATCTTGGATCCCTAGAGGAATGGGGCCTGTGATAATAAGCAGCTCTCATCTCTGGGGTGAACCTGAGAGCCCACCAATAACAGAAGCCCAGGATACCCTCACCCACACTGTAGCAGAGCCAGAGGGATCAGGGATTGGGGGAATCTGCCTGCCATTTAGTGGACAAATATTCCTGGCCTGTAACCCTAGGGGATTTCTCCCCTCTCATTTCCTGCCTCAATAGAGCAAAGCTGGGCTGCTGGGGAGCATAATAGACAAAGACATTTTGTGCCCAGAGTGACTCAGCCAGGCCCCTCGAGTCAAAGGAACTAACAAGGGGTGGGAGAATGGAGAGGAAGGATGGTGGAGAAGTGAGAATAAAGGCCCTGTCCGTGGTCCCCATCAGATGGGGATGCTGCTATGGGAGGGGGCACAAAAACAATAATAATCTCTTTTGGGGGACCCAGAGCTTTGTTGTATACTGAGCTCTTTAGAGTTGTCAAAGGGTTTTATAGTTGGTAAAAAGGATTTATGGCTTGAAAAGCTCTCTGCAATTTACAAGGGGCTTCACCCTTCACAAGCGCTTTACAGTCTACAAAGGGCTTTAGAGCAGTTAAGGGGCTTTGCAGTTTATAAAGCAGTCTTGAATTTACAAAGTGCTTACTAACATATGTGGCCAGCACTGAGCCCTGTGGCTCAGATACTCCTGATGGGGGATGGCCAGGGCAGCTGGGGGCCAGTAGCCTTCTCATCATCTCTCCCTGAAGAGCAGGCATCTTCTTGGGCTGCTCTGTTTCATTGTTACTTCAGTCTAAGAGTCCCAGCTCTTTGATGGGTTGGGGGATTAGGCTGGGGATCGAAGAGACTGGAGTCCTGCTGGACCTTTATTAAATGCCTGCTCTGTTCTTAGCACATAGAATCTGCAATCATTGCCAAGGTCCTCTGAGGCCTCACCCTGGCCTGTAACCCAGGGCACAAGCTTTGGTTCATCCTGTCTGTCTCTGTCTCTGCTTCTGCCTGTCTCTTGTCTTTCTCTGTCTCTCTGTTGTTCTTTTTTTCTGTCTCTGAATGTCTCTTTGTCTCTATCTCTCTGTCACTCTGTTTCTCACTGTCTCTTTCTCTGTCCTCTATATCCCCTACTCACTTACTCCCCCAAACCTAAGAATGCAGAGTTTGAAAGAACAGCTGGCCTAATCTCTGCATTTCTTGAAGGATTTAAGCCTTTTTCCAGCAGACCTGGGAGGGAAGGTGAAAGTTACTGTGCCCACTGAACAGATGAGACAGAGAGAAGGTCTGATTGTCCAGTTACCCAGCAAGAAAATGGGGATGTGTGGACTGTCTCAGGCCTCAGTGGCAGTGGACCTGGGAATGGGTGCAAGTGAAGGGCTCCAGCCCTGCTCTGGACTCACTGCAGGCCCCTTGGGAGCATTCCTTTCCTTCTCTGGCCCTTACTTCCCTCTTCTGGCAAATGCCATGACAGCCAGGGAAAGAGACTATTAGGGAATCCGACTTTACATTCACTTGTTCGTGTAAGCACCTACTGTATACAATACTGTGCCCAGAACTGTTTCAAGGATAATTCCTGCTCTCATGTAATGCAGGGGCTGATGGTTTTCACCGTCTCTCTGTCCCTCATTGTCTCTGTTTCTTTTCTCAGTCTCTCACTATCTCTCTGTCCCATCTCCATTCTCTCTCTCATCTCTCACTTTGTGTGTGTTCTCTGTCTCTGTCTGTCTCTGACTCTGTTTCTCTCTGTCTCTCTGTCTCTGTCTCTCTTTGTTTCTCTGTCTGTCTCTGTCTCTGTCTGTCTCTGTCTCTGTCTCTCTGTCTCTGTCTCTCTCTGTCTCTGTCTCTGTCTCTCTTTGTCTCTCTCTCTTTGTCTCTCTCTCTCTCTCTCTCTCTCTCTCTCTCTCTCTCTCTCTCACACACACACACACACACACACACACACACACACACACAGAGTTTCTTAGTTTCTCACTGTCTCTGTCCCCCTGGTCTTTCTCTGTTTTTCCCCTTTCATTACCTCAGTTTCCCTTGCCTTTGTTTCTTCTTCTGTCTCTCATAGTCTCTCACCATTTCTGTCTCCTGAAAGCTCTGTCTCTGCCTCTGTCACAATCTCTTCCAGCCCCCTTAAGTTAGCCCCCCCTCCCCAGGACACACACACAGAATCAGCCTTTTCAATAAAAAAAAACAAGTGGGAAACAGAGTGAATTACCAAGTATTACCTCAAAAACGATCCATATGGGGCCAAATGGTTTCCAAATGATCCAGAGCCCTTTCAAGGAGAAGGAGGAAGGGGAAGAGCCAGGCCACATGTGCTGGTAAGAGAGGCTAAGGGGAGGGGGCAGCCCTTCCCCCCAGGCCCTAGCTGGGCTCTGACACCCCAGCCCCCCTCACTTAATAGCCTGAGTTTTGCCCCAAACAAAGTTTTCCCCAGAGTTGCCAGCTTCTCCCAGCTGTTATTGACCTGCCCCTCTAGCCCTTCCTCCTGGGTCCAATTCCAGGAGACCTGGAACCCTGTCTCTTCCTTCCTGCCTGCCCCCCTCCCCCAAAGCTAGGCTCTGGCTGGATCTCCAGATCTGGGCTTTGAGAGTGGGGTCCTCGGATGGACTGAGTTTGCTGGCCCAGATCCAACCTTAGTCATCCCAGAGAGGCCCAGGGCCAGTTTAAGGTTGACCAGAGGGCCACGGATTCTTTGCCCATGGCCATCTATGGAGCTCAGAGTTGTGGGATCATTCTGGGAGGGAAGGAGATTCCATGGGCCACATACTTGTCGAGTCCTTGTGGCCCCTGTGCAGGCTCTCACAGGCCTCACACTGCCCTTTGCCCACCATGTACCAGACTAACCTAGGGACTTTTCCTTACTTTGAGGCAATTATAGAATCCTGAGTCCAAGGCCTCAGTTATTCTCTTTCTATCTCTGCATCCCCAACGTTGAACACACACAAGGAAGGCCCTGCAAACAGTAGGCACTCAATAAATGCTCATTGCCTTGCTCTGTTGGAGGATGCTCATGAGACCCTCAGTAGCATACAAGTCTTTAATGAACCTTCACAGCAGCCCTGGGGGTGATAGACAGGGCAGGGCTTATGGCCCCATTTTACTAAATGACCCAACTGAGACTCAGTTCACATAGGAAGCTAGTGGTGGCCTCAGCTTCTTAAGATGGCTGGATGAAGTCTAGGGGCCTAAGCTTGTCATTCTGTCACTGCCCATTTGTGCTGGTCATCACGTCCTTGGCAGTTAGAGACCAGGCTGTGAGGGAGCAGACAAGAATTCCGGGTTTGATGTCAGAGAGCCTGGGTTCGAGGCCCTCTTCTGTGCTTCCGGTGTAATCCTGAGCAAGTCATGGGACCTCCTTGAATCTCAGTTTCTTCATCTCTAAAATGGGGGGAGTGGGGTTAAGAGCAGATGACCTCTGAGGTCCCAAGATCTGAAGTCAGGAAGGCATTTCCTAAGCAGAGAAAGCCACTGTCTTGGTGATCCAGGAGGCCTGAGCCCGTGAGTGTGGCTGTGGGTACAAGCAGAATGGTGGGGGCTGCCAGCCCAGCCCTCCTCTCTCTGGGCCTCAGCTGCTGGGTGATCATTTTCCTAAGTCAAGTGTGAGGCCCAGTGGGCCGACAGCCTAATTGTCAGCCCTTGGGAGCAGATTGCATTTGCTGGAGTGGATAATGTGTTTGCATTTTCTCCCTTGGCCCCTGACCAGCCAGAACCACGTGACAGTGCCCGGGTACCAGCCTCCTGCCTCTAGCCAGGAGTGAGGGGACATCGGCTCCCCTAGGTTGAGAAAAAACCCTCCAGACTTCAGGCTGATAAAGGGGTTCTTCCCTGTGACAGCTGAGTACCAAGAACACTTTCTTTTCACATCAGTGGTAATGATACCACCCTCCCCCTCCATGTCCCCAGCCCTGGGAGGAGGCAGTGCTGGCTTTAGGATTCCCATTACAGAGAGTGGAAACTCATGGGAGGGCAGGGTCCATGGCTCTTCTCCCATCCCTAGCAGGAGTCTGCACACAGTAGGTGTTTAATAAATGTTATTGTTTGTATTTACATTTTTAAACCCCTTAGTCAGTAGAAGCTTTGGAAAGTGCATTCCTAGTTTGTTGGAGCCTGGGTCTGATGGATTCACACAATAAAGGCATGGGCTTATTATTCAATAGAGACAACCAGTCAGTCAATCAATAAACATTTCTTAAGTGCCTACTGTTTATCTGAGAGTACAGGAAGCCTGAGCACTATGAGCCCCTCCCTGGTGCCAGGGGATGCCCAGCTCTGGGGTGGGCTGCAGGGAAGCAGGCACCTTCCTCCTCTAGCCACACCCATCCTTTCCTCCGTCACCAAGGCACCTACAAATGGCCCAGTGCATCTGGGACTGTTCAGCACATTGTCCACATGTAGCCAATCACTTACCAACTCACCACTGCTCCATCCACAGCAAATCCCACATATGTCCCTTCCCTCCCCCTCACCTGAGGGCAAACCCTCAATCCCCGCACCTGGTCAGTTTCCTGACTGGTCTCCTTTGACTTTATTCTCTGTTCTCTCTATCCATCCTCCATGTGGCTAGCTGTGTGATATTCCCGAAGTTACTCCCTCACTCAAGAATGTCCTATGGCTCCCTATCATCCTTGGGATCTAATAGAAGCTCCTTGCTGGCAGTCAGGGCCCTTGGCCATCTGGCCCAGCATGCCTTTCCCAGCTTCCTGCCTTCTATGGTCGCTCTAGCCAATCTGGCCTTGCACCATGCTCCATCTATCATTATAATGGGCTTTTGTAGAGGTTGTCCTTCATGGCTGCTATGTGCTTCCTCTTTATCTCTACCTCTTAGAAACTGCAGCTGGCTTAGACATTGAAAGGCCTCTGTGAGGCTTTCCTGCTCTCCCTAGCTACTAGCTCCTCCCTCCCCATTTCCCTACCTACCCACCAGTATGTATTCTCTCTTTCTGTCTCTGTCTCTATCTCAGTTTCCCTCCCTCTCTCTCCCTTCCTCTCTCTCTCTCTTCCTCTCTGTCTCCTTCCCTCCTTTCTCTCTCTCTGTCTTTCTCCCTCTTCCTCCTTCCTTTTCTCTTCCTCTCTCTCTCTCATTCTCCCTCTCCTTCCTCCTCCTCCTTCTCTCTGTCCCTCTGTTTCTGTCTCCATCTCTCTCCTTCCTTCCTCTGCCTCCCTCTCTCCCCCCTACTCAGTCCCCAACAAATTAGGTTAAATTTATTTTTTATAAATCCAACCTCTTCTGACACCTCGCTGTGGTGGGGGAGGTAAGCCTGGCTTCTCAAAGGCTATACCGGTGGCCACATGTTATACCAGACTGGAAAGGCTTAGAGTGTGACCTCAGAAATGGACCAGCCTCAATAACCATGGTGAGGCACATTCCCAATAGTCACTTGGTGGTGAAACCTTTTTGGGCCATGGCAACCTATGAAACAAAGAAATGTAAAATGTCTCTCAGTCCATTTAATAGTACAATGAGGATGATTCACCGATCCAGAAGCCTGTACTACACTCTTAGCATTGGTCTCTAAAAAGGGAGGACTGGAGGAAAACTGGGGAGAAGGGAGAGAGAGCTGGAGGAGGGGAGGGGGAGGATAGACAGTGATAGAGACAAAGACAGAGACACAAAAACTGGGAAAAACAGAGAAAGCCAGAGATAGAGGGAGATTGATGCAGAAAGTCATGGAGTTTGGCTTGGGTTTGTCTCTTGGGAGGGCCTCACAGGTATGTGGACTTCCATTGTTGGGGATCATGTGACTTCAGAGAGGACCAGCAACCTTGGAGCAATGGGGGGCAGAGGGGACATGGTCCTAAGCCATGCCCCTTCTAGATCCAGGGAAGGACCATCAAGGGATGATTGGAGCTAAGAAGCATCAGGGAAAGAGCAAACCTAGACGTGTGGCAGCCAGGAATCCCGAGGTCCTCTCCAGCTCTGAGGAGAGACTTGCCTCAGGTTACACAGACAACAACTCAAGGCTCCACTCCATGAGAACCAATCCGGTGGCCCTTCCACCCAACACATGGGAGAACCTCTGTCCAGCTGGCTGTGCCTCAGATACAGATTCCAGCCTCTAGGAGTAACTCCCAAATTTTGCACACCTGATCCTGCCTCATCCTCTCTCTCTCTCCTTCTCTCTCTCTCTCTCCCCCTCCCTCCCTCCGTCCCTCCCTCCTTCTCTCTCTCTCTCTCTCTCTCTCTCTCTCTCCCTCCTTCTCTCTCCCTCCCCATTTGTCTGTCCCAAAGTGGAATTCATCACCTCATATCATAAGAAAGAAAATTCTCTGTCATTGAATGGACTTCTTGGGGGATTTGGAGGGAGGATAAGGGCAGAGTTCCAGGCTTGGAAGCAAGGGTCCTGGCTTTGAAATCAAGCTCTGTAACTTGTTGTCTAAGGGACCTTAAATAAATCTCTTCCCTTTGAAACTAGTTTTTCTCATCTGTAAAGTGAGGGCTTGGTCTTAGTGGCCTGTGAGCTCCCTTCCAACTATGGGATTCTGGGGGTTCCTGAGCTAGATGACAAGAGCCAGTGGGACCTTGGATAAATAACTTTACCTCCCCCTCAGTTTCCTTACCCTCCTGTGAACTTCTACCTCCATCACTCTTTTTTCTTTCTTATGGGGTGAAGCAAAAGAAATCTGTCTCTTGACACTTCAGCTACAGACAGTGATAGTGGCTCATAACACAGACAACCATAAGACATTGTGACAATTAAATAATCCTTTTATCTGAACAACAGCTCAGTTCACAGAGACCTTGTGCCTATGAGGGAGGCTGAGCAGGGATCATTCCTTCAGTTTTACAGATAAGGAAACTGAGGCCTAAGGAGAAGAAGGGACTTACCCAAGGTCACTCAGCTGCTAAGTGTCAGAGTCAGAATGGAAGACCTCAACTGATCCTGGGTTCACCCCACTGCTTCACACAGAATCCCTAACGTTCTGTGGCTGTCCAACCCCCTACCTCCCACCTTTCTGTTGTCTTGTTTCCACTTTTTCACCTCAAATTGAGCAAGGCCCAGGATGTCTCAATCCTTGTATATCCCTGAACTCAGAGGGAAGAGGACTGAGCTGCACCCAAGCAACCATCAACCAGTATTAAGTGCCTAATATGTGCCAGGCCCTCTTCAAGGTACTGAGGATCCAAAGACTAAAGTGAAATAGTCTCTCTCCTCTACTTGTTCACAAATATAGTTGTAGATTAAACACTCACAAAATGGATACAATGTAACCTTGTGAAGACATTACCAGCTGGGAAACCAGGAGATGTTAATAATAGGTACTGAAGTTGGGTTTCTGAATAAGTGAATGTTACCACTCCACATATTTAAATGGTGATTTCATCAAATATTCCTTAAGCCCCCACTAGTGGTGGATGTTACTTTAGAGGAGAGAGGAGCTAGACAGAGGAGTCACAGTATCTATCCTTGGGGAGCACACAGTCTAGTTAGGGAGACAAAACCTCTGCACAAGCTCTGATTGCTGTCTTTGGATAGCTGAAAGGCTTTCCTAGAGGAGGCTACAAGGATGGAAGGAATAGCCTCTCTGAGGGTAGGGACTGTTTCAACTCAGAGGCCTCTCATTTTACAGATGAGAAATTAAGTCCCAGAAAAGTTGTGCCTTACTCCATGTCATGCAGGTAGGATTCAAACTCCTTTTTTCTGACTCCAGAGCCATTAAGCTTTCCACTGAATCACATGGCTTTCCTACACATCAATCTATTTTGCTGGTGTCTGAATGACAGTGCTTACAGGTGTTAAACATTTGTGGTTTGAATTGAGGGAGTAGATTTGTTCTGTACAGACTCCCTCCTCCCTCCCTCACCGTGGCAGCAATGACAGAAATTAAAGTATGATCATTCTTTTTTTTTTTTGCTTTTTTTTGGAGGGCAATTGGGGCTAAGCAACTTGCCCAAGGTCACAGGGCTAGTTTTTGTGTTAAGTGTCTGAGGCCGGATTTGAACTCAGGTCCTCCTGACTCCAGGGCCAGTGCTCTATTTACTGCACCACCTAGCCACCACTATGTGTGGTCATTCTTTAGACTCCTTGAAAGCAGGAATTATTTTTTGCCTTTCTTTTCATCCCTACCCACTTGGCACAATGCTGGGCACATTAATAAATGCATCTTGACCTAAGTAGTACTAGAAGCCAGGAGACCTGGGTTTGAGTCTCATCTCCTTTTGCTTCTTACTAGCTATCTGACCTCAGTCATCCTTGGGCCTCAGTTTCCTCCCCTGTAAATTGGGTGAGTTTGACAGTTAATCTCCAAGGTCCCTTCCAGTTCTATGAGTTAGGATCAGTGAAGGAAGTATTAGAAGGTAGATTTCAACTCAATACAAAGAAACCTCTGGTCATGGACTCTGTCCAAGAGTAAGATGGGCTAACCCTCATGGAAGGGGATAGCATGAGCACTTACCTGGGATGCTATATGTGGGATTCTCACTGAAGTGTAGTAGGACTAGGTGCTTCTGGGGTCTCTGCCAACTCAGAGAGTCTGTACTTCTGAAAGGCAGTGAGTTGTCATCTCTGGAGGGGTTCAGATAGCTGTGGGGATACACTGGGTGGTGGGGGAGGGAGTTTCTGGTTAAGGGTACTCTCTGAGGGCCTTCTGACCATTTCTAACATTCTGAATCCACAAGGAAACAATGTGATAGAAGGACCAGACAACCCACCCATGGTCAGCACCTGATTGACCCTCTGGTAGTGAGTAGGCTGGCTGTACAGTTAGGTTAATCAGGGTAAGCTTCTGAAAGAGATTGTCTTGGGAGTCTCCTTCTTAGTACACCTAAGTGGCACAGTGGATAGAGCGAGTTCAAATTCAGCCTCAGACACTTAGTAGCTGTGTAACCCTGGGTAAGTCACTTCACCCTGTTTGCCTTAGTTTCCTTATCTGTCAAATGAACTGGAAAAGGGAATGGCAAACCACTCTGCTATCTCTGCCAAGAAAACCCTGGATGGGGTCAGGAAGAGTTGGGTGAAACTCAAATGACTGAATATCCACTTGGCACAAAAGAAAAAAGGGATGGTCTTGGAGCTGAGTGGTCTGGGTTTCAGTCCTACATATGATGCTTATTACCTGTGTGCAGTGACCCTTATTAAATGCTTGTTTTCTGACTGGCCCTGAGTAAATCAGTTGATTCCCTGTTATTAAGAAGGCAACAGGAGATAAAATTTTTATTGTGCTTAAGAGTTTACAAAGTACATACAATTATTTCATCGGAGCTTCATACCACTTTGTCGGGTGAGGGGGAATAATCCCCATTTTACAGAGAAGGAAACTGAGGCCAAGAGAAGTGAAGAAAAGTTGAGGAAAGAGCACTAAAGTCAGAAAGCCTTGGTTGGAGCCCCAGCTCTGCACTTTAGAGGCCGGGTGGCTTTGTGGATGGGGCACTGGACTTTCCATGGCCCTGTAATTCCCTTAGGAGCTGGTGACCTTGGCAAGACAAGGGATCAGAAAGGACTTTAGAAGCCATGGAGTTCAATGTTTTTATTCCACAGATGGGAAAGTTGAGGCCCAGAGAAGGGAGCAAAATTATCAAAGGTTGTACAGGGAGCAAGTTATAGCACCAGAAGGGACCACTGGGTCCAACTCCCTCATTTTGGAGGGAGGAAACTGAGGCTCAGGTAAGTGAAGTGACTGGCTTAGGGACAAACAGGTAGTAGGTGGCAGAGTCACTGGTGTTGTTCTCCAGCTTCTCTGACTCCCTGCCCCACTTTATCTCACCTCTCCCCCCATCCCCCTCTTCCTCTCAACCCCTCTTCCCCTCTTCCTCCCAACTCCTCCCCCCTTCCTCCCTCCTCCCCTTTCTTTTTCCTGCTTCTCACTGCCTCCCAGGGCTGGGCTGAGGAAAGTGCTTTTTGAACCTCAGAGGCCCATAGAAATGGCAGTTATTATCAGCCTCCCTGGCCGTCAAGGGGGGCAAGAAGGGGACAGGCCCTTCAGCCACCACCACCCAGCCAGTGAGCTCCGGGTTTCAGACCAATTTCCCAGCCCCATCAGACACCTCTTAAACGTGTGCAAAGAAAGAGAAACCATTAGTTGCTCTATTAGGACGTAATTACAGCTGGGGAGCAGGACAAAAGGGTCAGTGCCCTGGGAGGCCCAGGGTTGGCGTCTCTCTCACAGTGGGGCCGCCCAGGGCCTCTGGGAGCCACAGCTACCTGAAGAGTGGGCCGCCAGAGGACCAGGTGCACCATGTAGACAAAGGCCTGGACAAAGGCGGGGATTACTGCACAGGCCCAGGCTAAGTGCCTGCCCAGCTACTCTCTGGACCTCCCCCCCACACCTCCTCCCCTCTGAGCTGACCCAGGGTGGGGGCGGGGTGGGTAACCCAGGGGAGGGGAGCTCCTGCTAGGATTGCTGTCATTCCAGAGCCTTCTAATGAGAGCCAGTTTTCCCCCACCTTGAATACAAACTGTCTTTCTTCCCATTTCCCATCCTCTCTTTTCCCCATTCCTTACATCCCACCAATCTTCCTATGGGGTAGACTGCTGACTCCTGAGTAGGGATAGGGAAACTGAGGCACACAGTTTGCCTATTTCTTGGTGCTAAGTCAAGGCATTAAATATCTGCTAGTGGACAGGGGAGAGGGAGAATAAAGAGAAACACCTGGGCTCCATTCCTGTTAGGTCCATCAAACGCCGACATTGTTTGGTCTCTGATCTATAAACCTTTCTGAAATTCTATGTTCTATGTTCTAAGTTCTCATGTCACTCTAGCACTCTTGTGTTCCTTGGCACTTTGCTTGGGAGGGAGGGGTGTCAGGAGGAGGTAGGAGAAGTGATAGAAAGATAAACAAGCAAACAGAACCAATGTAAAATCCCTATTGTGTCCAGGGTGTGCAGTGGCAGGGAGGAAGGAGTTATCAAACAGAGGAGTTATCACTCCGTGCGTGCGTGTGTGTGTGTGTGTGTGTGTGTGTGTGTGTGTGTGTGTGTGTGTGTACATGCATGTGTATAATGCATGAATATGTATGTATTGAGACGTGGCCAGAGGATAGCAAGGGTAAAGGGTGGGGACAAAAAAGAAATCTGGCTGAAATGATTAGTTGTTACTGGACTGTAGGAGCCTTGAATGCCAGGGTGAGTGATTATATGGGCTCTTATTAATAGAATCCAAAGGGGAAATCCCTCAGACTATGAGTTTACAGAGTCCTACTGTTGTTAATAGCCCCCACTCCCACTCCCACTCCCACCCCCAGCAATAAAGGGAAAATCACCTTGTTAAACCAAACTTGTCGGTCATCCAGAGCTTGGAAACCAGTCCCAGACCTTGGAGGTTTGGTCTTGAGTGTTGTAAGAGCTATTGGGGGCAGTGGCATATTGATAAGAGGGTTGGTGAATCACAAGAGAAGTCTGTGATTAGAGAGAAAAGAAAGAAAGAGAAGAAAAGAGGGGGAAGAAAGATGGGGAAAGAAATAGGGAGAGAGGAAGAGAAGAATTGAAGAAAGAAAATTGGAGAGAGGAACGGAGAATAGAGGGAGGAAATTAAAACAGAGCAGGAGAGAGAAGAGGAAAGAGAGAAAAGAGGAAAAGGAGAGTGACAAGAGGGGACAGAGAGGTGAAAAGAGGAAGAGAGAGAAGAGGGAAGAGAGAAGAGAGGTAAAGAGAAGAGGGGAGAGATCGATGGAGAGAGAAAGGAAGAGGGGATGTAAGAAGAGAGGAAATAGAGAGGAAGATTGATAGGAGAGGAGAGAGAAAGAAAAGAGAAGGAGAGAGGGAAGGAGAAGAGAGAGGAGAGGTGGAGGGTAGAAAGTGAAGAGACTGGGAGTTGAGAGGTCATGGTCACTAGGAGTGGGGTTTGGATAACTCTGGCTGTGGGTCCATAGAAGGCTGGATTGGTCCAGTTGTTGGACTTTGGTTTCAGGAAGGAGCTTTCTCTGGTGTCCTTGGTTATATCACCCAACTGATCTGGTGATCTGGGTGTCCCTGAGAGGGCTGTCTGAGCAGCCCCATCTTGAGCGACCAGCCAACTGGATTCTGCACACCTGAGCCCAGGGGACTGTGAGGAGAAGCTTCCCCAGATGTGCCATTTGGATGGCACAGGTCTAGGGCCCCAAAACAGGGTGGGAAGGGGACATCCAGGGGCCAGGAACAAGTGGCCTCAGAGCCCGGAGCCTGAGTGTGGATGGGTCTCTAATGCATTTTGTCATGTTGTTTCAACTTCATGTCATAGGTGAAATGCCATTCCTTTGAGTGAGGAAAAGCTGCCCAGAATGGTGGATGTGGGGCACAGCCTGATTTCCTGTTTTGAGAAGTAGAAAAAGTGCCTAGAAAAGGTCATTAAAATCCTCTGGATGCTCACCAAACATCAAATGACTCTCACAAAACCTTTTGATGGTTTAAATGCAGATGAATGAGAACCATGTGGGTCCCATTTCCCTTGAATAACATAGGGCTTGGGAAAATTAAGGAGGAGAGGGCAGAGCCAAAGTCATCTGCTAGATTGGAGGCCCCAGAGGCAGTGCTAGAGAGAGGAGAGGGTCCTTATGGAGCCCTAGACCTTGAAAAGGCCTTAGAGCTTTTCTTGGGTCCCTAAATAGGGATTCCCTTTAATATAATTCCAGAAAAGGGTCAGCCAGCCTTCTTTGGAAGACTTTTAGTGATGGAGAAACCCCTGCCTCCAGAGGCCTCCCATTGCCCCCTAGGGATAGCTCTCATTGTTAGGCAGTCATTCCTTTCATTGAAATTGCCCTGTCTGTAACTTTTGCTCATTTTTTTCTTCCCCAAGGGGTCCTAGAAGAACACCTCAGATCCCTCTCACGTGTCACAGCCTGAGATAATTTATAAAGGGTTAACATCTTTCACCAGAACCCTCTCTTCTCCAGGCTGAATGTCCTAAGAACTTCCTGCTCTAGAATTCACATCCCACCCCCATCTTGACTGGCCCCCTCTGGGCACTGTTCAGCTTATCAGTGGGTTCTGGGTTCAATGTGGTGCTCCAGACTGGACAGAATGCCCCAGCTGTGGCCTAGCCAGAAAACATCAGGAGGAGTACACCATCTCCTATGGCCCATAGACTTCTCTCAGTGTGCCCTGAGGATTCAAAAGCCTGGGACCAAATTCTAACTTTCCCATTCACAGGCCGTGTGCCCACAGTCAGGTCAGCATGCCTTGGTCCTCCTGGGCAAATGAACCTGTGGGGTTGGGTGATATAAAGGCCCTTTCCAACACTGATATTCTCTGATTCATGTTCTAAGGCCTCTCCCTATTCAAAGACTCTTCATGGCTGGGAATCCCAGCTGTACTTTGACACTTCCTCTGCAGGGAGTCACTCAGACCTCACCACTCAACATTGAGAAAATGACAATGGAATGGCCATTCCTCTCAGTAATCCAACATCCACCAGGCAAGAGGCTGCCATCTCTGCTGCTACCAGAAGGCTGACCAGGTCATTTGATCAGTGGCCTTAATCTAAGAGCCTCAGGGCCTGGCCATTCACGCTGAGGCTTCATCCATTAGACCCAGTGCCTTTCCAACTGGCCCCCAGGCTTGCTTTTCCTTTACGAATTGGCTCCCCCAATAAGAGGCTGGCTCTCTGAGAGCATGGGACTATCCTGACTTTTTTTGTTTGTTTCACCTGTGTTTGAAATGTTTCTTATTGTTGGTCAGTCATTTCTGACTCTTCATGACCCCGTTTGGGGTTTTCTTGGCAGAGGTATTGGAGAGATTTGCCATGTCCTTCTCCAGCTCATTTTACAGATGAGGAAACTGAGGCAACCAAGGTGAAGTGACTTGCCCAGGGTCACACAGTTATTAAGTATCTGAGGCCATTTTTGAACTGGAGTCTTTCCTACTCCAGGCCTAGCTCTCTATCTACTACAGCGCCACCTAGCTGCTGCTTGACTCACAGTAAGTGCCTAACAAATGTTTCTTCCTTTGTTTGCTTAGGTCAAATTCATTTCTAACAGCTTATGTTCTCAGGTGCTTTCTAACTGGTATTTTATGTCCTATGTTCTAAGGGCCTTCATCAATCTAACATTCACTGTTCTCTGTTCTCAGGCCCCTCCCAGCTCTGACATTCTCTGTTCTAAATCTCCTCCCAGCTCTAAAATTTCATGATCTGGGTCTGGGATTGCAGAGTCCAAGAAAGCCTGGTCAGTTTCTGCTCTGGGTTCCTTGGCTATGGTTTCCCCTTAGAAAAGGTTTCCTGTGATAAATGGTCCAGAATTTCCTGCTGGGGCTAGGAGCTCCATTCCTGGGCATCAGGGTTCTATTCTGTTCCTGTCTGTCTCTATCTCTATCTTTGGCACAGCCTCATCAAGAAAGAGGTGTATGGAAGCTGTGGACCAGAAATAACCACCTGGGGGCCTATGGATTTAGGAATGAAGGGAATTATGCAGATTACTACTAAAAGGCATGAAATTCAGCCTGCCAGCCTGCCTGCCCCAGGTAGCCCATGGAGGCTGAGAGTGGGGTATTGGCTGACTCATCCCATTCCTAGGCTGGAGGGGTGGGTGTAGGGGAAGGTCAGTGCCCAGGGAGTGGTGAAGGAGGCCATTCCTGAGTCTCCTTTCCAATCCCCACTCCTGACTGTGCAGGATTCATTACAGGGGGTGGGGGGTGGGCATGTGACTAGGGAGGAATATTGGTTTATAAGACTTAGGGCTGGAAGGAGCCCCAGAAATCATCCATTCTGGGCCAGGCAGAGGGAAGGAACTTGGCCAGAGGACCACAGCTGGCTCATGGGAGAAATTAGACTGACATTCAGGGCTTCTGTCACCCTATCCCAAGTTATCTCTGAGAGAAGATTTTGATTAGGAGAGGGAGTACTTAGCCATAGGTCCACAAACTTGTTATAGATAGGTAAAGAGAAAGAGAGATGGACAGAGAGAGACAGATGTGGTTAGAGATAGATTTAGATAGATATGGATAGAGATAAATAGAGATAGGGAGAGATGGATAGAGATGTGGAGACAGATAGATATAGATCAATAGTGATGGAAATATCTATGAGGATAGAGCTATAGATAGATAGATATGGATCGACATATGGATATAGATAGAGATAGATATGGATAGAAATATCCATGGATATAGAGATATGAATAGATGATAGATATGGATAGAGATATGGAGATAGGTAGATAGATGGATAGATAGATAGATAGATAGATAGATAGATAGATAGATAGATAGATGTATATAGAAATATCGATGGATACAGAGATACAGATAGATGACAAATAGAGATATGGATAGAGATAGAGATAGAGATATGCAGATAGAGCTAGATGATAGATTTAAATATTGATAGAGATAGAGATGATAGGTGTTGATAGAGATAGAGCTATAGGTAAATAAATTTCTATTGAACTGGCTTCCTTTATAATCATATGCATT
Organism: Gymnobelideus leadbeateri; assembly: GCA_011680675.1. Classification (NCBI taxonomy): domain Eukaryota; kingdom Metazoa; phylum Chordata; class Mammalia; order Diprotodontia; family Petauridae; genus Gymnobelideus; species Gymnobelideus leadbeateri. The sequence goes on from WOXC01011299.1 coordinate 151,270, forward strand.
TACTCTATAACCTTAAACACTTTATTTTGAGGAAGAGCCCACAGGCTTCCCCAGACTGCCAGAAGGGTCCAGGGCACACAAAGGGATTAGGAAGCCCTGGCAGGGGCAGAGGAGATGAGATCCTGTGGGAAGCTTGATGGGATTCCTGCATGCACCATAGGACCATCCATCTAGAGTTGGAAGGGACCTTAGAGGCCAAATCTACTCATGTACAGAGCAGGAAATTGAGGCCCAGGGAGGTTAAATATAATGTCCCCAATCCCACAGTCAGGATTCCAGTTCTGGGCCTTGGCCTCCCTCTACTACACTATTATCCAGGCTAGAACACAACTCTTCTGAGGTCCCTTTTGGTTCTGAAAAGGGCAGCTGGGTGGCACAGTGGATTGTGCGAAGTGGCACACTGGGCCCCAAATAGGGAAGGCCTACATTCAGATCTGGTCTTATTCTCTGTCTGCCTCAGTTTCCTCAACTGTGAAACGTGAAATGAAATAACAGCACCAACCTCCCCAGATCACTGTGAAGATCAAATGAGATCAGATTTGCAAAGCGCTTGGCAAAACGGTGCCTGACACTGCTGATAAGTGTCTGTTTCCTTCCTTCGGAGCCTCTGAGCCCCATCTCATGTCTGTCGCTTTTGTTCCCCATCTACCCCTCTGAAGGTGTGTGACCCTACATCCCTGGGAGCACCAGGTCTGGGCCCAGGAATGGCAGTCTGGGGGTAGGGGGGACACGAAGGGGAGCTCACCCTGATCTCTGAGCTGCCTTCTCCTTCAGACTGGAGCCCCAGCCAGAGGCTATGGGAGGGAAAGGTTTCCTTGTTTGGTTGCCTCTTGTTGACTTTGGGAATTTAAGAGGTGTGGTAATTGTCAAGGCCTCGGGACTGGTTATACAAGCAGACCCACCTTGGAAAGGGAGGAAGCAGCAAGAGCCTCTTGGCCCCTTCCGGAGGTAGGTAGCCAGATAAGATTGGGGTGTGGGGAGAGGCATCTGGGCTTTCCAATGCAGGGAGAAAAAAACAAACAAGCCCCCTCCCACCTCTAGCCCGTAATACCCCCCCCCCCAGACTTAAAGGGGACGAAAGTTGAGCTTATACATCCGGGGAAAAGAAGGAGAATCTCAGCTGGACTTTATGACCTTGACTCTAGGATGGGATTTTCAAAGGCCAGAGGATGAGGGGTGGGGGCAGGGGTTAGGGGTTGAGGTAGGTGTTACTTTATGATGTTTGCTGGATTTATTGGGCTCTGGGGCACTGGGGGAGAGTAGAAGTTGACAATCTAGCTTCCAGGCTGACCGTGCAAAAGGACCACAACTTTATGGGCTTCTCCGGAAGGCCTTCAAGGTTATCATGGTCAGGATCTGGGTGGGAGCTAGGAGTTTGGGCTTGGACCATGAAAAATAATGGGAAGAACACTGGGTCTGAAGGCCAAGGGCAACGATTTCAGTTTTGGCTCAGTTATTTTCTTTTTGGAGACTTGGGTAAGTCCCTTCTCCTTCCTGGACCTCAGTTTTCACATCTGTGAAATGGGGAAATTGGACCCAGTGATTTCTAAAATTCCTTTATACTCTAGAGAGTGACCCACTAGAATTCCCAGTACTAGGGGAAACCCATGTAAGTGCTACTACACCTTCTAGCTTTTCTCAGAGTCATTACTTTGCCTGAATCCATAATACTCCAAGGATAAGCATCATCTCTCAAGCACAAGGTTGAAAGGAGTGTGGCTGGCTAACTGCAGATTACATAAATCAAGAATTTAGGCAGTACTAATTGACTGATTGATTGATTGATAGTAAGAAAGATAGAACTTCCAGGAATAGGGAGGGGATGGTTCTTTTGCTCTCTGCCTTGGTTATAAAGCTGGATCATCCTGTTCAGTCTGGGAGTCACCTTATGGGGAAAGCTGGAAAGCATCCACAGCTGAGTTCAAGGCCTTGAGTCTATGCCATATGGTGACTTAGTGGAGAAGCTGGCTATATACAGCCTGGAGAAGAGAAGACTGGGGAGTGGAGGGATGGGGAGTTAAGAGAGGTGGAGCACAAGAGCTGTCTTCAAGTATTTGAAGGGCTCTCATGTGGAAGAGCCTTGTTCAGTTTGGCTCTAAATGGGAGAACCAGAAAGTTCTTCCCCCACAATGGGGGGAGTTGCCAAGAGGCTTCCACTCACCATCTCCATGCCTTTCCACAGATTGTATTCCTTCTCTGACTACCTTTTCCAATTTAGCTTTCTTTAACACTAAATTTACTTATCTGTGTGCATGAGGTAGGCAGATCCAGAAGAATGTTAGCTTCTTGAAGGCAAAGCCAATGTTGCTTTAATCTCTGTCTCCAGTACCTAGGACAGCGCCTTTGCTCTTTCCTTCTTGGATGGAACACTGAATTTGGAGTCAGAAAGAGTTAGGTTCAAGTCTTGCCTTAGATAACATACAAAATAACAAATGTAAAATGCATTGTGGAAGTTAAAGTCCTGCTGTGTAAGCCCCGTATATAACCATAGGCTCTATGCATGTGAAATGTGATAATATGAAGAAAGTGTTGCCACACCAAAGACTCACAACAGACAAGCCCTATGTAATGGAAAGTTCTCAAAAGATAGAGACCTAGTAGAAGAAATTAAAATCAAGTGGATGAAGATGAGCTCCATATGGTCCCTGCTGCCTTGTCTGCCATAGGAGCTGTCCTAAGCATTTGATATGGCAACACCTTTTTATATTATTGTCAACAGCAACAGCACCATTTCACATATATGTAGCCTGTGATTATTATACTAGAGGACTTTAATGTCCATAATGCATTTTACATCCATTATTGTCTATGGTGTCCAAGGACAAGATTGCATGCTAATACCTCTATTCGATTACAATTTCATCCACCTGTGCAATCATCCACTGAACATGAACCATCAAAAATGATAACAGGAGAATGACTTGTCCCAGGACCATTCCTATCTGAACCCCCTCAAATATAAGCTGAACAAACATAATGAATGACAATGAATATAACAAAGGGAACAGCAGTGGTGACGATGCTGACGTTTGGTGAATGGAGGCATTTCTAGGCTTGACAGCAGGAAATACTTCCCAACATTGGAGCTGTCCAAATATGAGTAGTTTGTTTCAATTAGTTACCTGTCCCATCCCTCTGGCTCCTGCCACTGGGGATCTTCAACAGAGACTCCACGACCACTCATCAGGCATAGTGGAAGGGGGAGTCCTGGTCAGAGGCCAGCTGCTCTCTGAGGCCTTTGCCTGCTCTTGGCTTCTTATATTCTACCATTCTACTTGTTAAATAAAAGCTTAAGCTTCCCCTGCCTCCCCAGCAAGCAGGTTAGCATCTCTGCCATTGGGAATGGGAAGACAATCCCTTCCTCTCCCTACCCCCAGATTGTCCGAGCTGTCTCTAGTTCAAAGATAAACAGTTTTGCTAGTTCAATGGCCTTGTGTACACTCACCCAGCCCTACCCAACGAGAGGCCACAGGGGCCAAGCTTGTGGCCGAGCTGTCTGGGCCATCCTTCATGTTCCCTGTTATTAGGCTCAGGCCACTTGACCCACTTCAGAAATGGGCCCATTTCCCCCAACGACACTGGCCCTGGAAACAAATATTGCACTGACTGGCCTACTTCAGGGAAATGAGAGGCTGGTTCCTGACACGGCCTTTGAGTCTCTTGGTGGCTCTGTTAGCTCGAATAAATTTTATTTCTGGGTTTAATTAGGAGATGCTCCATAAATATTCATGCAGCTGAATTAGCCGCTGCTGTTGCCCGCACGAGTGGAGGTTCTGCCCACTTGGGGACAATTAACATTGTTTTGCAGCCTGTCAGTAATGAGGCTTCCCAGCTTGAGAGGTGAGGCTATTTTCAACAGGCTCTTTAAGATGGAAAGGCAGACTCATTCAGAGATGCTTCTACCCAGCAGCCCTGAGGCCCCAGGGGATCAGGAGGCCCTGCCAGGCACCTGTGCAACTCCAAAGCTGGACCCCTCACCAGCACCCATGGGGGATGCAGCTCTCCTGGAACTGGCAAACAGGCCCCATGGACCCAGCTCTGTTTCCATATCCTACACAGAGCCAGAGCAAGACTCCCTAGTCTTTGGAGACTGAGAGAAGCTTGTTATCCTCTTAGGAGCTTAGAACTATGGAACCCCAGAACCTTAGAATTATCTCTAAAATGGCCACATATATATCCCTGCTCACTCTTCCTCACAAGGTAGTGTGAGGATCACATTGGTTGATAGATGGGAGATTCTTGTTCTTAGACCACAGGTGGCTACTCTGTGGCATAGGGCAAACCATATTCCCCCAGTAGGCCTCAGTCTCCTCACTTTGAACCTTCTAGCAAGCTGACAATGGGCAGATGAATGTTGTTCCAGTTTTTTTAAATGGAAGATTGTGGAAATGACACACAAGAAATCTTGACCTTGATTCCTTAACAGGTTCATTGAATGGATTTTCAGACAGAACACTTATGAGTCTTTGTGGGCAAATAATGCAGTGATAACTAGGAACAAACATCATGTCACTAAGAGACAGTTATGCCAAACTAACCTCATTCCCTTTTTTGTTAAGTTTAAGAGTCTCGGGGCGGCTAGGTGGCGCAGTGAGTAGAGTGCCGGCCCTGGAGTCAGAAGGACCTGAGTTCGGATCCGGCCTCAGACACTTAACGCACACACAAATAAAAAAAAAAACCTAGCCGTGTGACCTTGGGCAAGTTGCTTAACCCCAATTGCCCTCCAAAAAAAGGCAAAAAAAAAAAAAGAGTCTCATAGATCAAGAGTTTGGATGCCTCAGGCAAGGACCATGCTGCTCTACAAAAGGCAATGGGTAACCTCCCTTGGAAGACAAGAGAGTAGCACATGGCCTGAATGGTCCTACTGGTAACCAAGGCTTGGAAAAGAGCCATAGCCTTTAGATGATTGAGTAATGGTAGACCTAGACTGTTGGTTAATTGTTTTCTACCAGGAGAAGGCACAGATTGAATGAATGAATGAATGAATGAATGTGTTTATTTTTTAAGTGCCTACTTTATGTCAGGCCCTGCTAGACACTTAGAGTATAAATACAGAAGTGAGACAATCTCTGTCTTGTAGAAGCTCAAATCCTAATGAAGAGACAACACATTTATGGGAATGATGGTGAAAGAAGGGTGTTTCAGTCTAGCCACAGTAATGATGAGAGGAATCAGAGTTCAGTCGATTATTTGAATCTTTCCAATGGATCTCTCGAGTTATGGTTAGTGTTCAAATTATCTTTAGCATAACAGTAAATCGAATGGTCTATCTGCCTTTATAATTGATTCTAGCCTCCATCTCAGGAAAAATATCCCTAGCCCTTTAGGGGTCTCAGGCCCTCCACTCATCCTTGACCCACACATTCAATGCACAAACATCTTGGATTGTGTAAGAGCAGTGGAAATGGTCAGAGACTAAAAGTGAGCATCCAGAAAGAGTCACCCCAAAGTAAAAGGACAAACTGGCCTGCTCTCCCTTCTGTCCTTTCTCCTTTGGATTGGAAGGGGGAAATCAGAAGGATGGACTGGCCAGCGAACAAATCGGTGCCTTGAAGAAGGGGACGAAGACATTGTAAACACGATGGGGTGAGGCCCGGTGCCTGCTTCTGGTCATCACTTCCTTCCCATATGACTTTTCCTGCTCTGTGCTTTCCCCAGCTCAGCCTCCTACATACTTCTATTGGTATGACCTCTACTCAGGCCATCACATGCTCCATGGCCGAGGGGCATCCTTCCCAAAGTCCTAGCTGACACTCTCTAGGGATCCCTAGGTTCTCCCACAGGGCTGATGTTTTGGGGTCCCCCCTCAACCACACTCTTCCTTCTTCTTTGATAAAATGGAGACTGTGGAGTCCCCTTCCAACACTGGGAATCTGGGGTTCTGTGACTAAATCAGCCTGTTTGTGCACTGTGATTTCAAGGATCATAGGATCAAGCCAAGTCAAGTGTTTATTAAATTACTTGCTATGTGCCAGGCAATGAGATAGTTGAGGACACAAAGCAAGGCAAAATTAACAACAACAAAACCAAACCTCTTCTCCTAAGGAGCTTCAAATCTAATGGGATGGGGAGATACAGCCAGAGAGACAGAGAGGAGAGAGACAGACAGAGAGAGACAGAGACAGAGACAGAGAGAGACAGAGACAGAGAGACAGAGAGAGACAGAGACAGAGAGGCATAGACAGAGAGACAGACAGAGAGACAGACACAGGGAAACAGAGAGACAGAGAGAGAGGGAGGGAGACAGAGACAGAGACACACATACAAGAAGGGGGAGGGGAAGGGAAAGGAGAGGGAGAGGGAGAAGGAGGAGAGAGAGAAAGGGAGAGAGAGACAGAGAGAGAGAGAGAGAGAGAGAGAGAGAGAGAGAGAGAGAGAGAGAGAGAGAGGGAGGGAGACGGAAAGGGAGAGGGAAAGGGAGAGGGGGAGGGAGAGGGAGAGGGAGATACAGAGAGAATACTAGGTACAAACAAGATATATACAGGATAAATATATACAGATAACCCCAGAGGAAAGACAGCATTATGGGAGATCAGGAAAGGCTTTTGTAGAAGGGGGAGATTTTAGCTGGGACCTGATGGAAGCCAGGAGGCAGAGATGAGGAGGGAGGGCAATCCAGGCAGGGCGCACAGCCAGTGGAAATGTCCAGAGTTGGGAGATTGGTGTTTTGTTCAAAGAATAGCTCTCCTGTTTTTGGTATAAATAAGAAGCCTTTCTCCTCTCTGAGACTCAGTATCTTCCTCTGTAAAGTGAAGGGGTTGGACGAGATGATTTGTGAGGCCCCTTCTTGATGTGCATTTGTGATCCTTCTCGTGATTCTGCAGGGTTCGGGGGCCCTGGCTCTGCTCCCTGCCCTTCCTCCACCCATCCCCACACCTTCCTTCAGAGCTCCACATGCATCATTTCTGGAGTGGGAAAGGAAACAGCGCTCAGCTCTTTTATGGTGTTTCCATGAGCCTGAGCGGGGGCCCCCAAGGGTGCCCAGGGCTCCACTGATGGAGGAGCTTTGTTTGCCCTCCAGGGCGGCTTGGAACATTTTCAAAGGTGTGAATTTTCTGCAGCAGTGTGGAGTCCCGTCCTGGGGTCTAGGGAGCCCTCTCTTCAGCACATTAACAGGCCCTAACACACATGGCCGGGAAATAAATACACACAAGCAAGAGCGATTTGGCAACTGCTAGTGGCCGGCCAGAATTCTCTGCGGGCCACTTGGTCCCAGGGACAGAAGATGGAGCTTTTCCTTTGCTCCCCTGAAAGAGGAGCCTGCTGCCAGCCCAGCAGCCAGAGAGGGCACTCAGGGCTGGCCCAGGACTCCTGGCCCTGATGGGGTCTGACCCAAGAACTGGTGCCCTTTGCTCTAGACTATGATGGTCTACAAAGTGTTGTGAGGTATGGCACCGGTGCTTTGAATGCCAAGAAAGCTCACAGGATCCACACAAGGATCATCATTCTTATTTTACACAGGGGGAAACTGAGGCTGAGACTTGCCCCAGCCAGGAAATGTCAGGATCCTGAGCCTTGCTTCCTTCATATTCTTCGACTGCACAGGCTACAGTCAAATGCTGGCACCTTTCCAGTGGTGCGCTGGAATTTGTCTCTGGTTTGGCCAGTTGTTAGCAGATTGTCTCCCCATTAGACTGGAAGTTCCTTGAGGGCAGGGGCTGTTTTTGCCTTTCTTTTATCCCCAGCACTTAGCCCAGTGCTCTGCACATAGTAGGAGGTGCTTAAATGATAGATGACTGACTGTATATGTTCTTATCTGGGGCCAGGCTGCTGTGCCCCAGTAGAATGTAAGCTCCTTGAGGTCAAAAGCTATTGCCTTTTCATATTTGTATCCCTTTGCATGGAGCCTGGAATATAATAAGCATTTTTTTGGGTTGAACTGGAGAGCCCTCACCAGAAGTCATATGACTGAGCCCAGACTGAAGACCCCCTTGACCTCTGACCTCTAAGAACAGGGGTCCCTGGCACCAAACTAGATCCCTTGGGTAACTGAATTGAGGTTACTTCAACTGTCTCCATTTCCCCAATTGTAAAAGGGAATGAATTTCTTTTTTATTTTGTGAGATACTTTTAAAAAATTTATATATTTTTGTTACATTTTAAATTCTGAACTGTCTCCCTCCTTCCCTCCCTCCTCACCCCACACAAGAGCAGGCCACCATTTGACATAGATTTATAAATATATGTAGACCCATAGTATATATACTTCTATTGTCTTTCTCTGGAGGTAGATAGTATCTTCTTTCTTTTTTCCCAATTAAAAAATTTTACTTAAAGTTTTGAGTTCCAAATTCTATCACTCCTTCCCCCACTCCCCTCCTCTCTCCTTGAGACAGAAGCAGATATAGATTACACATGTGCAATTATGTAAAACGTTTCCATATCAGTCATTTTTATAAGAAGACTTGAATAAAAGGAAAAAGAAAGAAAATAAAAATAGCCTACTTCAGTCTATATTCAATCAATATCAGTTCTCTTTCTGGAAGTACGTGATATGCTTCATCATGAGTCCTTTGGGATTGTCTAGGATCATTGTATTACTGAGAATAGCTAAGTCATTCACAGTTCTTCATTGTACAATGTTGCTGTTATTGTGTATAAAGCTCTCAAGGTTCTGTTTACTTTACCACGCATCAGTTCACTTAAGTCTATCCAGGTTTTTCTGCAAGTATCCTCTTTGTAATTTCTTGTCATTGTCATATAGCACAATAATATTCCATTACAATCATATGGTACAGCTTATTTACCCATTCCCCAATGGATGGGCATCCCTTTGATTTCCAATTCTTAGCTACCATGAAAATAACTGCTATAAATATTTTTGTACAAATATGTCCTTTTCCCTTTTTTGGATATCTTTGGGACAGAGACCTAGCAGTGATATTAATGGATCAAAGGGTATGAATAGTTTTATAGCCCTTTGGCCATAGTTTCAAATTGCTCTCCAGACTGGTTGGATCAATTCACAACTCCACCAACAGTGTATTAGTGTCCCAATTTTCCCTTTTCCCCTTCAACATCCAACATAACATGGAAATTATAATAGTACCTACCTCCCAGGGTTACTGTGGGAATCAAATGGCATAATATTTATAAAGTGCATAATATTTATAAAGTGCATAATACAGCATCTGGCACTTCAAAAGTAGGGACCTAAAAATAAGATTTTTCCTTCCTTCTTTCTTTCTCTCCTTCCTTCCTTCCTTCCTTCCTTCCTTCCTTCCTTCCTTCCTTCCTTTCTTCCCTCCCTTCTTCCTTCCTTCTTCCAGGCAGCCCTTTAAAGACAGCTAGACTCCCATGACCCCATCCTTCCCCTTCCCCACTTTCTGCCACCATGCCTTTTCTCCTCCACGCTAAGCAGCACTGTTCCTTCATTAGAGCCTCCCGTGACTTGGACTCTACTTTTCTGTGTTCTGATCACCTTCTTCTGGACACACACTGAGGGGGTTTTCCAGCGTCCTCCTTCCTGGCTGTTTCCTCACCTCCCTATCACACACTCCCACCATCTTGTCCCCTTCCACCCTCAGCCTCCCCCAGCCCCATCCCTGATGGAAACATTTCTCCTTGCCTTGGTAGCCCCCTCCACACTTTTCCTGCCCCCCCCCCCCAGGCCATGGCTCATGGGGCCTCTCCTTCCTCATCTCCTGACCCCACCCCCAAACCACTAACAAGCTCAAGCCAGTCCCCACTCCACACATGCCTCAGCCCTTCTGAGCCCATGAGTGGCCTTGGGGACATTCAGTGAGGACAAGGCATGACAAAGCCCCGGGATTCCTTTGGCTTCCTCTATTCACCCTGTCCCTGTGCCTTTTCAGGCTTCCCAGTGAAAGGAACTTGTCCACAAAGTGGGGATTTCTAATTGTCCCTTTGAAGATGTTCTGCCTCCCACAGGCCCCTGGGCCTCACCTCATCCTTCTCAACCAGTGGTGCCTTAGCAGACGGGGTAAAGGGGGATGGGAGGTACTGATGGGACTTGGGGTACAACACACCTGAGACCATTAAATACAGAGAAGGAAGACACTCAGAACCCAGGATGCTACACCCAGAAAGGCCTGTAGAACCTATATTGGCAGAACTAGGGCTGTGTACCTTAGAACAGGGGATGTCGGGCGGGGCGGAGCCAAGATGGCGGAGTAGAAACAGCTCGTCCAAGCCTCTCTGCCCCCAGACTCTCCACAAACTATGTAGAAAAGGACTCTGAAAATCTTCTAGAGCCCCAGCACCCACAGAACGACACAGAGAAGCTAACCTCCCGCTGAGGACAGCCCAGCACCCTGCAGGAAGGACCAGCGCAGTGGTCTGGGAGCCGGCAGCGTGCAGAGCGCAGGGGCCGAGCCGAGCCCAGGTCCACGTGAGCCGAGGTTTTAGCCCCAGGGCGGCAGGGCCAGCAGCCGGCTGGAGGAACCCCAGAACACCAGGAACTGTGGAGACGCCAGAATTATCAACATAGACTTGCCTAGGACAAAGTAGAGGTTAGTGTCCTATGGACTTTGGGACCTGTATTTGGGGAATGCATCAGCTCCCTGCCCTGGGGGCTAGAAGCTGCTGAGGAGACACGCCACTGTGTAGTTTTCAGAGGCATTTCCGGCTCCCAGCCTACAAATCATGGGGAGATCCAGCGATCAGTCTTGGGGGGTAATCGCTCTTGCTTTGACCTCCCTGGATCTGGATTGTGATCTAGGGTGGAAGTTGTGGGTGGGTTTATAGCTTGCCAGAAACGGAAGTTGCCCCCCACACGTTGGGGACGAAAATTCCTCTATCTGGCCTTAAAGCCATAGTGTAGCAACAAGCCCAAAAGTCAAGCAATAAAGTGGCAACATGCCAAGGCAAAGGAAACAGAAAAATGCAACCCTAGACTCCTATTTTGGGGGCATAGAGCGGGAAAAGGACTGTGAGGTCAGAAGTCCTGCTCCAAAAGCTCCAGGGGAAAACATGAGCGGGTTGCAGGCCATAGAGGACCTTAAGAAGGACTTTAAAAGTCAAATAAGAGAAGTGGAGGAAAAATTAGAAAGAGAAATGAGAAGGATGCAGGAAAAGTATGAAATGAGGGTCAACAGCCTGACTGAGGAAAACAACACCTTAAAAAATAGACTAATTCAAATGGCAAAGGAGGCCCAAAAGGGCAGTGAGGAGAAGAATGCCTTAAAAAGTCAAATTTGCCAGATGGAAAAAGAATCTCAAAAGTTCACTGAGGAGATTCATTCCTTCAGAGTTAGACTGGAGCAAATGGAAGCTAGTGACTTTATGAGAAATCAAGATGCTGTTAAGCAGATCCAAACAAGCGAAAGATTAGAAGGCAATGTGAAATATCTCATGGGAAAAACCACTGACCTGGAAAATAGATCCAGGAGAGACAATTTAAAAGTTATTGGACTACCTGAAAGCCATGATCAAAGAAAGAACCTAGAAATCACCCTTCAAAAATTCTCAAGGAAAATTGCCCTGATGTTTTAGATCCAGAGGGCAAAATAGAGGTTGAAAGAATCCACCAATCACCTCCTGAAAAAGATCCCAAAAAGAAAACTCCCAGGAATATTATAGCCAGTTCCAGAATCCCCAGATCAAGGAGAAAATACTACAAGCAGCCAGGAGGAAACAATTTCAATATTGTGGAAACACAATCAGAATAGCCCAGGACCTGGCAGCTTCTACACTGAGGGATCGAAGGGCATGGAATATGATATTCCAGAGGGCAAAAGAACTGGGAATGAACCCAAGGGTCACCTACCCAGCAAAACTGAGTATTTTGTTTCAGGGGAAAATATGGTCATTCAGTGGAATAAAGGACTTTCAAGCATTCTTGAGGAAAAAAACCAGAGTTGAATAGAAAATTTGACATCCAGATGCAAGAAGTAAGAGATGCCTGAGAAGGTAATCAGGGAAAAGAAATCAAAAGGAACTTATCAAAGTTGAACTATTTACATTCCTATATGGAAAAGCAATATCTGTGACTGATGATATCTTTCCCACTATGAAAATAATGGAAGAAGGGGGTGTGGTCATACGAATACATATGTGAATGTGTGTGTAAAAAAAAAAAAAAAAAAGAACAGGGGATGTCAGGGCTTTGAGGGGCCTTAGAACATAGAACAAATAACTTCAGAGCTAAGGAAGGAAGCTTAGAACAGAAAGTTAGCAACCTAAGGCATTGGGGCAGCCCAGGCCTGGCAGCCAGGCCCCCAGTCTCTCCTGTGACTTTGATGCCCTCACAAATGCTGTATTTCTTCATGTTTACTTTTTGTTAACTTAGGGGTTCAGTATTCTATGTTACTGCAGTCCTGTGGGGAAAGTGCTGGGTTTGGAGACTGTAAAAAACAAACAAACCCAACTAGGATCGAGTCCTAAGTTATGATGGTCATCAGCTCTTTGACTTGAGGTAAATCTCTTCCCCACTCTGGGTCTCAATTTCTTCCTAATCTATGCTCCTGCCACACAGCTTATAGGGTCCCCAGTGGGGAGAGCACTTTGCCATCCATGCCAGGCTTAAGAAATGAAAATTGCTGCTCCAAGGCTGGGCCCTCACTGAATAGACTCACCCCAAGGTAGGGGCCGTACTAAAGTCAAAGTGTGGAGTCTTCTGGAGGAGGGTTTCAGGCATGTGACAGTGTGTGAAATCTGAAATTAGACCCTTTGGGTTTATGAGACCCAAAGTTCTCCCCCACTTCAAGGAGGGGAGTCAGAGAATGCCTCAAGGCTCTGGCTGCTGGGGCCTCTGGATCAGTCTGTCTGTCACTGATCTCAGTGGAAGCTGCCAATCCCTATGTGTCCTTTTCTATCTAGGGATGAGGGACAGTTCCAAGGATGGCTCATTTCTCAGAGGAGGGCAGGGGCCTCTGGCAGAAGCCGCCTCCTCAGAGAGCTGAGCTCACAAGCCCTGCTTCCCCAACTGCCAAATCCAGAAGTCCTCACTATTTCTGGCCCTCCCACTCCTCATCTATGCCTGATGGCTGAGAAGAGCATGCCCTGCCAGGAGGGCAGCATGCCTCCAGCTAGAGCTGGGCCAGCCTGAATCACAGGTGTGAGGCTTGTACACTCACAGCCACACAATCCAACCCACACAACTCATACCCACACAGTCCTACACACACACACACACACACACTCATATCCCTAGCCCTGAATTGCATTGAGCTCATGAACATAGGAATTCTCAAAACACTCCATTTCTCCAGATGCCAAGGGCAGGAGGAAGGGCTAGAAACACAGGCCCATGACTGGAGAGTTGGGTATCCCCATGAACAGGAAGCTCCAGGGGAAGGGCCCTACTGAGGGGAAGGGCAGGAAGAGGTCTGGGTTCTGGAAGGATGGACAGCACTAGGCGAGCTCCTTCAGGCACAGAATCTTGGCGCTCTTTACCCTCATCCATCTCCACCCCCACCCCCAACCCCAAGGACCAGAGAATGCAGAGCCTGCCCAGCATTCATTTGTCTTTCACAGACAATCTTTGACTCTCCAAGAGCCTGACTGGGAAGGAACTTCGGAAGGCATCTATTCCAACATCCCCCACGAGTGGCCAACCAGACTGTCTTGGATGACCTCCACAGAGGGCCTGGCACTGTGACCCTGGACAAATCTCCTCTTTGAGCCTCATGGGTCACTTGGGGGTAATAATAGCCCCTACCTCACAGGGTAGCTATGACCCTCAAATGAGATAATGTCTGTAAAGTACTCCTGATCCATCCATCCATCAACAAGCATTCATTAATCCCTTTAGTGTTACATAAATGGCAGATATTATTTTTGGCCATAGAGAAGACAGAGAGCTGCCCTCCCAGTCAAGAAGATCTGGGTTTGAGTCCTGCCTCTGACCTGTCCTGGTTGGGTGATGTTGGACAGGTCACCTCACTCTCTCGGTGACCTTGGGCAACTCTCTAAGATCATAAATTGCAAAGCAGGTGCTGATCAGCATTGGTAAAGGGAGCTTCCATGCTGAGAGTCCCCAAAACCAATAAAATAGCAGGTCAGAAAAAATTAATTAATGCTATATACATGATGGCTTTTGCTGTGCATGTTAGTATGTTCTGTGTAGATGGGGACAGTAATTTCAGCTCCTTATAAAAGAGCCCCAAGATGAATCTATCCATCAATGAACATACATGAAGCACCCACTCTGTTCCAGGTACTGTTTCAAGCACTGGGGATGCCAGGAAAGGCACAAAAAGGGCACCTGATTAGTAAGTTCACATCCTAACAGGTCTGATATCTGAAAACAAGCAGAACAAAAATGAAGAGTACTTAAAAGTAGGATTCGTTGGTTAAGAGATAAAGGGTTCCCATTCACTGGACATCTTCCAGCAGAGTCTGGATGACTGTTATAACTCTGTTGGGATCTCAGAGGGCATTCTTATCCAGGCATGGTTTAGAGCAGTTGGCCCTGAGCTCCCTTCCAACCCTGGGGCTGTAGGATTCTGTGACTCAGGCCAGTCCCCAAACAACTACCAGCCTGGGGCTGAGCAGTATCTTTTCAGAGATGGAGCCTGCTTCTTTTTCCTTGTTTTCCATCAAGGGCTCCCATGACAGTCATCTGAACTAACTAATGAGTTTCAGATGGGCAGCCAGCCCCTGGACCTGTGCTTTGAGCCCCAGTTCTGGGGGGAGAGGGAAAAGGGGGAGGGGTACAAAGGCTGCCTCAAAACAGGGAAAGAAAGAAACCCCTTTAATGTCTAGAGTGCTCCTGGGTCCCTTGGCCTCCCAGGTCCAGCAGAGATGTGGAGGGAGAGAGGGAGAGACAGACAGACCCTGACAGACACGAGAACAATAACAGAAAGCAAATCACCTTCATAGCCCATCCAGGCCCTTCGGGACCAAGAACTCCAAAGCAAACCTCACTCTTTCTCTCTCTGTCTCTCCCACACTCCCTCTTTCTGTCTGAGCCAAAATCTCTGTGACTCAGCCTCTCTTAATCTCTCCTTTCTGAATGTCTGTCTCTCTTCTTCTCTCACTCATTCTCTCTTTCTGTCTCTCCCTCCTTTATCTGTGTGTCTATTTTTCTTCTCTGTCTCTCTGGGTGTGTGTCTCTTCCTCTTTCCTTCTCTCTCTCTCTCTCTCTCTCTCTCTCTCTCTCTCTCTCTCTCTCTCTCTCTCTTTCTCTCACATTTTCACATTTTTCATTTGGTTCATATATATCTCCCTGTGGGTCATTCTATCTGTGACAATCTGTCAGTCAGTCTCTATGTCTTTCTGTCTGTCCTTGTCCCTCTTCCTCTCAGTCTCCCTATTTCTAAATCTATCCCTATCTGATTCTGTCCATCTTTTATTTGTGAAAGCCAAATGTAATCGGGAGTCCCAGAGAGAGGCAGACCAGAGGGGAGGCTTCCCTGAGGTCAATGCTGGCCCTCCAGCAAAAATGTCCTTGTGAAAAGTTCACACTTCCCTTTTTGGAAGAGGCTGGATGAACAGCCACCTTCAGAAAACAGAGGGGTGAAGCAAAAGATTTTATTTTGCCCCCTTATTTTGGTCCTGAGACGTCACTGGCTAAAACCAATTTCCAGCCCTTCCTTGTTTTCTTTCATTCTATCATTTTGATTACTGTGTTTTTTCTTTTTCTCCTTTGTGACCTGGAGGGGCTGAGCTGAAGAGGCTATTCCTGCCTATTCTCCACCATACACCCACAGCTCGTGATTATCCCTTCAGGCATAGCTCTGAGTCAGAACCCACCACCTTGAGCATGCACTCTCCCCTCTCTGAGCCTCAGTTTCCTAGTCTATAAAAGGAAGGGATTAGAACAGATGGCCTCTAAATCTAAAACTTGTACATGATAGGATTCTCACCTCAGATGATGCCTGCCTGTTTAATCTCTGACTCCAAACCCAAGGTTCTTTGCCCCAAACTGGCTGCCTCTCTACAGCCCCTGTACATGGAAGGATTGGAAAACCGCCTCTCCTCCCTCTGCCCTATTTTCTCACCAATGGACTGTTGACACTGGACCATCTAAGGCGTAGAGGTGGCCACAACTTGGGCAGGGTGGTCAGTGGATGGGAAACCTGGAATTTGTTCACATGTTCCTAGACTGTGAAACATGACTATGGGGGAGGGGAGAGTGCATCAAGGAGTCATCAAAAGAGCTTAGGGCTCAAAAGACTTGGGTTCCAGTCCTGACTTTGACACTTAAGATGTAATTTCAGGCCAATCACATCCTCTCTCTGAGCCTCAGTTTTCATATTTGTGAAATGACAGAATGAGATGAGATGGTGGCCAAAGTCCCTCCCAGCAGTGACAACTTCTATTGAGAATATTCTCTAGTGAAAATTCTGAGGTTGTTCCTCTCCCCCTGCCCTCACGCCCCAGCTCTGAGCTTCTCTGTCCTCTCTTCCAAAGCTCTGCTTTTCTTTCCTGCTCTGATTTCACTTGAATTTCCCCATACTCTCTGGAGGAAGGTCATGCCTCCTGCTTTTCTGGCAAAGGGATAACTGAGGCCCCGGGACAGAAAAAGAGCCTGGCTTGGACCCATCTTCCTTCTCCAGAAGGATCTATCCCTTCTCCAAAGGGCTTGGTGGGAGCAGGCTTATCAGCCAAGTTCTCCTTTCTTTGGGGAGCGCCCATCGCCTGTGCTCATAGGCAGAGACCAGACCCGGCACACCCATCATAGGGATCTTCCCCAGAACCTGCCTCTTTCTTTTCTTTTTTTCGGACCTGCCTCTTCTCCAAAGCCCCTGCCTCATCCAAGGTGCCACCGGTTCTGAGGACCCACTCCTTGGTTCTGGGACTCTGTCAACCTAGGTGGGACAATCCCAGTTTGGCTCACTTGACTGTGTTTCAGTGCATAACGGTCCTCCCGGGTTTCTCTTCCTTCGTGGGACCTATGCCGTCGTTCCCACTCCCTTCCCCTTTCCCCCTCCCCTCTCTCCCAACTCTTAGTCCAGGAATGGGTCAGCCCCATTTCTACCTCCTCTGACTTCCAGCTCAAAGGAATTCCCCTCCCTCCTGTCTGCAGATGTCTGACAGCCCCGGGCCTCTCCTTTGTGCACATCTGCCCTTCTTTTGTACCAGTCAATAGCATGCATGTCTCTTCCCTTCCACCCCCCTTCCATCAGACTGGATGCTCCCTGAAAGCAGGATCAGTGTCTTACCTGTGTTTGTGGCCCCAGGACTGAGCAAAGGACTCTGCATACACCAAGAACTTAATACATGTTGGTTAAATTAAATTGGACTGGAATAAACTGACTTGAGTTAATAATGTGTTGTTCCATAATGGAACAGGTTGTCTTGCTAGGTAGTGAGTTTCCTATCAGTGGGAGTCTCCAAGCAGAGAATGGACAACCACTTACTGAGTATATTATAGCCAGAATTTCTTTTAGGCATGGATGGGTTGGACTGGATGGTCATCGAGATCCTTTCCAGTTCTCAAACCCTGTGATTCTGTGACCACATGGAACTTTTTTGGGCCCCAAATAACTTAGAGTTGAGTTATCTGTTAAGCCAAACCTAAAACCTTCTTACCATTATTATTTGATAACATTTCTATAGCAATTCAAGGTTTACAAAACACTCTCATTTGATCCTCACAACATCCCTTCAAGTTAGGTGCTAATATTGTTCCCATTTACAGAGAGGAAAACTAAGGCAGACTGAGGTTAAGTGACTTGTCCAGGGTCACACAGCTAGTACTCGTCAGAGTCAGGATTTGAAATCAGGTCTTCCTGACTCCAGGTCCAGTGATATATCCACTGTACCATCCACTGCACGGTGCTAAACACTGAGGATACAAAAAGAGGCAAATGACAGTCCCTGCCCTCAAGGAACTCCAGTCTAATGGGGGAAATAATGTGCAAACAACTAGAACAACATGTGGGAGAGAGGAGTTGGAAGCTGGGAGGGAGTTAGCGACCAGCCCTGATCTGAATCCCACTGAATTTCCAGCTTTTCTACACAGTGACTTGGGGTTTTGCCTCCATTTCCCATTTGCAAAGTGGGATGATCCTTGTTCTGCTTGGCTCCAGGGGCCAGAACTGCAAGGGATGAATGGAAGCTGGTGGATAATGGGGAAAAGGCTTGTTTAGGACTGAAATCCAGAGTTTGCATTATGGACTTGGGGGTGGAAGAAGAGTCTGGAGACTTATTAAGAGGGACTTCCAGAGTCTAAATGAAAAAATGAGATGGCGTGAAGAGGGGAGCAAAGGAAGGAGCCATGGGAAGAGACAGAGAAGGGGTCAGATGAGGGAGCTGATGGAAGGTGGAATCCCAACAGTCACCAAGCTTTTTCACACAAGACATCTCATGCCAACTGTTATTATTCCCATTTTCCAGATGAGGAAACTGAGAATCACACACACACACACACACACACACACACACACACACACATATAGATGTATACATACATATACACACACATATAATATATGGGGAGAGAGAGAGAGAGAGAGAGAGAGAGAGAGAGAGAGAGAGAGAGAGAAGGTCAGTCAGCAATCATATTAAACATTTTCTCTGTGTCAGGCATTGTTAGGCATTAAGGATACCTAGAGAGGCTCTTTCAACACCTGCCTGGATTTCTGGGTTTGTGTAAATATAGACACACACATACATATATATGTAGGTGGGAGGGAACCCCAAAGGGAAGGCATATCTGTGTCTGCTCTTGTGTCTCCTGGTGTGTGTTATTCCATGTGCCCATCTATGTCTTCACAGACATGTGAGAAGACAAGAGTGGGTCTGTGTGTGTGAATGTGTGTAAGCAGGATGGGGATCCCAGGTGTCTAAGTGTGGGTCTGAGTGGACTTATAAGTGTCTTCAATGTGAACGAGTGTGGGGGCCTCTTGTTAGCTTATGTAAGTCTTTGCTTGTGTCTGATGTTCCAGGAGAATGTGACTGAGCATGTGTGGGGGTGTTCTCCCCTTCCCGTCCCTCAGCATCGCTCCCCCGCCAGGCCTTCCTGGCAGCTTCCCAGGCCCTCCAAAGGGTCTGAAGGTTATTGATGCTGCTTTCTCTGAATGGTTTGTTAATTGGAAACATTTTGAGGCCCCAACCCATTAACAGAGCCTGATCCAAGTCACAAGGCCCCATGCACATACCTCTTCCTCTGCTGTCAAATGTTTTTATGAGATGTCAGAATTTCTCTAGCCTTTTAAGCTCTGGCTGTGCACTCAAGGCTTGGTAATAAACGGGGCTACCCACTGTAGGGTCTAGAGAAGGCCAAGTTTAGGGGTTCTCTATGTGTGGATTGACCATCCATCCAGGCCTCCATCCGTCAACAGGTTCCAGGTTGTGGGGATGGACCTAATGGATCTGCAATGCTGGCCCTCACCTGCTCCCTGGATGGCCTGTCCTCAGAGTGGGTCCCTGGAAGACAACCTGGCCCCAGGACCTAGCCCTGAGAGGGCTCTTGCAAGGCGGAAGACCAGAAAAGATTCAGAGATCCAGAGAGATTGAGACAGGCAGCAGAAGCTGGGGTGTGTGTGTCAGGGATGTGGGGTGGGGAGGGAGAGACGGTAACAAAATAGAGAAAGACAGAGAAGGAGAGGGGGAGGGAGAGAGAGACAGAGAGAGAGAGAGAGAGAGAGAGAGAGAGAGAGAGAGAGAGACAGAGAGAGAGAGAGACAGAGACAGAGACAGAGAGAGAGAGATGAGGAAAGGGAGGGAGAGAAGGACAGAGAGAGACAGAGAGAGATGAGGGGAGGAAGAGAGGGGGAGAGAGACAGAGACTGAGTTCACCATCTAACCATTCAGAGAGACGAGTTAGAGCAAGATTCAGACAGAGACATAGAGACCTTCATAAGCAAAGGGCAAAACCAGGTCCCCAAGGGTAAAAACTCCCCACATTCTTCTTCCTCCCTCCTCCTACCTCTTCCACTCTCCCCCATTCCCCTCCTCCTTTACAAGCTCCGCTTAAAACCCGCCGTTTTCCCCTGGAATTTTATGAATGTCCAGGACAAGCCAAAGTCAACTCGTAAAGAAGCCGTTTCTAAAGAAGGTCACAGACCCAGCAGCAAGTGCGAAGCGGTAAATGGGGGAAGCAGGGGGAGGGGAGGAGAAGACTGAGCCGCGGGGGAGCGGCCAGGGGAGGGAGCGGCCGGTGGAGGTTCCCACACAGCCGACCCCCTTAGAAGAGGAGCTTCTCAGCGCGGGAGCAAGGACCTGGATTTGAGAAGGAAACGCGCCTGAATCTTGGCTCTTCTTCTTGCTACCTGTGTGACCCTGGGTCAGTCCCTTTCCCTGGACGATCTCCAAGATCTCTTCCAATTTTAAGTCCTGTTGTATGGATGCTGGGGAAGGAAGTCGTACACCGAGATAAAGGCACCTCCCATCTCCACCCCCAGCCCTAGAAATGTTGTTGACCCGAAAGAAATAATTCCCCATTTGGTTTTGGCATACACACATGCCCACATGTAGGTGGTACAGTGGTTAGAAGGCTGGACCTAGAGTCAGGAAGACATGAGCTCAAATCCAGCCTTAGAATCTCACTAGCTGTGTGGCTCTGGGTAAGTCACTTAACCTCTGTTTGCCTCAGTTTCCTCAACTGTAAAACATAATCACAATACCCACCTCCCAGGGTTGTGAGGCTACTATGTAGCACATAGTAGGTGCTGTATAAATGCTTTTATTATATTATTTATTATTGCATACATGTATACTTTATCAAAACTCAAACCAGATGTGGCAAAAGTTCAGTTTCTCATACAAGCCTCTTTTTTGTTTTGTTTTGGTTTTTTTGTATATTGAAATATTTGTTTGGTAATAATTGTTAATTGCAAAATAAAAAGAAAATGTAATTAAAGGCCATAAAATGAGACACAAGTGTGAGTTGTTTATGGTTGTAATTGCACAAGGAGGTCTCCGTGCTCAGAGATGGAAGGGGCCTCAAGGCATCCCCGGTTGCTCACCCGTGATCAAAACCTCCCCCACTAACTTAACCCAATACAGTTTACAAGCCTGAGTTCTCCAGGTCCTCACATCTATGGGGAGGGAGACAGAGGGTTTGCCTTGCAGGAGAGGGCAAAGATTATCATTCCCATTTTATAAATGGGGTGACTGAGGCCTAGCAGAAGAGACCAAGACCACACATAGTGAAGGGCAAAGCTAGGATGGGAAGCCAGATCTCTGGACGCCCAGACCAGGCCTTTCCCCCACACCCCAGGCTGTCTCCTCCAGATCAGTGAGATCTTTGCCACATATGGACTCTGAAATCATTAATAATACATGTTTGTAGGAAAGCTGTGACTTTCTCTGGGTGTGTTCGTGTGTATACATATCAATGGATGAGTGTATAAAGGTGTGTGTGTGTGTGTATGGATCTTGTGTTTCCCTGTGTGTACATGTATGTCTGAGGGGAAAGGACCCTCAAAGGTCTCACATCGAATCAGCCTTGGGCCTTGGGCTCCAAACAAGCTCTCAGGACCCCCAGCTCACTGGTATTTCATTGAAGCACATTTATTTTCCCTACTCTGAATTTGGAAACTTCACCCCAGCAGAGAGCATAGATCAGAGGAGGTCAGAGCTGAGGGGAAGCTTAGAAGCTTAGCCCAGAGCGGGCCAAGTCTGGGAGGGGCTTGAGAATGCAAAATGGAAGAGATTTTAGAACAGAGAACATCCAGTGTCTGAGGGAGGAGGGCCCTCAGAACATGGAACATCAGAGCAGTCAGGAATTCAGCAGGGAGAATCTCTAAGCTGGCCTCCTGTGTTCCAGGCCCACCTCTGACTTCTCCCAACTTGCTGCTTCTTCTTCAGAGGGCATTCCATCAGCTCCCGGTCGGGTTTGCCTCTCCTCCTCTGAAGCACACACAGGCAGAGCCCAGGACCAGGCACAGTGAGGGGAGGAGAGGGCTCTCCACAGTGCAGCCCTAAGCAGGCCCGACCACCCCTGGTGAGGCTGGGCAGCCCCACCCACTGGTTTTTCATTAGCTCTGGGGGAAATGAGCCCTGCTCCAAGCCATATGTGCAGAATCAACCAGCGGGTGTGGGTGAAGGGGGTGGGGCATGGGCTGGGAGGAGCTTTGCAGGAGGGATTACAAGGGCAGCAATTTATAGCAGCTGCTGGGAGCCACCACACACACATACACACACACACACACACTCACACACACACTCATACACACACAAACACATATACATGCTCACACACATACACATACTGACATGTACACATATGCAACACACACAAACACACACATACACCATACACACACTGACACACATATGCAACACACTAACAAACACCTACACACGCTAACACACATACACACTGACACATACACATATGCACACACATTCACATACACACACTCACACACTGACACCTACACACGCTCACACACATACACACACATACACACACATATGCACACACACACTCACACACACAGACACACACACTCACACATAAACACCTACACATGCTCACACACATACGCACTGACACATACACATATGCACACATACTCACATACACACACTCAGACACACAGACACACACACTCACACATAAACACCTACACACGCTCACACACATACACACTGACACATACACACACTCACACACACACACTCACTCACACACACACATTGTATTTTGTCGATGTATTTTGCTTGGAAAAACACCGACAGTCATTGAAACCTCTCTCCTGGAAACACATTCATTACAGGCGCAGGGCAAGGCAAGGGCAAGCCCACTGAGGAAGGGGCTTTGTCAGGAACCACTGATGAGTCTGCTCTCCGGCCCTCGTCCTCAGCCAGGCTCCTCTGAGCCCTAGGAAGGAGAGTCAGACACACACACGTGCTTATGTGGAGCACTGCACATGCACCCAGGCGTTGGCATGCACGAAGACCTGCTTGTGCACATGAGCACCAAGCCCCAGGCAGATAGAGCAGCTTAGAGTCTTGGGCGTCTTCTGCTTCTCCTGGCAATTCTTTGTTCTTATTTTTCTAAATGTTTCCTTCCTGACATTAACATCTCTGTAGCCCTCAGCTTGGTTTTGCAGCAAATCAATGGGGCAATGGTGAATGAGAGCTGGGGATAGGGTGGAGAGAGAGAGAGAGAGAGAGACAGAGAGACAGAGAGACAGAGAGACAGAGAGAGACAGAGACAGAGAGACAGAGACAGAGAGAGACAGAGAGACAGAGAGAGACAGAAAGAGACAGAGAGAGACAGAGAGATATGAGAGACAGAGAGAGACACAGAGAGGCACAGAGAGACAGAGACAGAGAGAGGCAGAGAGAGACAAAGATTGAGAAAAGGATAGAGAGACACAGAGAAATCAAGAGAGAGAGACACACACAGAGAGACAGAGACAGACAGAGGGAGACAGGCAGGGGAAAGGGAAAGACAGAGAGAGGTAGGGATATAATACAAAAAGCAATTCTGAAAGGCAGAGAAAAAAACAGAAAGAGGAACAGATGGAGAAACAGAAACAAGGCAAGATGGAGGGATGTAGAGGCAAAGATAAAGAGAGGAACAGATAGACTAAGGGACAGAATGAGGCAGAGATATAGACAGAAAATGGGATGGAGAGAGACAGGTAGGGTGACTGGGAAGGTGAAAAGAGGGAAAAACAGAGATGGTGACAGAGGCTAAGACAGAAGGAGGGACAGAAAGAAAAGCAGAGAAAGACAGAGACACAAGGATTTTGAGGCAGAAATATTGAATTAGACATACAGAGAGAAAGCTAGGCACAAAGAGAGGGGCAAAGAAAAAGAAAGAGGGAGGGAGAAAGTAGAAAGGGGAAAGAGAGAGAGCTGGCAAAGAAAGAGCCCACTGAGACAATGTGCAGAAGCCTCCTGGTTCTGGTAAGGACCCAAAGTAAAGCCACCCTCTCGATGTGTGCCTGGTATCCATGGGATCTCAGGGTTTGAGCACACTCCCCAGATAAGCTGAGAGCTCTCAAACCCATCAGCTGACTTTGAAGAAGACAAAGGCAGCTTGGCTCCCCCTCAACCTCTCACAAAGCACTGGGGTCAGGTCCAGGAACCCTCCCCTGCCCTCAGATGTGGAGAGAACACCCACCCACCATTATCTTCAGTTGGGGTTACAGCCAGCTTTAGGAGGAGGGATTGTGGAGAGAGGTCAGGATGCCAAGGAAGGGGCTATGGGAGTCTGAAGTGAAGGTCTAGGTGGGCAACTGTCCAACCACTGCCTGGGGTCAAAGTCCCCTCAGTATGTTCACCTGTACCTGATTCTGGAAGAGAGAATAACATCTGAGCTGGGGAGGGTTAGGGAAGGAGAGAGGATGTTAGAGTTCATCTAGTTCAGGGATCCTTTTTCCAATTTGTGTCCTAGACCGCTTGGGCAGACCAGTAGTCAGTCTGGTGAGATCTATAGACCTCTTCTCAGAATCTGTTTATTAAATGCATAAATAAATATATAGGATAACAAAGGGAACAAATTGTTTTTTAATACAAATAAAATATATTTTTTAAAAATTCGCAGACCTCTGGTTAAGAATTCTTGATCTAACTTAATTCCTTTATTTTATAGCTTGTTTGTATATATTTGTTTTCTTGTCTTCTCCCTTAGATTGTGACCTTATTGAGGGCAGGAGCTGTCTTTTTCATTTCTTTGTATCACTGCACTTAGCACAATGCCTGGCATGTAGTAGGTGCTTAATAAATACTTATTGACTGATTTTACTGATGAGGAAACTGAGGTTTTGTGAAGTTAAGTGATCTGTCCAAAGTCACTCAGCTAGTAAGCAAAGCTGGAACTTGAGTCCATCCTTCCTTCCTTCCTTCCTTCCTTCCTTCCTCCCTCCCTCCCTCCTTTCCTTCATCTCTCCCTTCCTTCCTTCCTTCCTTCCTTCCTTCCTTCCTTCCTTCCTTCCTTCCTTCCTTCCTTCCTTCCTTCCTGTGACTAAAGCACCCCTCTTGCTCTGTCTGTCCTTTCCCCACTATCCAGAGTAGTGGGGCTTTAGTTGCTTCCAAGGAGTAAGAAGAACAGTGTGCAACCACAGAGATGAGTTGCAGGAGCCCAGAGCCAAGGGCATAGGGCTGTTTCTCGTTGCTGAGGTCCAGCCCTGATTCTGCTTCCCCTTCTCCATAAGCCATGAACTAATCATGAGGAGGACTGGCCAAAGGACTCCTCCAGGGAAAGCCATCTAGTGGAAAACTCCCAGCTGTCAATACTGGATCTCAAGCCAAACTGAATCCCTGACCGACCCAGCTAGATTTGTGAATCTTCTTGCCCTCTCATCATTCTCTAGATAAGCAACTGTGAGGATACAAAAGACAAAAGTGTATTGTTAGAACTCAGGTTCAGAGCCCTCTTCTTAATCTCTTGCACTGCCTGGATTTGGGAGAGGCTGTGGACAAAAAGGGAACTGATCTTTGTTTGTTATGGATTGTAGTGTTGCTTTGATTGTGTGTGTGTGTGTGTGTGTGTGTGTGTGTGTGTGTGTGTTAGGAGTAAATAAAGGTCTAGATTTAGGAGAGCATGTTCTCTCTGCTTCTTTGAGGAGGCAACTTCATTATGTCAAAATCATATAGTAAGGGCTCAGTGAAATTTTAAAAGTTCATGATGGAGATGGGCTCTTGCCAGGGGTGGAGGGTTAGGGGTTAATTCTGCCTGGGTAAATCCAGGCAGAATTGTACCCACTAGAATAACGAGTAGGTATGTTCACTCAGAGAGAGGTGAACCTTGGGGTAGAATGGACTGTCCATTCTCTGAGAACCTCCAGCACTGATCAATGAGGTTGAATTAATTAATCAATTAACCAACAAGCATATATAAAGTTGCCTGCAAAGTACCAGGAGCTAGGATACAAAGAAAAATTAAATAGTGCCTACCCTTCAAGGAGTTATCATTCTAGCTCTAAATAAATGTTTATTCCCCGTCAGCTCTGTAAGCTCCATAGTGAGTTTGGGATTGATCTACAAGTAAGGAATAGGATCAGGTTAGTGGCTAGCAGCGCCCCCTGGTGATCAAATGACAAACATTTATTAAGCACATAGTGACTCCCAGGGAAGCATTTTTTTTCCCATTTTGTTCTTAATATAAGGAGGGTGCTGCTATAGAAAGGGTGTGGTCATCAGAAAAACCTGACTTCCAGTCCTGCCTCAGATACTCATTGGCTCACTACCATGGGCAGGTCACCACCTCTCAGAGCCTCAGTTTCCTCATCTTTAAGATGGGGACAATAATACTGATTCTACCTTCCTGTAAAGGTTGGTGAGAGCACAATGTTTTGCAAACCTGAAAACCCTAATGAAATGTGAGCTCTTGTCATGCTCCACCTCCTGACTTCATGACAGAACCCTAGGGTCCCTAAGGTTCCAGTCTTTGGGAATATGTTTCACTCTTTGATTCTCCCCTCTCCTTCACCACACAGGAAATCGGTTACCTGGTCCTTATGATTTACCTCTACCTGTTTTCCACTCTTCCCCTCTTCCCTATCCCCATGCCTACAGATCTTCAGAGTCTGAATTACCACTTTACTAGATTACTGGGATAGCCTCCTAACAGGTCTTTGCTTCAGATTCTTCCTTTCTAATCCATCATTCAAACACTGCCAAGACTTCTTTCTTTTTAGATCTGGTCACTTGAATCTTCAGTTCTACAACATTCAGTATCCCTCTACTGCCTGCTGAGGAAAGTGTGAACTCTTCTGACTGGCATTCAAGGCTTCCACAACCTGATACCATCCTCCCTTTCCAACCTTATCACATATGCTTTATATCCTGGTCAAATCACATGATTTCTCTTCCCTTGAATACACACCTCACTCAGAATCACAGAATTTCAGAATTGGAAGGGACTTCAATGGCCATCTAGTTTAACTCACATCCCCAAAGAATCTCTCTTGTAACATACCCACAAAGGGTCCTCCAACCTCTGCT
Organism: Gymnobelideus leadbeateri; assembly: GCA_011680675.1. Classification (NCBI taxonomy): domain Eukaryota; kingdom Metazoa; phylum Chordata; class Mammalia; order Diprotodontia; family Petauridae; genus Gymnobelideus; species Gymnobelideus leadbeateri. The sequence continues at coordinate 178,030 of WOXC01011299.1, forward strand.
CCAAGACCTCCCAAGAGGAGGTCTCTCCTTTATCACCTGGCTGCCAGGTGATTCTGAGTGCAGTGTGCATTCAAGGGATGAAAAATCATGTGGTTTGATGGGCTGCTCATCTCTCTTTGCCCTCTTTCCCCCTCTCTGCCCTCTTTCCCCCTCTCTGCCTGTAAAGTCCTACTCTTTAAAGCTCACATGCATCAGGTGGCTCTCCTCATTCTCTCCACATGACGTGTCATTTGCCCCTTTCTAATACACTCATTCTGAAATATTCCTGCTTTTGGCATTACTGCTGATTCTCCTGCTGGCCTGTGGGCTCCATGAGGATAAGAGTCACAGATGATCCATGTTTTTCATTTCTCCTAGCACCCAGGAGTGTATTCTACACATACTAGACTTGTGCATTCTACATTAACTAGGTGCTTACTGAATGTTGGCCAAATGAAGGAAATGATCCAACAGACAATGATGAAAACAATGGTAAGTATAACACAGGATGTATCTATAACAAAACGCAGCCACAACAACCAGAGAATCTCAGCATTTCAGGGTTGGGTGGAACATTAACAGGCATCTCATATAGTTCCTATGTACCTCATGTTCCATGGCACCTTAAGATTTATGAGTCACTTTTGCATTCATTATGAGGATTGAGAGACCTAGGGACATTTGGTCTAGAGATATTAGCCACATTCAAATATTAGAAGGGTTGTTACATGGGAAATGGATTAATTTTCTTCTGCTTGGCGACAGATGACAGAACCAGGAGTGATGAAGGGGAAGTTGTGGAGAAGAAGATTTAGTCTCAACATCAAGAAACAACATTCTGACGATGAGAACTGCCCCAAAGTAGACAAGGCTGCTTTGGGTGGCAGAGGGGTTCCCCATACCTGGAGGTCTTCCATCAGAGGCTGGATGATCACTTGTCTACATTGCTGAAGAGGGGTTTCTTTTCAATATATGAATCTGACTCAGTGGCCACCAACCTCTCTTCCAGCTTCCAGATTCAAGATCATTTGATACTTTGATCCTTGTCTCTATAAGGATCTATAAGAACTCTATAAGGACAGAGAAGTCAAGGGACTTTCCCTTTCCTAACCACCTTTAAATCTTATGACTTACCCAAGGATCATACAGGTAGTAAGTGGCAGAGTCAGAACTCAAATCTAAGTTTTCTTGTAGACAAATCCAAAGCCCTTTTCACTACTGGCTACTGCCTTGAGTAACTTTCTGTCTTGGATATCAGAAAGTCAGTGAGTAAAGGAGCTCAAATTGAATTCAGAGTCTTGCCTCTTCCTCTTATTAACTTAATGATCTTGGGCAAGACACTTCACTTATCTGAACCTCAGTTTTCCCACATGTGGGCAGTGTGGTACAGTGTAAAGGGCATTATAGTTGGAGTCAAAGGATCTGTATTCAAATTTTGGTTTTGACACTCAATACCTTTCTAACTTCCTGGAAGTGTGATTAACTCACAACTTCTTGTGACCTTGGTTTTCTAATCTGTAAAATGATGTAACTAGGTTAGATGACCCCTGTATACCTATGATCCTAAAAACTGGAGTAATTACCCTTTCCCCAACTCTCCAGGATTTTGTGGATATCAAATGAATCTAGGGTGTAATGGTTTACCTCTGGAGAGCTGCCTTCCCAGTTGGACCTGCACTGCCAAAGACTTCAGCCCCAGATGATCAGTCTGCCGGTGATCAATGAGTCAGTCAATAAGTGTTTAATAAGCACCTACTATGTGTCAGATACTGTGATCAGCACCACGAATACAAGTACAAAGAGTGAAAAGATCCCTGCTCTCAAGGACAAACCTGTTAAGTATGGCAGAACCTTCCCGAGCTTGGGCTCTTCTGCCCATTGCTTTGTAGAGCCAGGAGTCACTACCAGGTTACAATGAGTCATTAAGGAGGAACTTTGCAAAGGTAATTCCCCACTGCTGGGGCTTTTTACATGATATCAGATGCCTCCCTGTCACAGATGGAGCAGAGGGCATTCCTAGTCAGGTACAGGTGGGGTTAGGGGTCATCAGGAGACTTTCTAGCTTTGAGACTCTGGAGATTCTAGAACTTTAACATGGGTGTTGTCTTCACAGTCAACAACCCGGAGTCTCTCCAGGTACTAAGGGTTGGGAAGCTTGGCCAGGAAGAGGATCAAGTCCTCTCAGCTTCTTCTGTCAACTCTACCTATACACACTTAAAAATAAGACCTAGCACATACAATCCCAGTCTTGGGAGTCTCTGCCTTGTTTTACTGTGGTGTGATTCACCTTGGTGTTCTGGTACTCATTTTTCCTGTATGAAATCAAGAGATGGATTGTCACAGAAAGAAGGGAGGAGGAGGGGAAGAATTAGGGGGAAGACAACAAGTTCTTCCCTTTTGGACATTTTGAGTTTAAGATGCCCATGGTACCTTGAGGTGAAGATGTTGAGCAATAGTTAATACACACGACTAAAGCTCAGGAGAAAGATTGGTCTGGATATGTATATCTGAGAGTCATCTCAGGAGATGGTAGTTAAGCTGATATACTCACAGAAAGTATAGAGAGAAGAGAAGAAGCCTTCAGATAAATCCCTGCAGAACACTCGTGCCTAAGGGATGGGATATGGATAAACCAGCAAAAGAGACTGAGAAGTCATCAGAGAGGTAGGAGGAGACTGATGAGAGAGTGAGGCAATGGAAATTAGGAGAGGAGAGACTATCAAGATGAACCATTTCAAACTTTGTAGAATAGTCAAGAAAAATGAGGACTAAGAAAAAACCGTGAGATGACTATTAATCTTGGATAGAATACTTGGTTGGAAGTCAGATTGCCACATAATTGAAAAGTGATTAGAGGGGGAGGAAGGAGAGGCATCAAGAAGTGACAACTATTTCCAAGAGTGTAGATATAGTACGATGCCATACAGATTGGGAGGCTGGTAGGTCAAATAAAGGGTTTTCTAAGGATGAGGTCATGGGTATTTAATAGAAATACACACTTAAGAAGAGATTGGGGATGAGGCAAGAGGAGGCATTGGATCTCTAAGAGCCTCAGTCTCTTCATGGGTAAAATGAAGGGGTTGGACTCAATGACCTCTCAGGACCCTTCTGGTTCTAAATCTATGAGTTTATTATAAATGATCTGCTGGAGGAGAGAGGAGAGAATGGGAATCAAAGAGTGGGTTTGGCCTTGGGAAAGAGCAGGGTCACCTCTTCAGAAGACGAAGAAAGTGAGAGGGAAAATATGAAGAAGATTCTCTAAAGATTTTAATCAGTGATTGAACTGAACTGAATGGCTTAAGACTGAGTTTCCAGACAAGTGAAGAGAAGTCATTCACTGTCCTATAGGGGTTTGAGGTCACTTGGGCTATGACATTGGCCAAAGCCAAACTATGAGCAATAGTTCTATGTCGTGTTTATTACTGCATTAACTCATTAATAGAGGCTTCTCAGCTGTGGAGTAAGGGATGGAGGGAGTTCATGACAGATAGCCCTGGTTTTCTTAGTAAAATAGAAGATGGGACTATTTTTTAACATGTCACAGTATTCAGAGCTGAAATATCTCTTCCCCCTTACAGTATTCAGTATTTTCCTTGTAATAATGCAATGAAGTAGATGGTGTAAGTTTTTATTCTTATTTTACAGAGAAGGAAACTGAGGCACAGAGGAGTTATTTGATTTGCCAGGGTTGCCCTACATGATCTAGGGGAAAGAGTACTGTTTCTGAGGTCAGAGGACCTGAGTTCAAATCCTATTTCTGAGAATGACTGAGACCTTGGGCAAGTAACTTCCTATCTTGTGGCCTCAGTTTCCCCTGCAGTAAGAAGAAGGGTGTGAACTAACTGACCTATCTGCTCTCTTCTAGTGCTAGAGCTAAGATCCTGTGCCAAGTTAAATAGCAGAACACCATGCTACCCTCACATGGAGCAAAGCTTTGTTGGTGATCAGATGTTGATCTCATTTACTTATCAGTCACCCAACTTCAGCCTATCACTTGACTCATGGTCAAGCTTGATACTTTTAGGCTTTATTGTGGTCTGGAGACATGTTGTGAGAAATTTCTCTTTATTAACAAACTAGCAATCACTGTTCATTCATTAATTAGCTCTATCTCCCATCATTCATTAAATAATAATTATTAAATAAAATGAAAAACCTCCTTTCACAATAGTAATTGACTATTTATCTATTATTAAAAAAGTAATAAAATTGCTGAATAAGCACACGTATGCTTTATTAATGAATGAATGAAATAATAAAGACAATGCCATAGAACTATTTATAACATTTTGGTTATGACCAATATCATAGCCCAAGTGACCTCAAATCCTCCATAGAACAATGAATGACTTCTCTTCACTTGTCTGGAAACTCAGTCTTAAGTCATTCTATTCACTCCAGTTACTGAGTAAAGTCTGTAGAGAATTTTCCTCATATTTTCCCTCTCAAGATTAGTCCTTTTTCTGTTTTCTCTTCAGTAATCATGGGAAATAGGCTTTCTAACCTCCTCGCAGACACTTCATAGAATTCTCTTTATAACACCACAGTTAAAATAGCTCCAACACAAAAGACATTTCCCCGACCTCCTTCCTATCTGTCTTTTCCACAGCTTCTTCGTAGATCATCAGAGATAAAATGCATACCTTCCCCCTAACTCAATAGGGAGAAGTATTAAGTTATTTTCTCCACTGTCACTTCAAAACTTTCGATACAAAATGTAGTCTTACCCCTCTCCCTCCACCTTAACTTTCCATTTATTTTATCTGGATCTTAAAGCTACAGGGTCTTTTGTCTCTGAGAAATGGGTTTGAAACAGGGTTTACTATCATATGTGTTAGTTTTAAGATATGAGACCAGATCTGGGCTTTTTCTGTCTGCCCTGACTCTCTTCCATGTCCACCATGAAATTTTATTTATGGGGTCTATCTAATTTTTTAATATATATTGATTTATTTTTACTGATTGGTTGATTTTGTTTTTTTTTACTACTTTCCAGGCGCTGTGCCTTTATTTTTTATTACAAATTTATTTATTTTCAATTCATGGAACAAAACAAATATTTCCATAAGACAGTACAATAAAAAAGATTGTTGCACATGAAACTGCAAATCTCTAGTTTTCTAATCATGGGGATGAAGACTGTCAGAATTTCTGTTCTGGTACAGCACAATGTTCTGGTAAGCACTTAATAATTGTTTGTTGGTTGATTAATTGACCAGAGACATGATTAGCATAGGAAATCAAGGCTAGGGCTCAGGGTCTAAATATGGGAAGGACACTTCCATAATCCTCCTCTCTTAGAGGATGGTGCCATATTAGAAGTAAACACAACACAGCCTCCTTCACCCATCCTGGGCCATGACCCTTCCCCATTGGTCCTCCCTCCCCAAATCCTAAGGATACCTTACGCTACTCCATTTGACTGTCTGGGCTGGGGATCTGTGCTATAAGAGACCCTTTAGCTCCTTAAGCTAAGCAGCAATGTCATCATTCTCTGTCCTCCTGGTCTCTGTCTTCACTCCACAAGCTGGAATCCCCAGGTATGTCTCTCATTTCCACCATACATCTCTTCATCTTTCTACTGCCCTTTGGGTGACCTGCAATTTGGCTTCCTCAGAGCTTGTTACACTCATGATTTGCAGCTCTCTAGCATCACTGGAAGAATATTAGTATTTAAAAGCTGAGTTTTTGCTTCGGGAAGAAGCTTGGGGTCATTAAAAGCACTATACAACTTCCCAAAGGCAATCTGGCAGGGCTCCTATTCAGTTCTGGGACCCCATTCAACATCCATCTCAAGTGTCTTTCCAAAAGATATGTAGTGATGGAGCAACCCATCCAAGAAAACGGCTGCTGTTGAGCCAATCTGGTGCCAAATCTTGCCCTTTCTGGCTCAACATCTCTCCAATCTGAAGCCTTCCTTCCACTCACACAGCCCTTATCACCTCTTATTTGGACTATTGTAATTACCTACTAATTGATCTCCCTGCTTCCTACTGAAATCTGTCCTCAAGAGATTGTTCTTAAGCTCATATCTGATCATGTCACTCTCTTACTGATTAAACACCAGTGGCTTCTTCTTGTCTCAAGGATAAAATATAAACTCTGTTCTTTAGCATTTCAAGGCCTTCTCAGCCTGTTAGTCCCAACCTTCCTTTCTAGACTCATTTGACATTATTTCCCTTCCTTCACTTTACTATTTGATCAAACTAGCCTTTTTTTCTGCTCCTTATACATAGCCTTCCATCTCCCATCTCCTGTCTCCCTGCCTTGGCACTGATCATTCCCCATGCCTGGAATAACTCTCTTTCTCAACTCTACCTCAGAATTTTTCCAGGACTAAACTCAAGTCCCACATTCTGTATGAAATCTTTTGAGTTTTTAAGGCCCACCCTCCCTACCTTATATTTAGCTACCCTATATTTATTCTCTATATATATGAATATATGTGTGCCCATGCTGTCTCTTCTGATAAAATGTAGAGACTTGAAAGCAGAAACTCTCATCACATTTCATTTTAGAATTCCCAGTGCCTAGCACAGTTGAAGAAACATAATAATAAATACTACATGCTTGTTAACTGATTGATTGAATAGACTGTTCATCCACTTGGTGGCTCATTAGTCCAGACACTTTGGAATAATTACACATCTCATTTAAGGGATTCTTCGGGTTTCCTGGACTTGGAGAAAATTATCAATAAAATGTTTACAGATTTTTCATATTCTTTTTTGTTTGTTGGACACTTTCCATCTTAAATGCCTTTAGGATGATCTGAACTAATTGGATTTTATATAAAGGTTTCTGAGGTTCCTCCCTACCCCTAACTCCCAACAATTTCTCACTGTTTTAGGAGATAATACAATTCATAATCTACCATTTTCTTACATAAGATTTCACAAATAAGTTTATATTCTAAACAGATGCTGCCTCTGGCTTCCACATATCTAACCTCATCAAGATGATAAATTTTTGCTGGATAAGACAGTCTCTAAGCTCTTTATGTCTCCTCATTTTAGTACAGATTTTCATCTTTTAAAATTCTATAAAAATAGTGACAGTTTCTGTCAATATCGGTTCTTGTATCCATTTCCCACTCTTTGATGACAATAGCTGCTTTTATATATGTTAGGTTGGAGTTACATTAACTGAATGCCATATGTTCTCATTTTTATGTTTTTCTCTGAGTTGCTGTCAATTTCTATCTTTTATCTAACACATCACTAGTCTGATAGTTAGCTAAGTCAGAAATTAGCTTTGCCTTTGTAACCAATTGTTTTGAATCTAATAATGCATGTGTGTACTATGTAGTCAACCTAATTTTTTTTGGTGATATAATTCAGTGCTTTCTGGGGTCTATCATTTGCCAGGTTGGTTCTTCTAGCAAGTATACATAATGTCTAAGGGTGTGGTCCCTGAGTAGCCTATAAGCCTCTTTCATTTCATCATGCCTTGCCAAATTTCCCCACACATTTTTTACTGTCTTTTTCTATTCCTAACTTTGCTTTTGTCACCAAGCATTTTTCTATATAGTGGTTTAATTTGAAGCAGTCTATATAATTCTTTAGTGAATTTCTCTGCCTCCTCATCTTCTGTAATAGATGATAGCACATTAATGACAAGGATCTTCATGGTGGTCTTTTTCTTTTCTTTCCTTTCTTCCTTTCCTTCCTTCTTTCTCTCCCTCCTCTCTCTCTCTCTCTCTCTCTCTCTCTCTCTCTCTCTCTCTCTCTCTCTCTCTCTCTCTCTCTCTCCAAATGGTCACTATACATACTACAAGATAAAATTACCAATGGTCCGGTGAAATGATACATCTTGATGCTTTAGGGGTACATAATGAAACCAGAGGCAGCTAGAGGGCGCCACAGTGCTGGGCATGGAGTCAAGAAGCCCTGAATTCAAATTTGACCTCAGGCACTTACTATGTGACCCTGGACAAGTCACTTAACCTCTCTCTGCCTCAATTTCCTCAACTATAAAATGGGGTTAATAAATAGCACCTGCCTCCCAGGTTTACTGTGAGGACCAAATAGGATAATGTGAGGCAATTAGATGGTGAGGTGGATAGAATGATGAGTCTGGAGTCACGAAGACTTGAATTTGAATTCAGCCTCAGACACTTACTAGCTATGTGACCCTGGGCAAGTCACTTAACCTTTATTTGCCTCAGTTTCCTCAATTGTAAAATGTAAATATTAACAGCACCTACTTCCCAGGGTTGTTGTGACGACCAAATGAGATCACTTTTGTAAAGCATTTAGTAAAGTGACTGGTGCATAGTAGGTCCCGTATAAATGCTAGCTGCCATTATTATTATTATTGCTACTAAACCAACCCCACTCACTTTTTTGGAGTATCAGGGAGAACCTGTGAGTCATCTTTCCTCTATTTCACCACAAGTCCCTTATTTCAGCTGGTTTCCTGTCTAGGAAGAACCTTAATATGTGTCCTTCCAATAGCACAGTCCCTTGTCAAGCCTTGGATTCACATTTGGACAATCCATAGTTTGATCACAAATTGTGAAGGGCTTTGAATATCAGACTTTTTGCCCCTCTGCACTTGCCTTCATGTTCCATGGAGAACATTTAAGTTAAATAAGAAATTAATGACAATGAATGAAATTAAAAAGAGGCAGATTTTGCTTTGAAGTGGTGACCATTGGATCATAGACTGAGCTGGAAGGACAGCTGACCCAGAATGGGATGGCAGCCTCTGAAAGAGGGAGTTACCTCACACTAGGCTTCATCAAACAATGACTGGACTGACCCTTTTAGGCATGGGGGGAACTTTCTCTTTGGGTACAGACTGGACCAAGTAACCTGTGAGGTCTGTTACCAGTGCAAGAGTCCATCGTTCTGCCATTCTATGATTGGGTTTGATGCTTGTGGTCTTTCTCCTACCTTCTGTTTCCTTTCCCAACGTTCCTCATTACTGTTTCTCTTTCTTTATCCCCTGCCTTCCTTTTCCCTCTCCATCGTTCTTCCTTCTCTCCCATTTTCGTCCTTCCTTTCTTTCTCCTTCTCTTTCCTTCTTCTCTCACTCTTCCTCCTCCTCCCCACCCTCCACCATCTCCACCAGCCTTTCTCTTCCTCTTCCTCCTCCTGCTGCTACCATCCCACCCCAGCTGTGGGGAGGAGGTTCTATGAATCATGCCCCCATTCTTTTGGGTCTGATGTTTCTCACTCAGCAGTCCTTCCATATAAAGCAATCTTTTCCATCCCTTCTGCCTGCCAGTCCAGAGCCGAGTCAACGGAGTGTCTTGGCCTCTATTCGAAGAAAAACAAACTTTGCAGAAAAATAAACACTCTTTTTAAATTTGTGGTTTTGCGTTCAAATCCTAATAGTTTTTCCTTTCTTTTTTCCCAGACTCCACAAATCTTCCCCTGGAGCAAGAAGAAAGGAACAGGGAAGGGAAGAGAAAGTTCTGGCTGGGCCTGAGGAAAGGCAAATAAGGCCCCCGGACAAAGCAAAGACAGTCCTAGGTGAGAGCATTGGGGAGGAGGGGATGGAGCTAGTCCCCGCCCTGGAAAGTCATTTGAGAGGGGGGACTTTCTTCCCACACTTCACATGTGATCCATCTCCTTGTTTGACTGAAGAGGTGAGAGCCCTGGCCTGGGATTGGGGGAGTGGGGGGGGGGGGGCGGTATATGAGTCCTGGCTTCTCCTCCATGTCTCACCAATCTGTGTGACCTTGGGCAAATTCCCCCACCTCTCTGAACTTCAATTAAATGGGGGGGGGCGTGCAGAGTGAGGTGGGCTAGGTCATTCTCGAGCTCCCTTCCAGTTTCTTCATTCTACAAGCCTCTGTCTCTTCCAAACCCCCCAAGATTGGTTCCAGGCATGCTCTGATGTGCAAAGACAACATAGAGACATTGGAAAACCCCAGAAGAAAGTTTTCATGGGATGATCAAAAAGATCATTTCTTAAAGAGACAGAGCTTCTTTCAAGAACTGGGGCAGGGGGATGGTGATCCCTTCAGATAAGAGGAATATTCCCCTACCTGGAGTCAGGTGCCCCTAAGCTGCTACCCAGCATAATGCTCACCCTGGAATTAAGTGAAAGAAGTCACAGGCAGAGGTCTTTTCTCTTTGGGAATGTCATTTATTCTTTCCTTTATTCATGTTTCTAACAAATATCCATTGAACAAAAATAGTCAGCACTGTCCAATAATGAACTTGGTCACCTTGCTAGAGAATGACCTGCCAATTAATAGGCAATTACTTGGTGCTTACTCAGTGTTTAGTACTGGGGATACAAAGGGAAGAAAAGGTCCCTGCCTTCAGGGAACTTTAGACTTGAGAGATCTTTAGTCTATCTTGTTCCCCCAGAGCTTGGCACGAAGTAGGAGCTCCATAAATGGTGGCTGACTTGGAAACGATATGTGCACACATAGGCGTGTCTATACAAAGGAAGTCTATATGAAGGAAGGACAAAGTCATGTTGGTGGGGTTGGTGGAAGGAGGGGATAAAGGAAGACACACTGGCAGCTTGGGGGATGAGAAAAAGGGATGCTTAAACTGAGCCTTGAAGAAGCCTGGGGATTCTGAGAGGTAGAGGAGAAGAGGGAGTGCATTCCAGGCAGGGGTGGAAGCCCATGCAAAGAGCTGGAGATGGGAAATGTATGTGGAAGAAGAAGAAGGAGAAGAAGAAGAAGAAGGAGGAGGAGGAGGAGGAGGAGGAGGAGGAGGAGGAGGAGGAGGAGGAGGAAGAGGCCAGGTTGGCCATTGGTGATCAATCTCCAAAGGCCAGCTGGACTCTGTTACTGAAGGGTCTTAAACTCCAGAAAGAGGATGAGGTTCCTTCAAGCAGAGGTGGATGGGAGGGTGTTAAGAAGATCCCTTTTGGGCTGGAGGTGAGCTGGATGCCCCTGACATCCCTTCTAACACAAGGGACACGAAGTCAAGGATAACATGATATCTGCCCAAGCCTTCATGGAAGGGCTGAAAGGCCCTCTGGGAATGATCCTCAGAAAGTTCCACTTGGTTGTTTTTTAGTCTAACCTCCCTATTTCCCTCAGAGGCAGTAAGACGGTGATGCAGATAGAGGGCCAGACCTGCTGTTGAGGATATAAATACAAGCACAACAAATGCATACATTCATAGCTGAATGAATAAATAAATAAATGAGTGAATGAATGAATGAATGAATAAGCAAGTGAATGAATGAATAAGAACTCTTGCGCTCAGGGAGTTGACATTCTTTTGGGGAGGACAACACACAAAATTGTGGTGGGCCTCTCCACTCTTAGAGTGACTGGTCCTGGAGGGATATCAGAAACACTGTCCATACCAGGTCAAAGTTCAAAGCCTTTCTAGGTAGGTAGGACCCACTGGCCTCTTATCAAATCCATGAGAAAAATTTTCTGGATCTGTGGTCTTCAAGGTAAGACATCAGAACAAGGAATTATGGAGAGGCTGAAAACTATTGAAATAAGAGAATCTTAGAATACTGAAGTTGCAAGGGACTTCAGAGGGCAATCTTTACCCAGGGCTGGGGGCCCTTCCCAGGCATCCCTGGCCAATCATTGTCTAACCCCAGAAGCCTCCAAGGAGGAGGAGCTGCCTTCTTCCTGCTGCAGCCCCTCCCACTTGGTTGACGTTGTTAGGGAGTCTTTCCTGACCCCCAACTTAAGATGCTTCTTTGATGTCTCCCTCCCCCTCACCTCACTTTTCTTCAGACTAAATATTCCCAGTTCCTTCAACTGATCTTTAGTTAGGCTGGTCTTAAATTCCCTCACCATACCTTAAAAACAAACAAACCAGCCCTTTCCTTATATCTCCAGTACTTAGCATAGTGTTTGGCACATAGTAAGGGTTTAATATATGCATATTGATGACCTTCTCGCCCTCCTCTGGACACAATCCTGATGTATTCTTAACTGGTTCATGTCTGTCTGTAATGGTCAAGATAATGGATTGTCCTTGGTTGACATTTTTATACTCAACTTAATGGTCTGATTAATGGACAGATGGGCAATGTCCTCATTAGGCCTCTTAGCACCTCCAAACCATGTATGTCTAGCCTGGCAAAGTGATACATTATGCTATTGTTTACTCTTTGGTTCCTGAGGCTAATGGGATTGCTATGTTCCAGGTAGAGGAAATTAGAAGTCCCGACAGTCCAGCAGAGTTAATTTCGTGGATGACATTGGTCAAGATTCACACACCTGACCCAGAGTGACAGCCCCAAATCATATCTGAGTTCCCTCAAGGTAGGTTGCCTCTGGTCTGGGCCTATCTTATGGCCCTACCCTTCCCTGGAAATTCCTACATCCCAATCTGGAAATAGCTATACCCAGTGCTTGTATGTTAGGTCCTAATCAGTCTTGAGCAGATCTTGGCCAATGAATGACATCAGGGTTGAGAAATCTGCCCTCCCTGAGTTGGGAAACCTGCCCTCTCCCTGTACAAGTGGAAATCAGTTTAATGATGGTGCAGAAGTCAATAGCTGATCAGGACTCTTCACCTCTGGGGAAGATGGCACAGGAACAGGATCTGAGGGACAACACAAACAGGCCTTTGGATGGGCAGCTAGCTGGAGGGAATGGGCTTCTGTGAGGAGCAGCTGAAGGCCTTCAGGAGCTCCTCAGCCCTAAATCATGCACCTTTTCTTCTTTGTGGGTCCTCTCTGTCCTTGGGCTATTAAGCCAGGACAATGGAGAGTACTGGGGAGCCACACTCAATAGACAACTGTTTAAGTAAATCAACCCCTTGCCTGGATGTCCAAGTAGTTTAATATGTCAGAACAGATTAGATTCAAGACTGCCCAAAACATTTTTAGAACTGCCCTGGTGGGAAGGCAATAGAAGGCCATGTGTCCATCATATCAAGGAGGAAGACTGATTGGACCAGACTCAGAGCTATCAGTGACATCCAGCCCTCTTCCTGCTCTGGCCCCATCCCATCCCATCATGGTGGTGGCAATAGTTGTGATGACCATGTGATATGAAAAGAACACAGAGAAAAAGAAAGAAGATGCCCTGGGTCAAAGCCTGGCATGGCTATTCAATAATGCCTATGTGACTTGGGGTGAGCTATTTCCCTCCTCTGGGACTCACTTGCTTCATCTGAAAAATTAGGGCATAAAACTCAATGGCCCCCAGATAGAAATCCATGACTTTATGATGACGATCCAATTCAGTTCCACATAGCTGTATGACATCACTACTACATGCAAGGCTCTTGTGCTGGTTCTACAGAGAGTGATGAGGGTGAAGAAGCCAATAGTGATCAATCAACAAACACTTTTTAGGCACATTTTTAGGCAATACTGAGGTTACGGATAAAAAACAAAAATAGTCCCTCCTTCAAGAAGCTTACATTTGAAAGGGGGAGAAAACAGAAAGTAGAAGTTAGAAGATAAATGCCAAGTGGATGGAACATGGCCTTAGACAGACCAGCCCTAGTAGCTGGAAGAGGCCAGGAAAGGCGTTCAGGACAAGGCTGCATTTGAGCTGAGTCTTCATAGAAACCAGAGATTCTGGGAGTCAGAGGTTGGGAGGGGGAGCCTGAGTTCACTCAGCTATAAAATGAAGGCTGAACTACAAGGATGGCAAGGCCCCGCCCGGCTTTGTGCTCCCATGGACAGATACCGAGGTACTGACCGAGGCTGTGTGTATGCCACTGGGGCACTGGTTTCCCCTCTTTGTACTGAGAGGGCAGGGGTGATCATGGCTGCAGGCCTCCCATCATTGTCTGGGCAGAACTCTAAAGCAGCTCAGATGTTCCTTACTCTAGGTTCTAAGGCCGCTCCTAGCTCAGGCATCCTATAGCTCAGGCAACTCACTGTATAGCATGCAACACAACCCAGGACAGAACAACACAATGTGATACACATTTCTTAAAGGCTTACAGTATGTGGCTGGGCTTGGGGGGACACAGGCCCTGCTATTATGGAACTCAAGTCAACCCTGATCCAAGATTCATGGGAAACATATGAGTACTACTACACTATGTCGTGGGAGGGTGGTTCACCAGGGAAGGTTGTTGCTGACCAGGAGATCATGGATGGCTTCCTGGGGGGGTGGTGCTAAAGTCAGGTTGGAAGGTTGGGTCAGAACACCAGCAAGTGAGAATGGGAACCGTGGGAGTGGAGGCTTGGGCTGGCCGGCCTTGGGGCTTCCTGTCTATGGTGGGGCCTCTGCTCCCCCAGACCAGTTACAAAGTCAGTTTCCCGTGGGCCTCCCTGCAGAATTTATTGTCAGCAATTTCCCCAATTACATATCAATAGATGTCACACAACCAAGTCCCCAGTCCCCAGAGGGTGTTTGAAAAGTCAGCAATGTTTGTCTAATGCAAGCCCATGTCATGTCAGGAATTAGTTTGACTAATAGGCCTTTAATTAGATCCTTGTGAGGTCTGTGGCTAAAGTACCGTCTTCCCCCAGTTTTCATTTAGAAGATAAACTATCCCCCTCCGGCCCCGCCTCAAAGCTCCACCGTAAATTTTCCCTTCGACGTCCATTCTTAATGGCATTGAGAAGTAAGAGCTTTTCTCCCCTGTCAGTTTTAAGAGGCTTGTTCTCAGATGCCCTGAGCACAGGGCCCTGAATGGGGGTCTTCTTAACTGGGAGCACCCTTCCTGTCTGCTTGAGTCGGGCCCCAGGGTGAGGGGGCCACAGAGGACACTGGGAGAAGTGGTGAAGCCTGGCTGGTCCCTGGGCTTCACAGGTCTGCTCAATCTCCACTTTCCCCGCTAAAGTATTATGCATCCTTTCAAATGTTGGTAAGCCATTTCTGATTTCCACCAATTTCCTTTCCTGGGGCAGCTATCTATAAAACAGAGAGAATGCTAGATTTGGAATCAAGAAGACCTGAGTTCAAATCCTGCCTCAGACACTTACTAGATATGTGACCCTGGGAAAGTTGCTTAATTTCTATTTGCCTTAGTCTCTTCATCTGAAAAATGAAATAATAATAGATTAAAAATGATAATAGCACCTGCCTGTCAGGGCTATTGTACCAAATTAGATATTTGCAAGTTGCTTTGCAAAACTTAAAACCCTATGCACATGTAGCTATTGTTATTATTTATACTACTATTACGACCTGGGAAAATCACCGTGTCCATCTCCAGCTCCTGGGCCCTTGAGGAGCTTCCAGACACCCCTCAGTACAGATGATTATTGTTGTGACTGTTATTCTTTTCTCCCTTGATGGTGAGTAGAAATCTGTCTTTCCTATGTTAGTCATGGCTGACTCCTTTGGCCCTCCCGAGGCACTGGGCCTGCCCATTTCTGATGTCCTTATCATGGCCCGGTGGGGATTTGCCTTCTCTGTCTGGTCTGGCCCCATTCCCCGGCTGGAAGTTCCATCTGGTCAAACATTGGTCTTAATGAAATTTTCAGTGCAGGGAACGTGGTGCCTCATTCACCTTCATCCTCCTCTTCATTCTTGTCATCCCCCCCACCTCCTTCTCTTCCTTATTCTTATTCCTCTCACTTCTCCAGGCCTTAGTCCCAAAGCACTTTTCTCAGAAGTACCTCAGGAAATAGGGCAAGGGTTATTGTCTCCATTGTATAGAGAGAAACAGAAGCACAGGAAGAAGGGACATCCCCAGTGTGCTCGCAGCAGGCTCAGGGTCTGAATCACTAGGTCTCCTGGATTCTAGACACCAAGTTCTCCCTTCTTCTACCATTACTGCCTCTAGCCTGTGCACCTTCCTGGGAGGGACCTTAGAACATGGAGCAAAAAAAGCTGGAGCTGGCAAAAAACTTAGAGATCTAGTCCCAAATGCTTGACAGGCAGAGAAACTGAGGCCTCAAGAAGGAGAAGAGATCTCTCTCAGCAATTAGACCTCCTAACTCCCAGGAAAGCCCTACTTACCAGAGGCCTCACCATAGGGCCCCTCTGCTGCCGACTTCACAAATGGGTTCCAACACGGTAACAGGAAATATTCGTGTTCTCAACCCCAATAACCCTTTCAGTACCAATTAGAGTGGACTTGAAAGAACACGACACCCCCTCCTTGGGGACCCTTTAGGGGAAAGATTAATGTGGGAGAAGCCACAGGGTATGGGGATGGGAGTGTTCCTAGGCCCCCCACTGGAAAACCTCATTCATTCTGACTCTAACATGGCCTTTGCAATAAATGCAGATGACATGATTCCCCAGGAAGGAAAATTTTGTAGTTTCTTCTGTTGTGACCTTTTAGGGTCTTTTAGCAATAGAAAATGTAAAAAAATATCTGACTTTATAGTGGGTAGCCCAAGGAACCATAGAGTCAATTATGTCAGAACTCGGAGGGATTTTAGAATACAGTGTCAGAAATGTGGGCCCAACTCCTTCATTTAACAGATGAAGAAATTGAGGCCTCCCTGGCTTGTGCCTAAGCTTTCCCTTGGGTTGGGCCAGACCAGGCAGTTACTCCATTTCTGGGGTTCAGGCCCAAGTGAGATCCTCTCACCATTTCTTTGTGTTTCTCTCTTGTGTGTGCTTTAGGTGAATCTGAGCCCAAATCCCATGGCAGACCACCCTCCATTGACAGTATGGAAGAAGGGGATAGCCAAGACCCTGTTGGCCCTTCTCTTTTGGAAAGCTCTTTATTCCAAAGTCCCATTTGCCCTCTGTGGCCATCACCTACTGGCCTCACATCTGGCAAGGGCCCAGCAGGAGGAGGTAGGAGGGGCCAGCAAGGAAGCAAGCTCCCAGATGGCCTTCACTGGCTTCAATTTGCTCTCCATTTGACATTCACCAACAACGGGAACCATGGAGCCTCCCACTCACTAGGATAGTTCAGCCACGATGCCCCATAAATGCTCATTCTTCCCCACACCCTATCAAATGTCCTTAGCCTGGCAGCCTTCCTTGGTGTAAGCTGACCCCACGACTCCCTCATACCCACTCTGATATAAATAGCCAGAACGGGCCGAAGAAGAAAGCTGCCCACTATGCCCATCTCCCACCCCCACCCCCATCCCATTGCTTCCAGCCTCAGGCTTGGTCTGGAGAAGGCCCCAGCAAGAGGCCTGCAAAGGGGGAAATCTCAGCTCCTAGAAATCCCTGGGCCATGCCAGGATGTACAGAATCACCACATCTGAGAGCAGGAGGCCCTCCATACTGGGGACAGGATCAGGGTCTTCCCTGGGAGAAGGGAAAACTGACCTAGAGCAAGAAGGTGGAGAGTGAATGGATGTCACACAAGGAGAAGAGAATGCACTGCTTGTATTCTGGAAACTTCAAAACTTGAAGGTGCAGCAGTTAGGGCACTGGACCTGGAGTCAAGAAGACCTGAGTTCAAATCTGACCTCAGACACTAGCTGTATGACCCTGGGCAAGTCACTTAACCTCTGTTTCCCTCAGTTTTCTCATCTGTAAAATGGAGATAGCAGTAACACTTACCTTCCAAGACTGCTGTGACAGTGCCTGGCACATAGTCAGTGCCATATAAAAGGTAGCTGTTATGAGCTACCACCCAGGAAGGGTTCAAAAGAAGGGGATCTATCTGTACAAAGATGTGCATAGCAGCTCTTTTTGAGGTGGCTAAGACTTGGACTTTGAGGGGATGCCCATCCATTGGGGAATGCTGAGCAGGCTGTGGTCTATGATTGTTATGGGATATTATTGTGCCCTAAGAAATGAGGAGCAGGAGACTTCAGAAAAACTTGGGAAGACTCACATGAACTGATGCAGAGTGAAGCGAGCAGAACCAGGAGAACACTGTGCACAGTAACAGCAGCATTGTGTGATGACCAATTGTGAATGACTCAAATATTCTCAGCAATACAGTGATCCAAGACAACCCCCAAAGCACTCATGGCGAGAAAATGCTATTCACCTCCAGAGGAAGAACTGATGGAGTCTGAATATAGATGGAGGCATACAATTTTCCTTCCTTCCTTTCTCTTTCTTTTTTTGTTTAAATTTTCTTCCACAAAATGACTAATACGGAAATATATTTTACATGATTACACATATATAACCTATATCAGTTTGCTTACGACTGCAAGGATCAGGGAATGGAGGGAGAGATGATGGAATTTGGAACTCAAAACTTTTTTTAAAAGAATGTTAAAATTGTTTTTACAAGTAAGTGGGGAAAATGAAATATAAAAAAGATCAGAAATTCCTTGAAGGTAGAGGATGGCTTTCTTCTGGGCTTGTATTTCTATGTCCAGTGCTTAGCTCAGGGCCTGGTACATAGCACTCACTTCTTAATGAATGATTGTTGTCTTGCCTTGCCTCTCCTGGGCCTGGTTCTGGGCTCTGAAAGCCAGGGAAAGGCTCTCCTTCTTATGGCCAGCATTTCAGACTCTTAGACTCCAGGGCTTGGGTGCTCCTGTGCTCCTAGAAGCAAATGCATCCTCAGCCCGTCCATGACTCCCCATCTTCTGGGATTCTGGTAATCTCCCCCTAGGGACTCCACCCAACCTGCTAGGATCTTAGACTACAGTATATCTAAATACAAAAACCTAGATAGGAATTACAGACTGATAGAATCACCAATTTTTTTTTATCATGAATTCTCAGAATGAGAAGGAACCTCAGAGAACTCCCCTTCCCCAGCCTTGGACATGGCTGTTGAGCCTCCTTTTGGAGCTCCCTTCCTCCCTGTATTGATGCAGCCTATTTGATTGACAGGGTCATAGGTCAAGGGAAGGGACTCCAAGGGCCATCTAATTCAACTGCCGCCATTGGTCACACCAGTAATGCCAGAGCAGATATTTCTCTGATCCACAAAGATTTGCTGAAACATTGGGCCACTTCTCAGACTATGATAAATGTCCAGTTATATACCTGGGTTCAAAAATTCAACTTCTCAATTAGAAGATGTGGGAAACGTGGCCAGGCAGCCATTTTCCTGAAAAGGACCTGGTGTTTTCAGTGGACCACAAGCTCAAGATGAGCCAACAGAGTAAGAGGGCAGACAGGAAAGCTATCATGATGCTAGATTGCATTGAGAGGCAAGGTGATCAAGGCTACAGAGGGCATCCCAATGTATTCTGTCCAGGTCAGACCATATATCCAGAGGATTATGCTCAGACCTGGGAGTCCAACAAGCCTATGGATAAGCTGGAGAATGGTTGATAGAGGTCAACCAGGATGGTGAAGGATTTGGAGACAGTATCAGAAAACCAGAAGAAGCCCTTTGAGGCAAGCCTAGAAGCACTCAGAGGGACATTCAGAGTATATTTCATAAGGATACATTAGTAGTAATACAATTACCCCCATTACACAGAGGAGAAAACTGAGTCTCAGAGAGGAGATGTGACTTGGCCACGATAAGCAACCAGTAAATGGTAGAGGGAGCCCAGGGCCCTCCTGCATGAAGAAGAGTCTCAGGAGGGCATCTCAGGAGGGTCTCTGATGGAAGTGGAGCCTCTGAAATAACAGAAATCCTTCCCAAATAGGGACCACATGGCCCCGAGTGTCCCAGGCAGGGAGCTGTCAGCACCACTACCTTCTCACCTGCTCATGTGGTTTCCACCTGTGGCTTGTCGAGAGGCCTTGGAGCTGGGGCCTCTGGGGCCAGGAGAGTATCTCTGACTGGGCCATTTGGGGCTCCTTGGGATCTAGGCCAAGCCAACCAGGCAGAGAACACAAGGACAAAAACCCAATGGTACCTGTTCTCAGGGAGTGTACAGTCAAGGGGTGTGTGTGAGGGATCAGGGGAAACAACATAGAAACAATTTAAACAGAAAAGTTAACACAAAATAATAAAACAGGGCAACCTTCCTATAGGAGAGGCTTATGAGCCCTCATACACTCTAGGTCCTTAGGTTACAGAGCTGAAGTCATTTGCATGGAGACATGGGAGCTGACAAGATCCCAGAGACCCAGAGCTTTGAGAGGTAATGAAATGAATGAAAATTAAAAACACCTATTAAATGCTTACAATGGGCCAAACTCTATGGTGGGGATAACTGAGCAGAGGAGGGCAGCCCCTGCTCTCCAGAAACTCAAGCTCTAATTGAGGAAGATAGCACATCAAGAGTTCATCTGTGGGGGGAGGCAGGGAAGGGTCCTAAGGGGGCAATTCTAGAGATGATGGCTTGGTCTAGGAGTCCTTGGAATGCCCACTGCCTCTGGGAAGAGGGAAATGGGCCCACAGGTCCAGGTAGAGAAGAGACCCTGGGGCCCCTGGAAGGGCTGGGGAGGTGGTGGGAGCTGTGTCCAGCCAGGAGGGGCAAAGGACAAAGGAGCACTGGCAGGAAGGGTGGGTTGGTTTCAGGGGGAGGGGGAGGGGTCTGCTGAGTTCCAGTTCCCTCTGGAGCCTTCTAAGCATGCCTAATGTAGGTCTGGTGTGGTATGGTTTGGGAAGGAGGCAGAAGGGCCCTGAAACAAGGCCTTGGTCACCTTCTCCCATGACTCTACATCCTGTCCTGTCTTGCCCTTATAACACTGACCCATTCACTTCTCCAAACCTTAATCTTTTCCTGTCAAATAGACTAATGGTTGGACTTATTAGATGGTTCCTAAAATCCCTTCCAGGTCTGTTTCTCTGGTGGTCTTCCTCCTCCCTCCTTCCTTCCTTCCTTCCTTTCTTCCTCCCTTACTCCCTCCCTCCCTTCTTCCCTCCCTCCCTTCCTTCCTTCTCTCCTTCCTTCCTTCCTCCCTCCCTCCCTTCCTTCCTTCCTTCCTTCCTTCCTTCCTGCCTTCCTGCCTTCCTGCCTTCCTGCCTTCCTGCCTTCCTTCCTTCCTTCCTGTCTTGGAGAAATGAGTACTGTTACAGAATCATAGAATGTGAGACTCAGCAAGGCCTTCAGTGACCACGAGATCTTTTCCCTTGATAAATTACTGAGGGAGTTCACTCTCCCAATAATAGGAAATCCATGATGGATTTCAGCTGGCCACTGATGGGTCTTCATACCATCACAAGGACACCTGTGTTTGTCCCTTGTCCCCCACACTCTGTGTTCATCATCTATGTCTAGGTTGATGGTCTTTGAGAATTTTGAATATATATGTTTATATAATATGTATGTGTATATGTGTACACACATCTAAACATATATGTATATATACATACACATATATGTGCATGTGTGTTTGTATGTGTGTGTGTGCATGTGGGGGTACATGTATGTATATGCATGTGTGTGTGTGTGTATATGTTCATCCCTCAGCAGCCAAGCTGGTGATAAGCCCCTCCACACTACAGTAGCATGACAGCTGGGTGATAGGCCTGTTGCTGCATCCATATCTGCTCCCAAAGCCATTCCGCTCTTGTTAGACCTGCCCACAGCTTGGGTTCTGCTCCAATACCTTTTGGAAACTCAGTCACCAGCCATGTAGCAAAGAGGTGCTTAGGAGAAGAACCCCTTTTTACAGATGAGGAAACTGAGGTTCAGAGGGAGTTATGCCCACGGTCACCTGGTTGAGAAGTACCAGAGTCTGAGCTCAAACCCGAGTCTCCAGGTGCCAAGTGCAGTGCTCGCACCCTCACCCGGAATGTCCTTTCTTCTCTGCCCTGATTCTCCAAGTCCTTCCATCACCTTCAGAATGAAAGGGAAGCCTTTCCTCTTCCGGGACCCCTTCCTGACTGTCAGGGCCTCTGTGCATCTCAGGCTCCCCAAGCCCAAGTTCTTTATCCTGCCTCTGATCCCAGGAGAGCTCAGACCTGACTTCTGATCCCCTTCTGTGGGTGCTTAGGGTTACCCCTCACATTTCCAAGGCAGGGCTAAGATGCACAGAACTCTGGGAGGGCCCTTGGAGGCCGCACAGTCCAACTTCTTTATTTTACAGATGAGGAGACTCAGATCCGGAGGGGGAATGAGGGTCAGCCAAGTCAACAAGCACTGAGGAAGGCCTCCCCCCCCACCCCGCCCTGTGCCAGGCCCATACTAAGTGCTGGGGCTGCAAAGTTAAAAACCAAAACCCAGACTGGTCCCTGCTCTCGGGGAGCTCAAAGTCTAAAGGGAAGGACACTGTGAGACGCCTCACAAAACACATATAATAATGCACAAGACACAGGCAAGGTAAACTGGAATGATCACTGGAGGGAAGGCCCCGATGAGGGGGGATGGGAGTGGCTGCCAGTAGAAGGCAGGATTTGAACTGAGTCTTGAAGGAAGCCAGAGGGTGGGGACGAGGAGGGGGAACAGTGCAGTGGGATGTGAACCCAGAGCCCCGGATCAGGAGCCAGAGCACTTTCCACTGGACCACACTGCTCCTTGTCAAAGCTTTTCATCCATTACCCCATTTCATCATCTTGCTGATCTATGAGCTAGGCTGCAAGGTAGGCTTACCCCCATTTTACAGATGAGGAAATTGAGGTTCAGACAGGAGCAGACTCAAGCCAAGTCATCCAGTAGCATGTCAGAGCTGGAAGGGGCTTTGGAGAACTTGGCACCTTGGACCAAGGGAGCCGCTAACACTCAGAGAGGAGGAGGGAATTTCCCGGAGTCACCCAGGTCTTTGGTAGCAGAGACAGGACCCAAAACCAGGCCTTCTGACTCCAGATCCAAGGCTCCAAATCTGCTCTTCAAGAGACCCACCAGTGCGTTGAGCTGCCTCACTCCAAAGCCCAAAACTAACATTTCCTTCATAATTTTCCAGTACCCAAGTGATCCTTTTTATCCGGGACGGCTGAGTGTTGCCACTGGTCCTGCCAAACATGTGCTGGAGTTCCATTTTAACACCTTGAATAATGGCGAAAAAATGTGTGTCCCCAGCAGTTTTCTCGACTCCAATTTCTCTCTACCTCTGGCCCATTTCTGTAGCCCTGATGTACATTCAGGCCACCAGTCCTGTGTCCACAACTTCCCTGTATCCTCCTGGCCTAGACCCTGCTGATTAAGAAATTAGCCCCAGTAAATACTGTCCTCCACTCCCAAGAAATACAGTCACCCGATCCCATGGCAAACTGATAGAATCTTCTCCCAGCTATAAAAATCGGTCACCCGGAGGAACATCTGCAGAAAAGGACAACTTTAAACAAACTTCCAGGAGTGAGATGATTTGTAAAGGCCTGAGTGGCAAGGAGGCTGTTGGCAGGCGGGGGTGAGCTGTCATCTCGGGGAGGGGGCTGAGCCTCTCCCAGCCAGGTCCCTCCCTGGGAGTCACCACCATCTGGAAGTCATTGTGGGATGGAACATTGGCCTTTTTAAAAGGAAACCCAACCTTACAATAATTATTCCTTAAATCATTAATACAGCCCCAGCACCAGATGGGAAGTAGGAAAAATCGCAGGAGTTCCAGGGACCCCAAAAGGGCTGCCTCTGGCTGGGCTCGGAGATGGGCAGGCCTGTGGGGATGTGTCCTCTGCTGCCACAGGCCAAGGCTCCCCAGCCATCCCCAGTGAAGCTCTTTCCCCAGGAAAGGGCCATCACAGGATTCTCATGCCCCAGGGTCTTTGGGGGTCTTGGCATCTGCCTGCGTCCCCTGTTTGGTGTACTTTCCCATCATTTCCTCCTCCACCCCAAGTATTTGCAGCAGTCTCCCAGAGGGCTACTCTGCCTCCAGACTCTCTCTTCTCCTCAGTCCATCCTGTCCACACTCCTTAAGGCAACCTCATCATTGGTGGTGCAGTGAATGGAGAGCTGGACTTGGAGGCAGGAAGATCTGAATTATTAGCTGTATGACCAAGGACAAGTAATTTCACCTTTTTGGCCTCAGTTTCCTCTTTTAAAAATAGTACCTCCCTCACATGAGAATCAAATATAATCATAAAAGTCAAGTATTTTGCAAACTTCAAGAGCCTATAGAAATGCTACTAGCTATTAATTAATTTTTGCAAGTTTGACCACAACTTTCCTCTCCTCAGAAACTTTCTGTGACTCTCCATCTTCAGGATAAAGTCCATGTACCTGACATTCAAGGCTCTTCCTAATCTGATGCCAATTTGCCTTTCTAGTCTGATCTGGTAGTCTTTCATGGGCACCTGGGAAACTCCAGCCTTCCCATGTTCTTTCTGTACTCTCCCACCTGCTTCCCTTTGCTCACAACATATACCTCCCTCTCCTTACCCCTCCATCTGTACCTCCTCAAGTACCTTTCCCTCCATCAAAGCCCCATTTCCTTAAAGAAGATCTCTGACTGTCCGTCCACCAGATCTAAGTGCCTTGTCTCTCCTTCAAGGATAACAAAAACAGGTAATATTTCTATGTGGTCTCAAGGTTTAGAGGAGCTTTTTTCATGACAGCTTTGAGAGGTATGAGGTGGATGCACGATTTCCCTTGATTTATGGAGAGATTTGTGATATACTGGGTAGAGATCTGACCTCTGAGTCAGGAAGACAAATCACGTAACTTATCAGTACTCTGGGCAACCCCCTAACCCTATACGTACTAACCTGCCCTGGTGAAGGGAGTTTCCTCACCAGGGATTTTCCCTATACCAATGAAATCCCAGGTACAAACCCCATCCCCATCCTCAGCACAGTATTGCATCTAGAAAAGGAGAATCAGGAGGGTGAGAGTATTGAAGTGTAAGTCATATGAGGACTGGATCGAAGGACCTGGGAAAGCTCAGTTGAGAGTAGATTCAGGGCGGGGAAGGAATGGGCTGTCTTCAAGTACCCAGATCCCCTCGGAATCCTGAGACTCTTTCAGGTGGTTCATCAGGTCAAAATGACTTCATAAGAACATTAAGACATTTTCATTTCTAATATGGTAAATTATTGATGGTAGTAACTCATACAAAAAAAAAGCTCGTTAAGAGTCCTTAGTCATTTTTAAGAGTGTAAAGGGGTTCTGAGGCCAAAAAATGAGAATGAAATATGGGAAGGGTTGGTTGTCTTGGAGAGAAGGGATGAGCCTTGTTCCCTTTGGCCCCTTGGGGACAAAGGAAGAAGCAGTAGGGGAGACAAGGGCACGTTTGTAAGCAGTGTGGAAGGGAGTGACTAAAGATTAGTGAGAAAGGGGGTAATTGGGAGGTTGTGCTTGGCCATAGGAAGTTTCTTCAATCTGGAGTTTCACCAGTAATGAGGTCATGGGGCTGGATTCCCCCAAATCAAAAGGTTACCAAGTGCTTTCTTTATATCAGCCCTGAGAAAAATAAACTTCACTCGTGCCATTTTACAAATGAGTAAACAAAGGCTCAGAATAGTGGCAATGGCTTACCTGTGCTCACTTAGCTAGGAACTACCTAAACATGTGAGTTTCAACTCTGCTCCCACCCCCAGGTCCCCTACCTTTGGTCTGGGGTTATTTATACAAACCACAAAAGAAGGAAGATTCCCAGATCCCTCAAGGGCCTCGGCCTCCTGTCTCCTTCATCACCCCATTGGCTTCAAGGCTCATTGTGACAAAATGAAGTTTGCCATGCTATGGGAGGACTTCATGGAGGAGGGGGTCCTTGCTGGGCCCCAAAGACTGGGCTGGGGGAGGAATGACTGAAGGAGAGCAACTTGTAAATAACAGTCAGTGTTTGGACTGAGGCCTCAAGGCCCTGATCATCAAGGTCCCTCTATTCCCTGTAAACTGCAGGGTCCCAGAGCTGGCAAGGCCCCCCTACACAGAGGTATCCAATCCAACTCAGATCTGAACAAGGATGCCTTTGACTACCTCTCAGACAAGCCATAGTCCACTGTCTGTTTGGAGACCTCTGAGGAGGCAGAGTTCACTATCTCCTCCGGCAGCCTGTCCCACTCTGACACAGCTCTCAGAGTTAGAATGTTCTTCCTGACATCAAGCTTGATTGACCCTTTTGCTCCTGGCTCTGCCCCCTGGGGCCAGACAGAACAGGCCTCCTCCCTTCTCCACAGAACAGCTAGGTGGCTCAGTGGGTAGAGCTCTGGACCTAGAGTCAGAAGACCAGAATTCAAATTCAGCTTCCAACATGTACTAGCTGTGTGACCCTGGGCAAGTCAATTAATCTCTATCTGCCTCTGTTTCCTCAACTGTGAAATGGGACCATAATAGCACTTATCTCCAAGGGCTGTGAGGACCAAAGGAGATAATATAAAGTGCTTACTTAGCAAAGTAGTGCTTAACAAATATTTCCTCCCTCCCTTCCTTCCTCCCTCCCTCCCTTCCTTCTTCCTCCCTCCCTCCCTCCCTTCACTCCTTCCTCCTTCCTTCTTCCCTCCCTCCCTTCCTTCCTTCTTCCTCCCTCCCTCCATTCCTTCTTTCCTTCCTCCCTTCTTCCTCCCTCCCTTCCTCCCTTCCTCCCTTCCTTCTTCCTCCCTCCCTCCCTTCCTTCTTTCCTTCCTTCCTTCTTCCTCCCTCCCTCCCTTCCTTCTTTCCTTCCTCCCTTCCTTCCCTCCTTCTTTCCTCCCTTCCTCCCTCCCTCCCTTCCTTCTTTCCTCCCTTCCTCTCTCCCTTCCTCCCTTCTTCCTCCCTCCCTCCCTCCCTTTCTTCTTTCCTTCCTCCCTTCCTTAAAAAACCACTCATATCTTCTCCTTTAGCCTTTTCTTCTCTAGATTAGATACCCCATCCTCTTAACAAATCTTCCTTTAGCATAATAGCCAGGCATCCCATCCCAAAGGAGGAGCCTTTAAGCAGGATCTTGAGGAAAAGGAGTAATAATTAGGACCATAATTTAATTTATTTCCAAAATATGAGGACACAGGACAGGTAACTGACTAGTCGCACGGCCGTGGCTGAGTCATTGGACCTTGGTAATACTAGGGTTTCTCCTTCCAAAAGATAGGATGACCAAGGTCACAACCATCCTCCATGAACAGGGAAAAACTAGCCCAATACTCTAGCTGTGAGATACATTCCCTCCTCCTATTCCCTCTCTGTCCTCCCTTCCTCATCCCTATTCCTCCCACCGCCTCCACCAGCACCCGGGCTTTTAAAAAGTAATTGGCCCCACGTTGGAGCTGACAGATAAAATATGTGGTTGGAAAATGATGTCAGTCTATCGCCAGGCCCATCCATCCCCCTCCTCGTGCCCCTGCCCACAGATCTTTGGCCAGTCACGTTACTTGAAACTGTTATTGGAAAAAAAGAAAGAAAAAAACTGGAAGACTTTACAATTCTCCAGAGGACAAAACTCTATTTTAAACCACAGGAAGTTCTCCTTGAAAAAATAACAGCCAGGACAAGCATGTCTAACACCACCACCCCATCGACAGACGCAGAGCTAGGTCCCCAGTGCTGAGTCTCGGCAGGGGCAGCTTCTACAACATGGGTCTGTTGGAAGACTTCAGCAAGAGAAGACTTACTAGAGAGGTGCATAGCTATAAATTCTTCATAGCAATTCTTTTTTTAAATATACTTTATTTTTCCCAATTATATGTTAAAAGAATTTTTTTAACGTATGGGTTTTTTTTTTTTTAAGTTTTGGAGTTCCAAATTCTGTTTCTCCCCTCCCCTGAGATGGTAAGTACCCCGACCCTATTTTTTTAATACTGATATGTGAAGGACCTCTGGATAGGGGGATGAATGGGGGGAGGGGGTGGCAGTGAAAAGATTCCTGGCTTTGAGGTTCCCAAATCTGAATACAAATCCTGATTCTGTCCTGGTTTGTGACCTTGAGTAGGCCCCATCTCTCTAAAATGGGGAAGTGGGATTAAATGCACTCCACACTTCCCTCCTCCCTTCCAGGTCTAAATCCTGTGAGCCTGTGGCATGGCTTAGGAGGCAGGAGAAAGAGCCACAGCCTGGTGTCAGCAGACCCGGATGGAGAGGCTTTGAACTCCTTGCCACTCTGAACCTCATTCTCCTCTTCTAGAAAATGAGGTCGAACTTCTTGTTTGTGTGAGGTCCCTTACTATTCTAACATTTCACAATTCTATGATTCAAAGTCTTTTTTTTTAAATTAATTTGTTTGTTTATTTTTAGTTTACAAGATTCAATTCCATAGTTCCTTGAGTTTCATATTTCCCTTCCCTCCCTCCCCCCACCCCCAAGATGGCATATAATCCAGTATAGGATTTGCAAATACTTTCACATTAGACATTAGTCAGGTTACAAAGGCGGATTGTACTAGATGGAATGAAAAATGGTAAAGAGGAAATAAAACCAAACAATGAAAAGAAAAAGATCGAGTAGTTTGCTTCAATATGAAGTCCGTCTGCTCCTCGTTTCTTATAGCATTACATTCATAGACCACAATTTGTTTAGCCATTCCCCAATTGATGGGCACCCCTTTAGTTTCCAATTCTTTGCAACCACAAAAAGAGCTGCTATAAATATTTTTGTACATATGGGTCTTCCTCCCACTTCTATGATCTCTTTGAGATATAACCCTAGAAGTGGTATGGCTGGTTCAAAGGGTATGAAATTATTTATAATCCTTTGGGCATAATTCCAGATTGCTCTCCAGAATGGTTGGATAAGTTCACAACTCCACCAACAATGTATTAGTGTTCCAATTTGCCCACATCCTCTCTGGCTTTTGTCACTTTCTTGTTTTGTCATCTTAGCCAATCTGACTGGTGAGATGTGGTACCTCAGAGCTGTTTTGATTTGCATTTCTCTAATCAATAGTGATTTAGAGCATTTCCTCATATGCTTATAGATATCTTTAATTTCTTTATCTGAAAACTGCCTATTCATATCCTTTGACCATTTATCAATTGGGGAATGACTTGTATTCTTATAGATTTGACTAAATTATCTGTATATTTTAGAAATGAGTCCTTTATCAGAGACATAGTTTGTAAAAATTCTTTCTCAATTTCCCACCTCCCTCTTGATCTCAGTTACATTGGCTTTGTTTGTACAGAAGGTTTTCAATTTAATATAATCAAAATTATCCATTTTGCATAATGGATAATTTTGATAAAAGATATATACAAGATCATCATAGAGATGGAGCTCATCATAGAGGGAAGGCACCAGCAGTAGGTGGGACTTGGACAGGCTTCCTGAAGAAGGGAGAATTTGAGCTGAAGTCAGGGAAACTAAGAGGATGAGATGAGATGGGAGAGCATGTTGGACACAGGGCACTGCTGGTACAAAAGTACAGAGATAGGAGATGAGGTTGTGTGTTCAAGGAACCACAAATAGGTCAGTGTAACTGGAATACAGAGGATTGCAAGGGGCATAGGGTGTAAGAAGACTGGAAATTAGTAAGGAGCCATGTTACAAAAAGTCTTAAGTGCTAAATAAAGGAGCTTATATTTGCTCCTGGAGGTAACAGGGAGCTAACAGAACTCATTGATTAGGAGGGTAATGGTCAGACCTACACTTCAGAAAAATCATCTTGAACCAGAGGTAACCCATGCTTTTTGCCTCCTGACAGGAAGGTGATGGATTCAATATGCAGAGTAAGGCAATGATTTTTCTTGATAATTCATATTCATTATAATGGTTTTATTTTATTCTTTAGTGGGGGAGGTATGGAAAGAAAATGTTACTTGAAAATATTAATATTAATTAGTATCATTAACAATTATAACACATTATACAATATATTACATAATATGTTATATAATGTTCTATATTATATAACTATAATAGTTTTAATAATTATTATTAATCAATACTAAATATTAATAACAAAAAAGAATCACCTTGACAGTCAAAAGACACAGAGAGGTCAAGGAGGATCAACAAGCTATACAATATATCGAATGATATACAATATTTCGAACAAGCTATACAATATATCGAATGAGAAGTCCCTGGTAACTACAGAGCTGTTGTAGTTGAATGATGGAATCAGAAGCTAGGTGGCCAAAGATTTAGAAGAGTGAGAAGGTAAGTGGAGATGCTCATTGTAGACGCCTTTCTCAAGGAAGAAAGAGAGGTGAGATGTAAAATGATAGATACCAGGAAGGCCAGGTCAAATGAAAGCTGATTCAAGATGGAAGGGACTGGGGCATGTGGATAGACTTCAGCAGACTAGATAGGGATATACTGAAGATAAGAGAAAGATTGGGGATGATGATTGGGGTGGGTAATCTGATAGAAAAACCAGGAGGGAGTAGGATCAAAGGTGAATGCACATGGCTTTGTTTTAGCAAGGGAAGGAATCACTTCTTCATCTGAGCCTGGAGTGAAGGAGGAGATGGTGGGGAAAGATATCCAAATGACGCAAGATGAGGAAGATGGAGACCAGGAGAACTTTCAATCAAGGGTCTCAGTTTATTTGGTGAAGCATAGTCGAGGTCCTCTGCTGAGAAGGTGGGGGAAGGGATTGCCATGGAAAACCAGAAGAGCTATGAGAAAGTTTCAAACAACTGATGTGGACAGCTGAATGGTGAACACCAGAGAGGATAGAGAGGCATAAAATATTTGCCTTGCCACCATGAGGGCCCACTTGAGATGACATAGTTCCCATTTGCTGCAAATATCCTTAAAAAATAGAAGTTGGTGGGTAAATGAATTGCTATCAATTTCTCTAGACAAGTCTTCCTAATCAGAATCATTGAGAAACCCACCTGTTTTTCATCAGATTATCGTCCATTGCTCTTGAATTGACTCCCACTGTAGAGATTTAGATGACTGTAACCTAGCCTTTCTACAAACATGTTGAAATTTTCTCTCCAAAATTAAGTGTTCATGTCAAATTCTGCCAGGCTCTCCTCTCCTTTATCAAAAGCTTCAGAACTGAGGGAACATTTCCCCTTTGGGCTCCCATTATTTCTGTTTCAACTGCAGGTTCCTTGTTGATCAAAATCAGTGATGAATTGTATTGTAGTTAGAGCAAGTCAAGAATGTATGGATTGCTCTGCTTTGGACACAGGGAGAGTGCCAGAAAACATCTGCTTCAAATGGTTGAGGTCTCTTGTTACCATCGTATCTCATCTTTGAGCAAGATTTATGATCTGCCTCCCAACCCTGACATCCATCTCTTCCCCCTGGGTATCGTTGTTGTTCAGTCATTTCAATCATGTCCCACTCTTCATGACCCCATTTGGGATTTTCTTGGCAGAGATACTAGAGTGATTTGCCATCTCCTTCTCCAGTTCATTTTACAGATGAGGAAACAGAGGCAAACAGGGTTAAGTGACTTGCCCGGGGTCACACAGATAGGAAGTGTCTGAAGATGGATAAACTCTACTTGGATGGCCATTATACTTATTATTATTGTTATTAATTATGATTATTCTCATCAATGCCATCATACAGCCATGTCTTCTCTACAACACTCCCACCCTATGGCTCCTAAATATTCTCACAGGATTCCATTTCCCTACTATTCTTATTTATTTGTTTGTCCATTCATTTATCCATTTTCATTTCCTTATTTATTCATTTATCTGTCTATTTTCTGATCTCTTCCTCTTGAAATAGAACTCTTAAGGAAAGGAACCAGGAGAGTGAAGGGTCTTGAGTTCATACCATATGAGGATTGTTTGAAGGAACTGGGGGTATTTAACCTGGAGAAGAGAAAATTTGGGATAAACAATTAGGAAAATCACTTTGGCAGCTGTTTGAAAGATGGATTGAAATGAGGAGAGACTTAAGGCAGGCAGATCAATTAGGTAACTAGTCCAGGTGAGAGGTGATGAGGGCCAGCACCAGCATTGGGCTTTGTGTTTGGAGAGAAATGGCCATATATGGGAGATGTGCAAGACATCTTGGTGACATATTATATATATGGGGTGACAGAGAGTAAAGAATCAAGGATGATGCCAAGATGGACAGCCTAGATGACTGGGAAGTTGGTAAACTGAAAATCACAATTATCAAGTCAACAGTTGTTTATTAAGTGCCTACTATGTGCCCCACTAGGAAAATTTGGAAGGGGGAGGCCTTGAGGGAAATGGTGATGTTTTGAATATGTTTATGAGACATCAAGTTAGATATGAGTCTGGAGGTCAGGAGAAAGGTTAGGGCTGGATAAGGAGACCTGAGAATCTCTGATATGGAGGCCATCATTGAAACCATAGAGGCTGATGAGATCACCAATCGAAATGGGATAAAGTGAGAAGTATTAGTATCGAGCCCTAGGGGACCCCAAACATGTAGTCAAGTTCTTAGTAAATGCTGATTAGCTGTCTTGCTGTGGCTCACATTTTTTCTCAGAAGGTCTCTATCTCTTTATGGGTAGTACCACCCCATCTCCCAATTGACTATGTGTTCTGAATGGCCACCATTACTCTGGAAGCCCCAATTGTCCTTTCTGACTCAGTCCTGCTAGGTTAGTTCTGTATATGTGCCTTACAGTGTTCTTCCATTCCAGTAATGAAAGGATGGGGGAGGGATAGGCCAAACCCCAACATAACTGTTTGGTTCCTTCAGCATGAATCTTCTCTGAGCATGCCTACTGCTCCATCCCAAAGGGCCCCTTTTATATCTAACATTCTGTGTCCTGAGTTCTTTTTTTTTCTGTGTCCCTAGTTCTAAAGCTTCTTTCAGCTCTGATGGACTGCATTCTATGTTTCAAGGGTTTTTTCAGCTAAGACCTCTCATAGACTCTAAGAGAAAGTGGAAAAAATGGAGGAGTGGCATTTATAGCCCCAAGGAAAATGGTCCAGATCTTCTCCTTTGTCTGCCCTTCTGCTGCTCTCAAACCCCAAAGTGGAGGCGGGCAAACCTCTGGAGTCTTGGAGTCTCCAGATTGGGGCAGGGCTCGGTGCCATTCCAAACCCCTGGCGTCAGCCAAAGCGGGTCGGGAGGCTCTTTAGCTCCATCCTCCCCCTTGGACATCTGTACACTGGGTGCCTTGGCCAGGCCAGGCCAGGGGAGGAGGAGAGAGGGCCTTTTTTCCTGGCCCCTCTTAAGGCTTCGTAGTTGGAGCAATCCCACAAGGGAAAGGAAAACTTCCCCAGGAAAGAGTTGGCTGCATTCATGGGTTTCCATGAAGTTAGACATCTCAGGCATTTGGGTTCAATCAGCCCCGTCTTGATTCTTTACCATGTCCCCAATCCTAAACCAGGAACTATGAGCAAAGAAAGAAGAGTGTTCACACCAGTTGGGTGACCTTCAATCTCCCTAGGTCTCAGTTTCTTCCTAGGTAAAAAAAAAGGGGGGGTGGATAAGAAAATGTCCAAGGGAGGGTGAATCTACCAGTTCCAGGGGAAGTCCACCGAGCCTAAGATTTCCTCTTTGCCATCTCCAGACAACGCTCCTAGATCTATTCTCTGAGACCAGACAGAACAGATCAAATCCCCATGAAGTCCCTGCAAATTCTTGGAAATGATTCTCATTTCCTCCCTGAATCTTTCCTTCTCCACCCTAAATTCCCCCAGTTCCTCTAACTTATCCTCATGGATACAGACTCATGACTCTTCACCATCCCAGCTGCCTCCCAACTTGTCACAGACCTTTCTTCACTGGGGCCATCAAAATGGGACCCAATGCCCCAGAGGTTGTACAATTGAGGCAGAGAATAGAAAGGTGCCTAGGCACCTTTAAAGTTCATCCTCTTGATGGAGCCCAAGAACTCATTACTTTTGATTTTTTGACTGCCAAATCATTCTCCTGACTGATATTGGGACTGCAGTCTACTGAAACATTCATGAGAGAGATGGTTTGAACTTAATGTGGCTGTTGAAAAGCAGTCTCCTCACCCAGCTCAGCATTGACAACAAAGTCAGAGGACACTCCATCTTAGCCTCCTGCCATCAACTGACCACTATACTGGGCTGCACAGCAGGCATTCTATGTAGGCTTAGTGGTCAGAACACCCTGGTATATACTACTATGTACACATAAGATATAGACAGAATAAGTTGGGGATAATCTCAGAGGGGAAGTTTAAGGGGGACTGGGAAAGTCTTGCAGAAGGTGGGATTTTAGCTGAGACATGAAGGAAGCCAGGGAAGCTGGGAGGCAGAATTGAGGAGGAAGGGCATTCCAGGCAGGGGACAAAGCCAGAGAAAATTCTTGGAGTCAGGCTATGAAGTGTTGGGTGCAAAGAATGTCCTGAGGAAGTAGGCACAATCTTCCTTTTGTTTTCACTTGACCCTCCAAACCCTCACAGACAGATAAGCCTTTCTCAGAGTCATTGACTAAAATGTAAAAAATGCCAGGGACAAGCACAGATCTCTGGGCTAGTCCCCTGAAAACCCCGAGACAAGTTGTCATAAAATCACTAACGATTTCTCTTGATCTCCAATCATCCAACTGGTTCCTAATGCAGAAATCAAGCCTATACCTCCATCTCCTTCAAAAGAATAGCATAAGATGTTTTACCAAATGCTTGACTAAAATCTAGATAAATTTATATGGACAGCATCTCCTTGATTCCGTTGAGTTTGGTAATCCAGTCAAAAAGAAAAGAAGGCTAGTCCTGATGAAGCTGAGGATGACTCTTGGAAATCTTCTTTTTCCAGATTTCCTCCCTAGATAATCAGGTAAGATCATCCATAGAAAACACTTCGTCAACCTTAAAACTCTCTACAAAGTTTCTATTCCCACTGTTGTTGCATTATCCAAGCATCTCTTTAGAAGTCCTTACTAGAATTCCCCCAGAAATAAAAATCAAGCTCACTCTGACAATTACTCTCTTCTAGTTCTTTGAAAACTGGACCACTTTCCCTTGTTTGGACATTCCCCCAAGCCAACAGGCACAGAAATCATAGGCACCAGTTATTTCTGGACCTCAGGATATTGTTTATCTGGCCAAGAGGAGAAGGGAAATTATTTTATTGTTATTTTATTATTATAAATTACATTTCTTAAGTATCTATTATCTGCCAATAACTGTGCTAAGCACTATACAAATATATACATATATACATATATACACATATATATACAAATATATACATATATACAAATATATATACATATATACAAATATATACATATATACAAATATATATACATATATATACAAATATATCTATATTAGCCATCTTTTGTTCTGTGCTTTCCATCACCAGTCATCTTAACTTTTATCTTGCAACTGGACCTCAACGACTCAGGAAGATAGAGTGAAACTGATGACTTTGCACAGCTCTGCCTCACTTCAATCCAATTTGTGAACAAGTCAAGACTTCACCCTTATGATGTCTTCACCCTTATGATGTCATTGGTCTTCCTGAAAGGTATGCTCCTTGGCATATTAAACAGAAATGAAATAAGTATCATATACTTCTTTCTTCATGCTGTTGTCAGTGACCATCCCAAGAAGTGATCCTATTCCTTTTTTGATCCTTCTCTTTCCTCTAATACAGTTTAAAAGAAAAAAATAAGTTTCCTGGATCTCAGCTTTCTTTACCAGCCTCAGCTCATTTTGAACATAAATATTTGTGATAATCTTTAAGTAGCACAGCATGTTTTTATATTAATCCTCTATGACTGGTCCTAGCTTTCATTCATTATAAATATATTTTAAAAACCTGAGTTAGTTGATGTTACCATATTGTAGTTGATGTAACCATATTGTCTCTTCTCATAGTTTCATTTTTTTTCCTCCTTGGGGCTATTTTTACCTTTGTGTCTTCTGAATTTCAGAGTGACAGAATTTGAGACCTCAGTGGCCACCAGTCCAACCAATATGCCAAAGAAATCCCTACTCCAAAGTATTTGATGTCTTAGATTATTCTAAGGACAGGGAATCCAGCCCCTCTGGAGGCACATCACTCCACTTTGGGACAGTCCTAATAGTAAGGTTTTCCTGACATCCAGTCTAAACCTACTTCTTCCCTGCTTCCCCTCTTTGTTCAGGGTTCTGCCCTCTGGGGTCAGGCAAAGCAAGACCAATCCCCTTTCCATATGAAAACCCTTCAGATACTCAAAGACAGCTCTCATGTTCCCTCCTCCAACTTCAGTCTTCTCTAGGCTCCTTCAACCAATACTCATTAGGCGTGGATTCAAGGCCTTTCACCAGCTCATCTGCCCTCCTCTGGACATTCACTCTCTACTGCATCCACATTCTTCTTAAGTGTTAGAAACTAGGGGTGGAAAAAGATAAGAAGGATCCAAATACGTTGTCAAAGAAAATAATTTTCGGATTCAGAAAGAGTATAAGAAGGGAAATTGCGGGGGAAGGTCAAGATGGCAGAGTAGAGACAGGACTTACTTGGGGCTCTGGCTGCCACCTCCTCCAATTCATGTAAAAGGTGACTGAACAAACTTTGGAGCTACAGAACCCAAAAAATGACACAGAGAAGCTAACCTCCCACTGAGGACAGCCTGGTAGGCTGTCAGGAAGAGGCCAGTGTAGCACTCTGGGAGCTGACCCCAGCCCCACTCAAGCAAGGTTTTAACCTCAGAGTGGGCCTGACAAGCCACTGGCTGGAGGGACTTCAGATCACTAGCAGCTGTGGAAGTTTCCAGAATTATCAACACATGGATGCTAAGGACAAAGTGAGATGTCCATGCAGTGTGGACTTTGGGATGCAGTAGTTCGGGAGTGTGGGAGGCCTTTGCCCCTGGGGCAAGAAGCGACTGAGGTGCAGTGGCCATGCAGCTGCAGCCACATGGCTGATTCAGCTCCTGCCCTGCAGATTGCAGAGGACCAAGCAACCGGTCTGAGGTGTAATCGCTCTTGTTTTAACCTGCTTGGATCTGGATTGAGGTCTAGGGTGGAGGTCCTGGGGTGTGAGACCAGCTTGCCAGAGCATGTGGAGGATTCAGAGAGAGCACCCAACTAATACCTTCAGCAGCTGAGAAAATCCCAGTGATTGTCACTAAGCTCCCCTGTCTGGTAGCAGAGTCCTACTGTGGCAAAAAGCCCCAAAATCAAGTAATTGAGTGGCAACATGAGCAAACAAGGGAAGCAAAGCAAGCAGAGCAACCCAACTTTACACTCCTATTTTGGGGACAAAAAGGATCAAAGCATGGAACAGGAGGAAGACAGTGAAGTCAGAACTCCTGCTTCTGAGAATAATATGAGCTGGTTACAGGCCATAGAGGACCTTAAGAAGGATTTTGAAAACAAAATAAGAAGTGGAGGAAAAATTGGGAAGAGAAATGAGAATGATGCAAGAAAATTATGAAATGAGAGTCAGCAACCTGAAGGAAGAAAATAACACCTCAAAAATAGACTAACTCAAATGGCAAAAGAGGCTCAAAAAGGCAATGAGGAGAAGAATGCCTTAAAAAGCCAAATTTGCCAGATGGAAAAGAATCTCAAAAGCTCACTAAAGAGAATCATTCCTTCAGAATTAGACTGGAGCAAATGGAAGCTAGGGACTTTATGAGAAATCAAGATACTCTTAAACAGATCCAGACAAATGAAAAAATAGAAGGCAATGTGAAATACCTCATTGGGAAAACCACTGACCTGGAAAATAGATCCAGGAGAGAGAATTTAAAAATTATTGGACTACCTGAAAGCCATGATCAAAAAAAGAACCTAGGAAACATCCTTCAAGAAATTCTCAAGGAAAATTGCCCTGATGTTTTAGAACCAGAGGGCAAAATAGAGGTTGAAAGAGTCCACCAATCACCTCCTGAAAAAGATCCCAAAAAGAAAACTCCTAGGAATATTATAGCCAGGTTCTGGAATTTCCAGATCAAGGAGAGAATATTACAAGCAGCCAGGAAGAAACAATTTCAATATTGTGGAAACACAATCAGGATAACACAGGATCTGGCAGCTTCTACACTGAGGGATTGAAGGGCTTGGAATATGATATTCCAGAGGTCAAAAGAGTTTGGATTAAAACCAAGAATCACCTACCCAGAAACTGAGTATCATGTTTCAGGGGAAAATATGGTCATTCAATGGAATAGAGGACCTTCAAGCATTCTTAATGAAAAAACCAGAGTTGAATAGAAAATCTGACAATCAGATACAAGAAGCAAGAGAAGCATGAGAAGGCAAATAGGGAAAAGAAATCATAAGGAACTTATCAAAGTTGAACTATTTACATTCCTACATGGAAAAACGATCATTGTAACTTAATGAAACTTTTCTCAGTATGAGAATACTTGAAGGGAATAGAAATGTGTATATGATATATATATATATATATACATATACACACATATGTATACATATATATGTTTATATAGGAGGGTATATGGGTGTATGAATACATGTGTGAGTGTGTGTATAGATGTGTACAGGTATACATAGATAGAAGGCACAGGACCAAATTGAATAGGAAGGGATGACACTTAAAAGGTGAAATTAAGAGGTGAGAGAGGAATATAATGAGAGGAGATGGGGAGAGACAGAATAGGGTAAACTATCTCAAATAGAAGAGGCAAGGGACTTCTTTGGCCCATTCATTACCAGAATGAAGACCATTCTAAGCAACCAGACCGTCAACATCCCAGAAAATGTTGACATCTCTCTTAAGGGTCGGACAGTTATTGTGAAAGGGCCCAGAGGAATCCTCCGTAGGGATTTCAACCAAATCAATGTTGATCTCAGTCTCCTTGGAAAGAAGAAAAAAAAGGCTTCAGGTAGACAAGTAGTGGGGAAATCAAAAAGAACTTGCAACCGTGCGCACAATCTGTAGCCATGTACAAAACATGATCAAACGTGTTACCCTAGGTTTTCGTTACAAGATGAGGTCTGTATATGCTCACTTCCCCATCAATGTTGTCATTCAAGAGAATGGCTCACTTGTTGAAATCAGAAATTTATTGGGTGAAAAATATATCCGAAGAGTGCGCATGAGACCAGGTGTTGCTTGTGCTGTTTCTCAAGTCCAAAAAGATGAGTTAATTCTTGAAGGAAATGATATTGAACTTGTTTCAAACTCAGCTGCCCTGATCCAACAGGCCACCACAGTCAAAAACAAGGATATCAGAAAAGTTTTGGATGGTATCTATGTTTCTGAGAAAGGCACAGTGCAACAAGCTGATGAATAAGCTGGAAAAGATGCCAAAGGCCATGTTCTGAGGAGTCAACACTTATTCAGATGTCAAATAAAAATACTTTTTGTCAAAAAAAAAGAGGCAAGGGAAAATGGTTACAATGAAGGGGAAGAAGAGGAAAGCAAAAAGGAATGGGTCAATCTTATTCTCATTGAATTTGGCTTAGGGAGGGAATGACATACACACTAAATAGGGTATCTCACCCTACAGGAGAGTAGGTGGGAAGGGGATGAGTGGGGTGATGATGGAAGGGAGGGCAGGCTAGGGGGGAGGGAAGTTGGAAGCACCCGCTTTTGAAAAGGGACAGGATCAAAGTAGAAAATAGAACAAGTGGGAGGTGGGAATCGAAGGGAGGGAGGGAAATATAGTCAGTCTTTTACAATTTATCCACTATGGAAATGTTTTGCATAGCTACACATGTACAACCTATACTGAATTGCTTATCTTTCCAGTAAGGGTGGGTGACAAGGGAGGAAGGGAATGAATCTGGAATTCAAAGTTTTAAAATAAAATGTTTTAATATATGTATATATATGTATATTATATATATATACTATTATTAATATTATTTTACATGTAGCTGGGAAATAAGATATACAGGCACTGGGGCATAGAGATCCACCATGTCCTACTGGAGAGTCAGAGGGGGTATGGGAGAAGATATGGGAGAGAGAAGATTGGAGGAAGGGATATCCAGTGGGATAGCTATTTTGGGGTGGTGGGTAGGGGAAAATGGGGAGAAAATTTGTAACTAAAAATCTTGCAGAAATGAATGATATAAACTAGAAGTTAATAAAGCATTTGATTAAAAAAAAAGAAAATGCTATAGACATAAAAAAGAAGAAAGGAAATCAGGGAAGGTTTCCTGGAAGAGATGACCTTTGATCTGAAACTTGAAGGATAAAGAAAATTTTGACAGGTGGAAAAGATCTGTATCTACATATGCACTAATTGCATAAAAGCAGAATATAAGGGCTAAAAAAAAAAAAAGCAATCCTGGTAGAGAGTCAACAAACATTTAAAAAGTTCTTACTATCTACCAGACATTGTACTAAACTGGGGCATACATTAAAAAAGGCAAATAATCCCTGCCCTGAAGGAGCTCAGGGTCTAACTGGGGAGGCAACAAGTAAATAGCTAGCTGCATACACCACCTAGACAATGTAGATGGGAAGTGATCTCAGTGGTTGCCCCAGGGCCAGCTGGACATTCCTCTTTCCCCTCAGGCACCCAGAGGGCCTGTCAGTTACATGGAGTAACAGAGTCTATCCCCACATCCTGGATAACTTCCAGGCAGCCTTTGGGTCACCAGGTATCCCTGATGCCCTGCTGACTGCAATTCTCCACTTGCATCCCTCTTGTCAGACATCTGGATGCTTACCCAAGGAAGATTCCCTCTGTCATTCCACGGCTCCTGAGAAAAAGATTGAAATATGTCTTCTTTCCCTCACACTCCTTCTCAGAGGTTGTTTATGACCTCAGGTCACTCTCTACAGGAGCCAAGAGACATTCCGGCAAGGAGTGAAAAGAGTGAGGATGCCTCATGGTGTCTGAGAGAAAGGATAGCCCAGCAAGCATGGGAGGGATGGAAGGAGGGAGGGAGGGAAGAAAGAAGGAAGGTAGAAAAGAAGGAAGGAAGGTAAGAACAAAGGAGAGAGGGAGAAAGGAAGAGAGGGAGAGAAGGAGGGAAGAAAGAAGCAAAAGGGGAAGGAGGAAGGAAAAAAATGGAAGCAGGGAAGGAAAAAGGAAGGAAGGAAAGAATGAATGAATGAGAATCACGAAATCTGAGTTTTGGAAGGCACTTCAATGGTCACCTGGTTCAAACACATACACAAAAAGAAATCCCTAACATACCTGATTAGGGATTGTCCAGCCTCTGCTTGAAGACCCCAAGAAAGGAAAGCCTACCACCTCCCAAAGTAGCCATTCCATTTTGGGACATATGAGGAGAAAGGTAGGCATTCTCATTAAACCAGTACTTCTTCCAAAAATAAATAGCATCAAACTTGTATCAAAAGCATGAAGCTCCTCTGTAACATTTCCTCCATGTGGCCATCCAACCTTTTTCTTAAAGATCTCTAATGATGGGGAGCTCACTCCCTGCCCAGGAAGCTCCTTTTAACCTTTGGACTCTAGCATTCTATTTATTTATTTAGTCCTTCCTTCCTCCCTTCTTTTATTCATCTATCTATCCATCTATTCATCCAACTATATCTATCGGTCCATTCACCCATCTATCTATTCATGTATCTATCTATGCATATGAATGTATGTATGTATGTATGTATGTATGTATGTATCTCTCTATCTTCTATCCATTTCATTATTTTCTTTCTCCTTCACTTAGCTTTCCCTCTTGATCTTTGGTCCTGCCTTCCAGAGCTAAGCAGCTCCCTTCCCAAAATGGTGGCTGTGGGAGGAAGTCCCCAGTGGAAGCAGCAGCAGAGGGATGTTCCATGGCGAGGAGCCCCAGAGGTGGGAGGAGACAATAAGACGGGAAGAAATGAGTGAGAGACGCCTTGTTGAAGGAGCCTCTCTTTGAGCTTGTCTCAGGCCTCAGTGAGGAAAGTTCCAAGAAAAACAGCAGTAGAGACCTAATTTCATTAGAGAGAAGGGAGGAACAGAAAAGGAGAGGGAGGAAGGGAACAAGCATTCGTTAAACGTTGCTTGCCAGGCATTGGCTGAGTGCTCTACAAATCTGATCTTATTTGATCCGCCCAACAGCCCTGAGAGGTAGGTGCTGTTATCATTCCCATTTCACAGTTTAGGATAATAAGGTTAAGTGACTTTCCTAGGGTCACACAGCTAGCTTGTGGTCAAATTTGAACTCAGGTCTTCTTTTCTCCAGGCCCAGTGCTCTGTTCCTTTCACCTGTAGCTGGAGGACTGCTAAACAATTGGCCTGGCAGTGCTGGATTCCTGGTTACCAGTTCACTTTGTGGAAGGCTTTCCCTCTCTGAGCCTCAGGCTTTTCATCTGTAAAAGGGAGTTAAGAATCCCTGTCCTGATAACTCAGGACTGTAGAGAGGAACCAGTGAAAAGATGAACAGCAAATTCATAAGCTATACATTGTATTGCAAGCTGTCTGTGCACTATAGAGAGCCCTGCGTGTTCCAATGCAGACATGTGAGCACACACACACACACACACACACACACACACACACACACACACTGGGCCTGGGTGGAGGACCCCAGCCTAGGCACTGTGGAGGGACAGAGAAGTGAAGGACATGAGCAGGGGTCTAGTTGGAGCCCAGAGTGTGAT
The DNA here is from genome assembly GCA_011680675.1 of Gymnobelideus leadbeateri. Lineage (NCBI taxonomy): Eukaryota > Metazoa > Chordata > Mammalia > Diprotodontia > Petauridae > Gymnobelideus > Gymnobelideus leadbeateri. The sequence continues at coordinate 219,777 of WOXC01011299.1, forward strand.
GAAGGAAAGACAACTGTTCCCTGCCATGATGAGATGGACCCACTAGCTTCCGGGACAGTCCCTAATGAGTAACAGATGGCAGAACGATGGACATTCAGGAGACAAGAGGGGGGCGGGGGAGGCAGTGGGTGATGAGTGATGGCAGTGTCTGGGCTGAGGTGGGATTGGGTGGGGAGACTGTGTTTGAGGAGAGTTTGGGGAGAGTCCCCCAGATGCAGGGCATCTCCCCCTCCCTCCTCCATCTCCTCGACCATGTGTCTGCCCCCATCATTCCCTGTTCTCGGTCATCCTGAGGTCTCAGAAGGCAGGGACTGTGTTCAGGCATTTCCCTATCCCCAGAGATGACCATAATTCATGGCATACTGTTGTTGTTCAGCTGTGTCCACCCCTCTGTGGTTTCATTTGGGATTTTCTTGGTAGAGATACCAGAGTGGATTACCATTCCCTTCTCCAGTTCATTCTTCAGATGAGGAAACCACGGCCAACAGGGTTAAATGACTCGCCCAGGGTCACAGAACTGGTAAGTGTTTGAGGGCAGATTTGAACTCAGGCCTGATAATCCTGGCATACAGGAAGTACTTTATCAGTGTTTGTTGACTGACTGATGTCTCCCATTTCCTTGTGCCTGAGCTCCCTCCTTGCTCCCCAACCCTAACTCGACCATGAGCTCCCTCATATCAGTGGCTATGTATCTCTCCACTTCTGATTTCCCAGCACCTCACACCAAGTCTAGTATACAGCAGGTGTTTAAATAATGCTGTGGAATGGAATGGAGTTGTTTCTAAAGAAAGGAAGGGAATTTCTTTAGCCCCAAGCACTACCCAGCCCACTGGCCCACATCCAGGGTACAACCCATAGCGGATTCAGTTAGCATTAGTGAAAATGGATTGATTTAACTGGAACCCCAGAATTGAAGGACTTTTAGGGCTGACAGGACCAGTAGAGATCAGTGTGGGAGTCAGGCTCGGTCTCTGAAGTCAGGACCCTGGAGGACAGTGTCTTAGAGGCGGGAGGGCCTGCCCATGCTGTCTGACTCGAAGGCATCTGAGTCTCTCCTCCTCCTGCTCCCCATGGTCCCCACAGTCCCCATGGTCCCCATGGTCCTCCTGGTCCCCACGGTTCTCACAGTCCCCATGGTCTCCACAGCCCCCATGGTACCCCTGGTCCCCACAGTCCTCACATTCCTTACAGTCCCCATGGTCCCCACAGTTCCTCTGGTCCCCACATCCCCACGGTCCACGTGGTCCCCACGGTCCTCACGGTCCTCATGGTCCATGTGGGTGGGGGAGTGGGGAAGTGATGCTCCCACCTCACATACATAGCAAGTACCCGGTTTCCCTAGCTTGGGAAATGCAGCCCCCTCCCCAACTTCACTCCCGCTGTTCTGGGGCTCATTCCATAGGAGGGTCCGAACCATCCCGTGCCTCTCCTCAGAGCCTGTTCCTTGCATTTAGCCAGGCTAAGTAAGGGGACGACAGATGGTGGAGCAGAGGGAGAAGGGACTGGGCGTGAGACGCCCTGTGATCCTCGGGGACAGGGACCCTGTGTCCCCAGGACCCAGCACAGTGCTTGGCGCACAGTAGGCACTTGCAATTGGCGTTTTGAATTGTATTGGATTAAATCGTCAGGGCTGCTGTCTGAGGCTGGGGAAAATCCAAGTGTGGACAGTGAGGAGGGGTGGGGGCGGGGGTCCAGGAAGGAGACCCGACTGAAAGGCTGTTCTCAGCCACTTGAGCACCCCAGCATCGGAGCATCTCCCTCCCCCCCCCCCGCCACAGCTCAGGGTGGGCCAATCACTTGACCGAGCCCCCGGCCCCCCTTCGGAGGCTATGTCCGCTCTCAGGTCTCCAGTTTTCTCCCCCCACCCATTGTGCCCGGCCACTCAGATCCTCATCAAGTGGAGTGCTCTGGGCCAGGCTGGGGGAGGCGGGGCCTGTCTGGTTGGTGGAGAGGGCCTCCCGCCTTTATTCCTGCCTGGCCCATGTGGCAGCCCCCTTTTCATAGTGAAGCACCCCCCTATTCAGGGGGAAATTACACCAGGCCGGGCTGGGGGCCGGTGGGAGAGTCCCTGTGGCCCCCCTCTATTCAGGACGGGAGCCTCTTTAGCACTAGCTATGGGGAGGGGGGCCCTTGAGATCAGGCGACGGCCTGCTCTAGCTCCCCTCCTCCCCATCGCGTGCTGGCCCACAGTGAGACTATCCCCAGCATGCTTTTGTTGTGGACAAGGGCTCTGAACCAGCCACTTGGAAATGTTAAACCCAAGCCTGGTAACTGAATAGAAGTGAGAGGGGGCAGGGATGTTTGGGGGAGGCCGACAATGGCAGCCCTCAATTAGATCACTTAGGAGCGCAAATGGGTTTCTGGAGGGGCCCAGGGATCTCAGCATCAGTCATAAATATTTATGCCAAGCTGCCTGAGATTTGCCTGGCCGTTCCCATGGCAACCCTCAGGCTGGGCCAGGGGGCCAGACTTGGGCCCCCCATCCCTGCCTGCCATCACCAAAGCACCTTCTTTCTGGAATGTTCTTTTTGCTTATTTTAAAAGCTAATCAGAGACACCTGGATTGAGTAAGCTAATTAGAGGGTCTGTGGAGGATCCCCAGCAACAGTTGCCCCCACCCCCACCCCCACCCCAAACCTCCTCCTCCTGGAAAAAAAGAGAAATATGAAGGACTTCAGGCTTTACACAGAAGAAGGCTGGGAGCAGGCCCAGGCCTGGGAAGGAAGAAGGTTTTCTCCTTTACCTTCTCCCTGAAAGAGATGTTTGGTGTCAGAAGACCAAGCTGGAATCAAGGCTCTGACCCCTGATTCTTGTTAGCTGTGTGACCTTGAGTGAGTTTTGCCCACTCCCCCCACCTCCCATGCTCCCAGTTTCCCCTTTGGTAAATGAGCCAAACAAGATGGATCTTTCAGAGGAGTCGATTTGACAGGATAATCACGGTGGCACTACAGGGTAATGGCGGCCTGAGTGTGTTGGGAAGTGGTGAGCTCTCCATCCTTGGAGGTCCTCAAGCAGAGACTGGACAATGACAGGTCAGGGATGCTGTAGCAAGGGCTCCTTTTGGGCATGGGTCAAGCCAAATGTCCTCCACTAATGTCCCTTCCAACCCTCCACTTCCCTGATGACCTCCAAGGACCCAGCCGACTGTAGGTCTATAATTCCAATGGCCTTGCATTTTCTTCTGTCTGGGTTTGAACAGGAGGCAGCCTAGTACATCTGGGAAAACAGCACTGGCCCTAAAGTCCCAGGACTAGAGTTTGAATCCCATTTCTAATGATCATTAACTTTGTGACCCTATGCAAACCTTTCCACCTTCCTTGGTCCTCAGTTTCCTTCTCTGTAACATGATAGAGGCTCCTTCCAATCCTGGATCTATGATCTTATAATTGTTCATGGTCTCTCTAAGTCCTGAAGTTAACATGAGTTGAATTGAGTTCGGGGATGGAAAGGAGGGTGAAAAGGGGAAGGGTGATATGGAGAAATCCTCAGTATCCACCTCTGATACTAGCTTTGGGGATGGCTTTACCCTAGAGCCCAGCAAACAGCCCCCTCCGTGTAGGAGTCTGGAGTATTAGATTGAACTCAACAGACATGGGTCCATATCCCAGCTCCAATAGTTCTGAGCTATGTGACTATGGGAGAACCTCTCAGTTTCTTCATCGGAAAAATGGGCATAAGCCTCCCCCCAACCTAACAGGAGAGGTAAAAAGAGAACCCCTTGAAAGTGGAGTTTGTATTTATTTGATCCTAGAGGCAATAAGAAGCCACTGAAACTTCTCAATTAGGGCAATAACGTGGTCAGATCTGAGCTTTAGGAAGATCTCGTTGGCAGCTGTGAGAGAATGGACTGGAAAATGGAAAGTGTGGCAGCAGGGAGGGCTGGAAGGAGGTTAACATGACAACCCATCTGAGGGGGATCAAGTGCCTGCATCCAGGGGTCTGTAGTGAGAGGAGAAGGAAGCCATGGAATGAGAAAGGAAGGGGCTCTCAGAGAACATCGAGGGCACCTCAGACCTGAAAGAGAGTTGGTTTTCAACATCCCTGACAAGCGGCCACCCTAACTCCACCTGGATATCTCCAGTGAATGAATGAAGCATTTGTTAAGTGCAATAAATTAAGCACTTATTTAGCACTTAGTGTTTGTAAAGCTCCATGCTAAGGGCTGAGGGTGCAGATAGGGAGCTCACAGCCTAAGAAAGAGATAGAACCTAGGGAAGGTTTCAGGCCATATCAGGTGGAAAGGTCTCCTGGTCCCAGCAGAGGGGTAGTCTCTTATTTGCTTTTATTTCCACTTAGGATGTGAGGTTGAACCATTCAACTTCCATGTTGAGAACCTTCCTCTCTGGGTCTTCAGTAGCTGAGGCTGCAGAACCTGCAGGAGCAACCCCCAGGCTGCATCTCCACAGGTTCTGCTTTCCAGGAGGATGGCAGAGGGCCTTGGACTGGAAGCCTGACTGCTCCCCAGACTCTTGGGTTCAGGGTCCAGGGTTCTCTCTGTCCAGGTCTGAGGGAAGATGGTGGTAGGTGGTGCTGGCAGTGTCTAATCTCTTTTCTAGGAGAGATCTTTTCAAGTATTTGAAAATATCAATGAGGTCCCTTCCCCTTCCCCAGCCAACTTCTGGGATTATGGGATTCTATGGTAAATCTGGGATTCTATTATTCTTAGCCGAGGTCGGTCTCCATTAGATCGAGGAGCAAAAATGGCACCATATAAGATTGCAGATGTCTAGAATCTCAGATGGATTCAGTGGTGGAATCCAAGATGGAAAGGACCTCAAAACCTCCAAGAAGTCTCAATAAGTAGACATCTAGCCATTGTTTTAGCACTGCCAACTCACTACCTTCCATTCAATTTTTGGACAGTTCTCACATTGAACTCTCCAGAAAAAAGTCAGGTGACCAAGATGGCATGGTCCATATTTAAAAGTAACTCCTCATTGTCATTTCCCTCCATCTGTCCAGTGGGGATCTGTCCCAGGTGCTGGCTGACCACCCACCTACCTCACAGGGATTCCATGAAGATGGATGAGATCATGTCTGTCAAGGGCCATGAAGCAACCTGGCATGAAGCCATTGAAATACAAGGTTTTCTTGTTATCCTGAGAGAAGGATCCCACCAGCTGCTAGAACCTACACAGGCCATCAATTGCCATCACACAGGGTGGTGCAGCTCCTTAAAAACTCCAATTAAAATGTGTTCATATGGGCTAGACCAGCAAATAGTCCATCAGGGAGCAGGCAGCCTGTGGATCTGGGCTTTTGATATGTCACTAATACGTTAATATCTTAATCCTGGACCCTGGAACACGGCCCAGGTGGCACAGAGGGACCTCGAGAGAACATTGTTTCCAAATTAGATTATTTAATGTTTACATAGTGAATGATCCAAGGAGTGTTTAACACCAGCCTACACAAAAACACTCTCTCATACCCATGAGCCATGTGGTCCCCCACCACTGAGATTTTTGTTTTGAGAGGCAATGGGGGTACAGTGTAAAGAACAGTGGAGTTTGGAGTCAGAGCAGTTTTCTTGGACTCCTGGGTCTGACACTTACTTCCTCTGTGATCTTGGGCCAGGAATCACCATCAATTCATGAGGTGGACAGGGTGAGGACAATATTTTTATCCCATTTTATCAATAAGGAAACTGAGGCAAAAATCACCCTGTCCTGAATCTTGTGGTTACTGAGCTGTTTATTGCTGCTGAGTTGTTTCCATAGTGTCTGACTCTTAGTGACGCCATTTCGGGGTTTTCTTGACAAAGACACTGGAGTGGCTTGCCATTTCCTTCTCCAGCTCATTTTACAGATGAGAACACTAAGGCAAAAAGGGTAAAGTGACCTGCCCAAGATCTGAACTTGAATCTAGGTCTCCTGACCACAGTTCTTTTCATATGTGACCTGAATAAGACCCTTTGTTATCATGATACCATGAATTTTTCTCATCTTCCACCCCAAAATTTTTGTGCCACAAAGCACTTAGGACCTTGGGGCAGAAAACTATAATGTGACTACAGAATAGTGCCTTGAATTATATCATCTCTATACAAATGATACCCAGATCTCTATATCCAGCCCTACTCTCTTGGGCTCCAGCCATGTCATCAACTGCCTATTGGACATTTCAAACCAGATGTCCCAAAGAAATCTTAAACTTAACACATTCAAAATGGAACTCGTCTTTCTAAAACAAATTTTTATTGATATCTTCTGTTTTTTTACATCATCATATTTATACCCAGTTTCTTTCCCTCTCCCTCTCCCTCTCCCAGAAGGCCATCTCAAATAAACAAATAATATATTTTATAGAGGAAAAAAATGATCACAACTGATCCATACATTGAAAAAGTCTGAAAAATGTGTAGCATGTGTCTACTCCCACCTCAACAAAGGGGCAAGTAGAGGGTTTCCTCTCATTTTTCTTCATCCAATTCCTGCTGGATCTTTTGTCATTCTGTGATTTTATTTTGATTTTTTTTGTCACTGTTGTTTCTGTATGCATTGTTGTAGTTACTATGTATATTGTTTCCTTGGCTCTGCTTCCTTGACTCTGAATCATTTCATATAAACAAAGATATTTCTATGAAGATCGATACTTCTCTGTATTCATTATACACATCATTTCTAACAGCATATACATAATCCATTACATTAAGGTACCACAATTTGTTTAGCCATTCCCTAGTTGGTGGGCATCTACTTTATTTCTAATTCTTAGCTATCACAGAAAGTGATGCTAGAAATATTTTCAAGTGTATGAGAACTTTCTTCTTATTGATGGTCCCTATGGGGTATAAATCTAGTAATATAATCTCTGGTTAAAAGAGTATGGACATTTTAGTCACTTTATTTGCATAATTCCAAATTGCTTTAGAAAATGGTTGCACTGTTTCACAACTCCCCCAACAATGTATTAGTGTGCCTATCATTCCATAACCTCTCCAGCTTTGACTGTTGTCATTTTGTTTTGTTAGCAATTTTTTCTGATTTTCAGAGTGTGAGGTAAAAACTTGGGGTTATTTTGCTTTGCATTTATTTTATTTTTGGGAGCATTTTTCTTATGTGTAAATACTTTGCAATGCATATGAGAACTGTTTGTTCACATCCTTTGACAACTTACCTATTGGGGAATGGCTATTGGTATTATATATACTTATTAATATAATTATTAATCTTTTACTGGAAGCTTTCCCCATCTCTTCTTAATCCTAGTTATTTCCTTCTGATAATTATTTCCTGTTGATACTGTATGTAACTTCCTTTGTATATATATGTTTACATGTTGCCTCCCTCATTAGATTGTAAACTACTTGAGGTCAGGGACTGTCTTTTGCCTCTTTTTGAATATCTAGTACTTAGCAAAGTATTTGGCACTTAATAGGTACCTAATATATCTTTATTGAATATATATATATATAATGATAGATATATTGATAGATAGAAATCTATATTTATTTATATATCTTGAATACCCAGTCCTTATCAGAGAAAAATTATACAAAGAATTTTCCCCCATTTAACCACTTCCCTTTTTATCCTACCTGTATTAGTTTTGTCTGCAGTAAAATTTTTCAATTTAAGTAATCAAAGTTATCTATTTTATCTTTTTTAATTGCCTCTATTTCTTGTTTGGTTAATAATACATCTCCTACCCATAGCTACAAAAGGTAAATAATCCACTTCTCTTATAATTTTTATACTATGATCTATAATATTAAGATAATATATCCATTTTGAATGTATTATAGAATTTGTTGTAAAATATTTTCTAAGCTTAATTTCTGCAACACTGCTCTCTAGATTTCCTGGTGATTTTTTATCAAATAAGTATCTTTTTCCTAGATAATTTATGTTTTCCACTTATTCAAACGTGTTATAGAGTTCTATTATTCCTGATTTTTCCCTGTCTATTGTTTCATTAATCTCTCTCTGTTTTTAACCAATATCCAATGGTTTTGATGACTGATGTTTTATAATATACTTTGAAGTATGGAAGCGTTATTACCCTTTATGCCTACTTTTTTCTATCATTTACCTTGATAGTCTAGATCCTTTGTTTTTCCAAATGAATTTTGTTATTATTTTATCAAGTACTACAAGTATCTTCTTAATTTGATTGGCATAACATTAAAAGTATAAATTAATTTTGTCATTATATAGTAATATAGTAATAACTGTCATTTTTTTATATTGGCACGGCTTAGCCATGAACACTGAATATTTCTTCAGATATTTAAGATTCTTTAAGGAACACTCTGTAATTGAATTTATATGTCTTTTGTGTGCTTTGGGAGGTTGATCCCCAGATATTTTGTGTATTTTGTAGTTATTCAGAATAAGATTTTTCCTTTCTATTATTGCTTCTGAAGTTTTGCTATTATTACATAGAAACACTGTTGATTTCTGAGGATTTATTTTGTTGTCTGTAGCTGTGCTGAAGCTATTGATTGTTTCGATGGGTGTCTTTGCTTATTCCCTAGGATTTTCCAAGCAAATTATTATGTTGTCAGCAAATAGAAATAATTTTAATCTCTTCTTTATTTATCTTTATGCTTTTAATTTCTTTCTACTTTCTCATTGGGCAGATAGATGGTTCCATGGATAGAACAATGATCTGAAGTCAGGAAGATTTGAGTTCAGATCCAGCCTCAAACATTTACCACCTATGGGAATCTAGGCAAGACACATCACTTCTATTTTCCTCAACTGTAAAATAGGGATAATAATAGCTCCTTTCAGATGGGGTTGTTGCTAGGATCAAATGAGATAATAATTGTTAAATTCTTGGCACATAGTAAGTGCTTTATGAATGTTGGCTCTCATTAATATAGCTATTGTTACCTTTCCAGAACTATATCAAATAATAGTGGAGAGAGTGAGCACCCTTGCTTCATGCTTATATTTATGGGGAAAAGATTCTAAGGGATCCCCATTGATTATGATACTTGCTTTTGGTTTTAGATAAATACTTTTATGATATTTTTAAAGTTCCTCTATGCCTATATTTTGTAGGAGTTTTAGCATAAAAGAGTGTTGTACTTTCTCAAAAGATCTTTTCTTTCCTTTATTGAGATTATCATGCACTTTGGTTTTTAAATATGATTAAGTCAACTGTTTTCCAATGTTGAGCCATCTTTGTTTCCCTGGTATAAATCTTCCTTGATCATGATAAATGATTTCCTGGATAAATTGCTGTATGGGGAGATTTTGTTTAAAATATTTGAATCAATGTTCACTAATGATATTGGCCTATAGTTTTCTTTATCTGGTTTAGGTATTAAGACTATATTTATCCCATAAAAGGATTCTTGTAGGGTGCTCTCTTTCTGAATTTTGAAAATAATTTGTAAAGTGATGCTAATAACTGTAAAAGTTCTATAAATGTTGTATCAATTCTCCTGTGAATCTATTAGGACCAGGAGATTTTTTTCTTTGGCAGATCCATTATACTTAGACCTATCTCCTTCTCTGACTCTTCAATAGACTAGTGAGTATTTTATGTTTGGGATGGTCTTCTTCTATCTCTTTTGCGTTTACAATTTTGTCTGCATATAATTATACTTATTATGTTTTGATTGTTCTTTTTATTTCTTCTGGTTTTGCTATGATTTCACCTTGATCATTTGCTATGTTATTGATACGACATTCTGCTCTACTCTTTTTAATCAGATTAGCCGAGGGTTTATCAGTTTTATTAGTATTTTCAAAGAACAAGCTTTTAGTTTGATCATTTCTGCTTTTGTTTCCATCTGTGCTATTTTAGATTTATTTGTTGGCTTTCTAATTTTTAAAACACATTCGATTCATTAATTCTCCCTTTTTCTGTTTTGTTACTGTTTGTTTGTTTGAATGTGATTTCCCCTGAGTATTGTTTTAACTGCATCCCAGTTGTTTCATCATTATCATTTTCTTTTACCTAATTATCAATTGTTTCTACAATTTGTCCTTTTATCCACTTGTTATTTAGGATTTCATTGTTAAGTCTTCATTTGGGTCTAAATCTTTTGTTTGTGCTCCCTGAACCAATTACGATTTTTTATTGTGCCATGGTCCATAAAGGATGTGTTAACTATTTCTATCTCTTTAGATTTATTTGCAATATCTCTCTGTCCTAATACATGGTCAGTATTTATTATTGGTGCTATGTGGTACTGAGAGATATGTATATTCTTTTGTTGTCCCATTTATTAGATGACACAAGTCTTTTAACTCTAGTTTCTCCAGAAATATGTTTAGTTCCATATTTTCTTTTCATTTGTCTTTCTGTTAAACATACAAAATTGAGAGAGGGATATTGAAGTCCCTTGTCCCTACTGTGTTATGGTCTTTGTCTTCTTGTAGCTGCATTCCAGTTGTTTCCTCATTATCATTTTCTGATGTTTTTTATTTCATTTCTAATGATGTTTTCTTTGTGAATTTAAATGCCAAAGAAATTTCAGTGTTCATTACTGATAGTGGTTTTTCATCTATCATTCATTTCAGCAAAAAGTAGTTTTCTTGTCTGTTCCTTTTAATCTTGAATATTTGTTTTCACTTTGTCAGATATGATGATGGCAACTTTGCCTGTTTGAATTCACTTGATGCATAATAAATTATTTTTCATCCCCTAGGTTTTATTTTGTGAATGTTTTTGTTTTTCAGATGTTCCTTGTAGGTAAAAGATTATAGGGTTCTGTTTTCTTATCCCATATTTTACTCTTTTTCATTTGGTTGAGTTGATTAATCCATTCACTTTTAAAATTGTGTGAGTTTGTTTCATATTTTCCTCCCTCCATCTCTAATATTGGGTGTTTTAAGTTATGATTTTTCCTTCTTCTGCTATAAACACAGTTAAGTTTGAAGCTGGCAAGATAAATACTACAATTACTGTTGTGGAGTAAGTCCAACTGAGCAAAGGAGCAAATTGTAAACAAAGAATCTGAGAAGTCACTCAGCTGATCAATTAATTTGGCTGTGTTCTTGACCAGTCATGCCTAATAAGGTAATTGTCAAGCCCAGTGTGGATAGCTCAGCTTAGTAGTAGAAACATCTGATCAACAAAAAGGCTGCACTGATGGAGGCAGTTCCTGAGACAGAAAAAAAAATGTACTAAAGTGTGCAGTTTTAGACTTACCTTGAGTGCATAGGTTTTCTTAATGTGCTGGTTTTTCTAAATGTGTGCCATTTTCATCACAGACACTGAGGATAAAAGTTCGTGACTTAAACATATATGTGGACCATGATAATGCCTTTCCTGGTCATTGCCCTGCCCTTTCCCCAGCTGCTGGTGTCCTCCATCCTCCAAAAATCTACCCCATATTTGCACATACAAACACACATTATCTCCCTGGTATAAGTTTCTTGAGGAAAGATTTTTTTTTTGTTTTTGCCTTTGTATTGATAGCATAGTGCCTGACACTATGGTCGGTAATTAATAAATCCTTGTTGATTGTTGACTGAATGAAGGAATGAATGAATTAGGACCTAACATGGCATGACAGACAGCATGTCATGAAGTCTAGAAGACCTGGGCTCAAATCCCACCCCTGAAATTTACTAGCACTCTGATCAAACCATGTAATCCTTCTTAAGCCTCTATTTTCTCCTACGTGAATTGAAGATAATAACACAAGTGTGTAACCAGGCTAAAATGAGATAATGGGTGTAAATCACTTTATAAACTTTAAAATCCTTTTCAAATGGCATTGATTATTTCACATAGCAGGCACTGTACCTTCATTTTACAAAGAGAGAAACTGAGGCTAAGAAGTGATTTAGGTAAGGTCCCTCAAGAAATGAGTGGCAAAGGTAGGATTCTGATTTCAGATGTAGCAAACTTTTTACTACATAGTTCAATCTTCTGACTCATCTTCTAAGTCCTCTCCCAACTCTGACATTTTCTGTTCCAAGGCCCCTCCCAGCTCTGACATTTTCTATTCCAAGGCCCCTCCCAGATCTGACTTTGTGTGATCTTTTGGTTAACTGAGGTTGTCCTGAATTGCCTTCCTGGGCCCCTTTCCCACACCCTCCCCTGTACAGCCTCTTGCTGGGCACAGGGTTCTGTGATAATCCCATTACACTGATGGGAAGGGAGGTCCAAGCCCCCCTCAGTCATGTGACTTTGCAGGAAGTCAAACACCCTACCAGACCAATACAAAAATAGCCAAGAATGCCTTAGCATCCGATAGAAATCTAAAAATAGTGGGAAGACATTGCCCCCCAGCCCCTAAGGGTCATTAGCGTCGTTTAGCTGCCATCGGGTTGTGGGGCAGAGCCATTCAGCCACACTAAGGCTGCATTTATCGTTTTTCCATGAGCAAGGTTTGGATTTCTGCTTCCCAGGGGAGGCCCATGGGGTCACTGACTAAGTTTCCGATGTTTGTCTTTCCCATTTGCTATTTTCCTATGCAAAGTGGCCCTGCATTTGGTTCTTTATAGAATCACTGAATGCAGAATGTCAGAGCTGGGAGGCCTTAGAACAGAGAATGTCAGAACTGGGAGGCAGCTTGCAAATCAAGTTAAGGAAACAAGCATTTATTCTGTACCTATTTCTGCCAAGCAAGCACTGCACTGAGGAGTGGGGGTAAATAAAGGCAAAAAGAAAACAACAAAAATACAAAATCAGTCCCTGCTCTCAAGGTGCTCATGGTCTAATGGGGAGACAACATGTAAATAATTATATACAAACAAGATGCAGACTGGATAAATTGGGGATAACTCGAAGAGAGTACAGGAAAATTAATGGGATTGGGAACAGCTTCCTGTAGAAGGGGTGTATTAGCTGGGACCTGAAGGAAGCAGAGATGAGGAGGAAGAACATTCCAGGCAGGAGGAGAAGCCAGGGAAAATGATCAGATCTGGGAGATAGAGAGTCTTATGTGGGGAAATGGAGGAGGCCAATGTCACTGGATAGAGGACCTGATTTGGGGGGGAGGGGGAATAAGTTGTAAGAAAATTGAAAAAGTGAGGAAGGATCCAGGTTATGAAGGACTTTAAAGCCAAACAGCATCTTATATTTGATCTAGGAGACAATAGGGACCCACTCAGAGGTGTGCTAGACCATACCAACTCACAAGAGCTGATTGTTAAAATTTCAGGATGAACATTTACAACTCAGAAATCATTGAAGGCTACAGAATCAGAAGTTGATTTATTATTTTGTTGATTTTTCTAGACTTTATCCATCTAAGTGATGGATAAAATGTTAATAAAGGGTTTCATTTGTACATTTGGGATTTGGAGAGCTGGTTGTTAAACATTTAGCAGCACATCCCTAGAGCCACCAAGGGTATGGAAGGGCACAGGAGTGAAGTAGGTTAAAGTATAGAATAGACCTATATTTTAGGAAGTTTGACAACTGAGTGGAGAAAGGATTGGAGTGGGGAGATACTTGAGGCAGGCAGACCCACCAGCAGCTGTTAGAATAATCCAGCTGTGAAGTAATGAGGGTTTGCATCAGGATAGTGACAGTGTCAGTGGAGAGAAGGGGATGTATTGGAGAGATGTTGCAAAGGTGAAATGGACAGGTCTTGGCAAGATCAGATATGATGGGTGAGAGATAGTGAGGAGTCGGGAGGATAGTTATGCCCTCCACAGTAATAGGAAAGTTATGAAGAGGGCAGGGTTTGGGGGAAAAGATAATGAGTTCTGCTGTGGGTGTATTGAGTTTAAGATGTCTACAGGTTATCCAGTATGAGGCATCCAATAGAGAGTTAGAGATAGGAGGCTGGAGGTCAGCAGAGCTTAGGGCCAAACAAACAAAAGCGATAATAATCTGCACAGAGAAAATGTCACTAGAATTAAGACACTGGATTGTGATGCCTGGTTAGTCATGCTCAACACTGCTACCCAGCCAGGAACAAGTGATTAGTAGTGATTCACAAGTGATGTGAAACGAGGCAGCCTCCCTCTCAGACAAATATCTTTCTAACACACACACACACACACACACACACACACACCATTTTGGTTCCACTGGCCCCTTTGCCACATCATTTCTATCAGTCACATCATAAGACAAAGCCCAACATATCCATCTGTCTTCAGATTTATTATCTTTTTAAGAATTCTCAGAGGGTTTACCAGACTCATTCTGAAGTAGTGAACTTCATCAAATCTCTATTGGGAAGGGTTGAAGCCAGAGGCTGGGATGCTAGTGGAAAATCAGAAGAAGCCTGACCCTCAGAACACAAAAGTGAAGCCTACTGCTTTGTCTTCATTCCTGTCCAACCCCTACTAAGGCAGATCTGGCCACTTTCCCCTATTTTCCTCCCCAAGTTTCCTCCTCATCCTCTCCTTGATAATTCTCTTCTGGATCTGATTTTCATGAACTGGGATGTAAATATGATATAAATGTCATGATGTAATTGATAGGAACCTCAGTGGGAAGTGACCACTACCTCCTAGAGTTTGTGATAGGGAAGGAAAGGAGGTTAAGTGTAAGGTGATCCTTTTTTCTGAGTAGGAAAATGTTATTGATTGAAAGGGTCAGGAACAAAGACAAAAAAAACTGTGCAAACATCCCCACAGAAAAAGGCACTAACTTAGAGTAAATATAGCTGAAGTATCCTATTTCCATCACTGATTTTACATATGGCTGACACAAGGACTTTAAAAGCTGGGAAATTCTGATACCTAGAATTAGTTGATGACTATGGGACAACTGTGTATTGCTTACTTGTGGTTTGGCTGGAAGAATCGGCCATTTTGGTTTCTCTTAAAAGTGACCCCTATGATCCTGAGAATGAGTAGTTGTGATGTGACCACTCTGTTGGGAATCCCTGACCATATTGGTTGAGCAAACCAATCCCAGCCCAGAGAGAAATGAGAGGAGAATCAAGATGTCTGCTTCCAAAGCCACCTGTGTTACATATTGGAAGAGAATATTTCAACAATAACTTCCCCCACCAACTAATGTGCTACGAGTGAAGACAGCCCAGGAGAGATGAATTCTCATGAATGAAACTCTAGGGGTGGAGTCAAGATGGTGACTGAGAGAAAGCACTTTTGCTTTAGCTCCTAGCATACCTCCTCCACCACAACCTAGAAAATGATACAGACTTAATTCTGAATGGGAAACCCAAGAAAAAGTCACGAGTCATTTTTCCTAAGGGTAGTTTGGAAAGACAAACAGAGAGGTCTGCTGACACTGGGGTTTGGACTGATCAGGAGTGCTTGATGGCAGTGGTGGCAGGGATAGGTATAGCACCCAGGGATAGAAAAAGAGCTAAGATAGGGCACCAAGACAAGAAGTACTGGGACAGTAAGAGAGCCCATGGGACCCCTGAACTAGCACTAGGAGTAATAATAGGTTCCATTTAGCAGTTCTGTCACCATTACCCAGTTCTCAGACAGAAAGAAGCAACTGAGAGCTAATAGTGCCCTAGCTAAGTACTAAGCACAGAAGAAGCTCCAGAAGATTAGCTGTGTGGCTCTGATCCCAGGGGCAGAATGGTGATTCAGTTCTAACTTTTTGGCCCATCATATTAACCTGAAGTGGAATAACCAGGGCAGGAGATCAAGATCAAAGGGAAGCCAGTAGTTCAGTTACTCTGAACCCGTAAATGCCCCCAATGGGCTAACACTGACTGAATACACCAACAGTCTATTAAAACTCAACTATACACAAGTCAACAGACCTAGCTTCCAGAGCTCAGACCAGAAGGGCAGTGAAAAAACTTGCAGTCCCTCAAACTGAGCTAATGACTCCATGAGGCATCAAGAAAGAATAAAAAGTCAAAACAATGAAAAGATAAAAGAAACTGTGATATATCTTGCAGGAGAAACTATTGACCTGGAAAACAGATGAAAGAGACACAATTTAAGAATTATTAGATTACCTGAAAGCCATGAACGACAATAAAAAAAGAGCCTAGACATCATATTTCAAGAAATTTTAAGGAAAAACTGCCCAGATATCTTAAAACCAGAGGACACTGTAGAAATTGAAAGAATCCATTCATTTTTCTGGGAGAAAAAAACTTCCCAGGATCATCACAGCCAAAATCCAGAGACCCTAAATCAAGGAGAAAATAGTGCAAGTGTCCAGAAATAATTAAAATGTTATGGAGTCACAATCAGGATCACACAAGATTTAGCAGTCCCCTTTTTAAAAGAAAAGGAGGTCCTGAAATATGATATTCTAGAAGGTAAAGTACCTAGGAATAGAAACAAGAACAACCTCTTCAACAAAACTGAGTCTAATCATACCAGGGGGAGGGGGAAAATAGATATTTAATGAAATAGAAGAGTTTCAAGCATTCCTGATCAAAATACCAGAACTAAATAAAAAGTTTAATATTCAAGCACAAGACTCAAGAGGAATATAAAAAGGTAAACAAGAATGAGAGATGATAAAGAATTAAACAAGGTTAAATTGTTTAAATTCTTGTATGGGAAGATGAAACATGTAACTACATACAATTAGAATGCATAATTGGGCAGAAGGCCTCAGTGTGATCTTATTATGTTTGATTGATTTAAAAAAAATAATGGAAGAGTGGGAAAGAGTTGCTCACTTGGGGAAGAGAGGAAGGGAGAAGAATTCTCACATATCTCACAAAAGGAAGAGTTTATACTAAAGGAGGGGAGGGAGTGGGCAACACTTGAACCTCACTTTCATCTGAACTGGTTCAAGGAAGTAAGAATGAACACACATAGAGTTGAGTATATAAACTCATCTTTCCCAACAGTAGAAGGAAAAGAGATTAAGAGGAGAAAAGGAATAAGGGTAATTAGAAGTAGGGGAGATTAAGAGAGGCAGTGGCCATAAGTAAAATAGACTCTTAAAGAGAGGACAATGTTTACAAAGAGAAGGAGGAGGAGAAGGAGGAAAGGATTGAGCAATCAATATATAGCAATCATTACTGTGAATCTGAATGGGATGAACTTGCCCATAAAACAGAAGAGGATAAGTGAGATTAAAAATCAGAATCTAACAATATGTTGTTTACAAGAAACACACTTGAAACAATAAAGTACACATAGAGTTAAAATAAGGAATTGAATCAGAATCTATTATGCTTCAGCTGAATCAAAACAAAGACACAAGAGTGACAAATATGATCTCAAATGAAGCAAAAGAAAAACAAACCTAATTAAAAGCAATAAACATGGAAACAACATTTTGCTAAAATGCACCATAGACAAAAATAAATTGATTCCAATACTGAACATATGGCATAGCATCTAAATACTTAAAGGAAAAGTTAAATGAATTACAGGAAGAAAGAGAGTAAAACTATAATAGTGGGGTACCTCAATTTACCCCTCTCAGACCTAGATAAATCTAATCATAAAATGAACAGGAAAGAAGCTAAAGAGATGAATGGAACTTTAGAAAAGTTAGATATATAGATCTTTGGAGAATATTGAATGGTAAATAGAAAGAAATATACTGACCTCTTAGCTGTACATGGTTCCTTCACAAAAACTGATCACATATTAGGACATTAAAACCTCACAAACAAATGCAGAAAAGCATAAATAATAAATGCATACTTTTCTGCCATGATTCAGTAAGATTATATTCAATAAAGGGCCTTTGAATTATAGATTAAAAATTAATTAAAAACTAAATAACTTAACCTTAAAGAATGGGCGGACAAAAGAACAAATTATAGAAAAAAACCAATAATTTCATTAAAGATAATAATAACGAGTCAACATACCAAAAGTTTATGAGATACAGCCAAAGCAGTACTTATTGGAAATTTTAAATCTCTAAATATTAATACCAACAAAAGAAAGATCAACAAATTGAGCAAACAATGGAAAAAAAAACTAAAAATTAAAACCCATGAAATAGAAATCCTGAAAACCAAAGGAGAGGTGAACAAACTGGTAGGTGTAAAAAACTGAATCAGTAAATAATACTAAAAGCTGTTTAAAAATAAAATATAGACTATTGGCTAATTTGATTTTTAAAAAGAAAGAAAAACTCAATTACTAGAATCAAAAATGAAAAAGGTAAATTTACAGCCAATGAAAATTTAATAAAAGCAATTATTAGGAGCTATTTTAACTGATAATATGCCAATAAAACTGAGAATCTAATGAAATGGATGGATATTTATGAAGATATAAATTGCCCAGATTAACAGAACAGGAAATAGAATATTTAAATAACACTTTCATAGAAAAAGAAATTGAATAAGCTATAAATGAACTCCCTAAGGAAAAAAAAATGCCAGGTCCAGATGGATTTAGCAAATTCTGCCAAACATTTAATGAATAGTTAACTCCAATACTACATAAACTGAACAAAAAATAGGTAAAAGAGTCCTACCAAAGTCTTTCTATGACTCAAACATGGTCTTGATACCTATACCAGGGAAATTCAAAACAGAAAAGAATAACTATATACCAATTTCCCTAATGAATAATGATTCAAGAAAAATTAAATAAAATACCAGCAGCAATATTAAAGCAATATATCACAAAGATAACACACTGTGGCCAGGCTAGATTTATATGAGGAATGCACTGGTGCAATATTAAGAAAACTATAACATAATGGATCATATTAACAAAAATCATATAATTATTTAAATAGATGCCAAAAGAATTGACAATGTCAAGAATTGTCAAAAGAAGAATTGAAAAAATATAAAACCCATTCTTATTTTAAAGAATAAACTAGAAATTATGGGAATAAATGATCCTTATGAGAAGTAGAATCTATTTAAAACCTAGAGCAAATATTATCTGTAATGGTGATGAGCTAGAAGTTTTTCCAGTAAGATCAGGAGTGAAATTAGTGTGTTATTACCATTACTAATCAGTATAGTATTAGAAATGCTGACTATAGAAACAAGAAAAGAAAAAGGACAGGGCGGAGCCAATATGGCGGAGTAGAAACAGCGCGTCCAAGCTACTCTGCCCCCAGATTTCCTCCAAACTATGTAAAAAGGGACTCTGAACAACTTCTGGAGCCCCAGCACCCACAGAACAACACAGAGAAGCTAACCTCCTGCTGAGGACAGCCCAGCAGCCCTGCAGCAAGGACCAGCGCAGTGGTCTGGGAGCCGGCAGCAAAGAGCACAGAGCTCGGGGAGCCGAGTACAGGTCTGGTCTGCCTGAGTTGCGGTTTTAGCCCCAGGGCAGCATGGCCAGCAACTGGCTGGAGGTTGCCAGAACACCAGCAGCTGTGGCAATTCCAGAATTATCAACATAGACATGCCTAGGACAAAGTGAGAGGTTAGTGCCCTATGGACTTTGGGACCAGTATTTGGGGAACGCGTCAGCTTCCTCCCCTGGGGGCTAGAAGCCACTGAGGAGACACGCCATTTTGTAGTTTTCAGAGGCAGCTCCAGCTCCTGACCTGCGAACTGTAGGGAGATCCAGTGATCAGTCTTGGGGGGTAATCGCTCTTGCTTTAACCTCCCTGGATCTGGATTGTGATCTGGGGTGGAGGTCGTGGGTGGGTTTCCAGCTTGCCAGAAATGGAAGTTGCCCCCCCACACGTTCGGGATGAAAATTCCCCTACCTGACCTTAAAGCCATAGTGTGGCAACAAGCCCCAAAGTCAAGTAACTAAGTGGCAACATGCCAAGGCAAAGGAAACAAATCAAACAGAAAAATGCCACCCTAGATTCCTACTTTGGGGGCAAGGAGGGTCAAAGCATGGAGCGGGAAGAGGACTGTGAGGTCAGAAGTCCTGCTCCAAAAGCCCCAGGGAAAACATGAGCGGGTTGCAGGCCATAGAGGACCTTAAGAAGGACTTTAAAAATCAAATAAGAGAAGTGGAGGAAAAATTGGAAATCGAAATGAGAAGGATGCAGGAAAAGTATGAAATGAGGGTCAACAGCCCGACTGAAGAAAACAACACCTTAAAAAATAGACTAACTCAAATGGCAAAGAGGCCCAAAAGGGCAATGAGGAGAAGAATGCCTTAAAAAGTCGAATTTGCCAGATGGAAAAAGAATGTCAAAAGCTCACTGAGGAGATTCATTCCTTCAGAGTTAGACTGGAGCAAATGGAAGCTAATGACTTTATGAGAAATCAAGATGCTGTTAAGCAGATCCAAACAAATGAAAGATTAGAAGGCAATGTGAAATATTTCATGGGAAAAACCACTGACCTAGAAAATAGATCCAGGAGAGAGAATTTAAAAATTATTGGACTACCTGAAAGCCATGATGAAAGAAAGAACCTAGAAATCACCCTTCAAGAAATTCTCAGGGAAAATTGCCCTGATGTTTTAGATCCAGAGGGCAAAATAGAGTTTGAAAGAATCCACAGATCACCTCCTGAAAAAGATCCCCAAAAGAAAACTCCCAGGAATATTATAGCCAGGTTCCAGAATCCCCAGATCAAAGAGAAAATACTACAAGCAGCCAGAAAGAAACAATTTCAATATTATGGAAACACAATCAGAATAGCACAGGACCTGGCAGTTTCTACACTGAGAGATCGAAGGGCATGGAATACGATATTCCAGAGGGCAAAAGAGCTGGGAATGAACCCAAGGATCACCTACCCAGCAAAACTGAGTATTTTGTTTCTGGGGAAAATATGGTCATTCAGTGGAATAGAGGACTTTCAAGCACTCTTGAGGAAAAAACCAGAATTGAATAGAAAATTTGACATCCAGACACAAGAAGCAGGAGATCCCTGAGAAGGTAATCAGGGAAAAGAAATAAAAAGGAACTTATCAAAGTTGAACTATTTACATTCCTATATGGAAAAACAATAACTGTGATTGAAGAAATCTTTCTCAGTATGAAAATAATGGAAGAAGGGTGTATGGTCATGTGAATACATATGTGAATGTGTGTGTATATGGTTACAGTTATATATGGATAGAGGGCATAGGTTGAATTTGTTGGGAAGGGAGAATACTCAAGAGATGAAATTATGAGGTGAGAGAGGAAAGTGGCAAGAGGAGATGGGAGAGACAGGGTGGGGTAAACTATCTCATGTAGAGAAAGCAGGGGGAAGTGGTTGCAGGGGAGGGGAAAAATAGGAAGGCAGAAAGGTGAAACCACATTCTCATTGAATTTGGTTCAGGGAGAGAATGACATACATACTAGGTGGGACATCTCAACCTACAGCAGAATGGGGGGAAGGGGGAGGAAAGGAGGGATGATGGATGGGAGGGCATCCTTGGGGGGAGGAGAGGTTGGAGGTACCCACTATGGAAGAGGGACAGGATCAAGTGGGGAATGGACCAGGTGGGGGGTGGGATGAGGGGGAGGGAATTATAAGCAGCCTTGTACAATATATCTACTATGATAATGTTTTGCATAGCTAGACATGTACAACATATACTGAATTACTTATCTCCCCAGAGGGAATGGGTGACAAGGGAGGAAGGAAATGGATCTGAAATTCGAGGTCTTAACATTAAATGTTTGAAATATATATAAATACTATTATTAATACTCTTTTGCTTGTAATTGGGAGATAAGATGTGCAGGCATTGGGACACAAAGATTCACCTTCCTCTAATGGAGAGGTCAAAGGGGGTGTGGGAGAGGATAGGGGAGAGAGCAGATTGGAGGAAGCGATGTCTTTCGGGACTGCTGTTCTGGGAGGGTGGGTAGGGGAAAAACAGGGAGGGGGATGATTGTAACTCAAAATCTGGCGGAAATGAATGATGTAAAACAGAAGTTAATAAAGCATTTGTTTAAATAAAAAAATAAGAAAAGAAAAGAAAAGGTATTGAAAGATATGCATGGGCAATGAGGAAACAAAACTATTACTTTCTTTAAATGATTTGATGGTTTATTTGGAAAACCCTACAGTCAACTCAAAAACACATCAAAGAATGAAATTCTAAAGACACAAAGTAAGACAACTCCATTGAAGAGGAAAAAAAATAGAAGTTGTTGGAAGAAACCAATATAGATGTACTGACAACCTACCAAGCAAACTTAAATTTTGAAGTGACATGAACAGAAGTTGACTCAGGGACAGCCATCAGAGAATGGATACAACAGTGTTGGTATGATGTCGAAATAATAGTGCCAGGAGTGCTAGAGCACCTTAGAGAACCCTAAATATAGCTAGATATGTCTCTGCCATCTTGTACTTTTGAAATTCATTTTTAACAGTTGTAAGATTTTATATTTATCACTATCAAATTCCATTTTATTCAATTCAGCAGAGTCTTCTGTACCCTTGGGAATTTTTTGAAGCCTGATTCTATCATCCAATGGGTATTTCTACCTTCCAGTTTTGAGTCATCTACAAGTTGGGTAGATATGACACAGAAGCATTCAGGACTAGCTACTTTTTGAGTCTAGGCATTTTACACTTCATGGAGGATATGGGATTAGAGTTGAACCTTTGAGGTTGTTTTATAGGGTCATAGGATGTTAGAGGTGGGTAGTATATTGAAGAACATCTAGCCTGACCCAATTATTTCATAAGAAGAAACTGAGGCAAGGAAGATTCAAGTGACTTACCCAAGGTCACAAGGTATATTAAGGGCACTAGACCTAGAGTGAGCAAAATAATGAAGAAAGGTATGAACTTATCTTTTTCCTAACTCAGGAAAAAGTGATTTTGAGTCAAAATTTCTGTCCCCATCCTGTATTCACAAAAGAGACACTCATTTCAACTTACTGAAAATGAGTACCAGAATTTGTTTTGTTTTGTTTTAAAAAGCACAACAAACCAAAGAGCAAAGATTATAAGGCACTCACCACCAGACATACTTGTCAGGTTTTCCTGGCAAGAAACTAGTATGGCAGAAACTAGGCATAGACCACCATCTTATACCATATACCAAGATTATGTCAAAATGAGCACATGATTTAGATATAAAGACTGATACTATCATCAAACTAAGAGAGCAAAGAGTAGTTTACCTGTCAGATTTATGAAGAACAGAAGAATTTATGACCAAACAATAGATAGAGAACAATATGAATTGCAAAATGAATAATTTTGATTACATTAAATTGAAAAGTTTTTATACAAACAAAGGCAATGCAACCAAGATTAGAAGGGAAGTAGAAAGCTGGGAAACAATTTTTACAACCAGTGTCTCAGTGTCATTTCTAAAATATATAAAGAACTGAGTCAAATTTATAAGAATACAAGTCATCCCCCAATTGATATATGGTCATAGAATATAAATAGGCAGTTTTCTGATGCATAAATTAAAGATATTTATAATCACATGAAAAAAATGCTCTAGATCACTTTTGATTAGAGAAATGCAAATCAAAATAACTCCAAAGGACTCATGATGGAAAATGTTATCCATATCCAGAGTAAGAACTGATGGAGACTGAATGCAAATGTTTCTTCTTTCTCATGGTCCTCCCATTGGTTCTAATTCTTCTTTATAAAATGACTAATTTGAAAATATGTTTAATATGAATGTATATGTAGAAACTATATCAGATTGCATGCCATCTTGGGGGAGAGGAAGGAGGAGGAGAAACTTTGGAACTCAAAATCTTCTGGAAGTGAATGTTTAAAACTAAAAATTAATTAGTTAATATAAAAAAGGAAAATTATGTGTGTGCCCATACTTCACAGGATTATATATACCAATGTGCCCTCCACCTGTCCACACAGTAACACCTTCAGAAATATTTAAATATTCATTAACACATATACACTTACAAGGATCAAATATATACATAAGTAAATGCCCCCATACTCATATACCTATACACCCTCCAAATCCTAAATCTTCTTTCCCCTCCAGGACCCAGAGCTGATTGATTTCATGGCATCAATATGAACCCCTGGAATGGAATCAATTAGTCTTGTTTCAATCCTCATCTGGTTTGGGTTAACAAAAAGCTTCTGTTCATTAAGGTTGAAGGTGAGTCAAGGGAAAGTCTATTATCCCTGAGGTTAACTGACAGTGGGAAGGTTCCTCCACCCTCTACAGAACCACAAGGTCTCTACTCCTGGTACCTACCTTTACCTGGAGTTGTGAGGGCAAGCTGAAAGATCACTGAAAAGGGCTAAAGTTGTAAGCACAACACATTCCACTCACAACAAAAAAGAATCCTTGACTACAGCACCACCATTAGAAGAATACACTTTAACCTCTTGGTATCTGGGTCAATGACTATCCCATTGCCCTTCTGTCTAAGACATCTTTAAACACAAACCCCTATCCCTACCCCATTCTACTTTCCAAGGAACATGTTGGAGTCCTGGACACATGCAGGGGTCATGTAGAAGATGAGTATGATTATACTGCATACCAGAGACCACCCAAGGGTGAAATTAGCCAGCCATGATCTATGAGCTGGGGGGTGGGGTGGAGGAAAGGGATAGAATGGGGAAGAACACATAGTCTTGTTCTGTGAGGCTGGACAATGACTCAGGGAGTTGATGGGTAAGGAGATAAGGAGGAAGGTTATAAAAAGTCCTGAGGCTCACAGAGATAAGCCCAATCTATAAATCTTCTTGCCTCCCCTAACACAACTATTACAGGGAGCTTTTGTATTCAAGAAAGCTAAGAGAAGATTCTGAAGAAGAAAGTCAGGGTAAAACAAGGCATGTATACTTCATTAGAGGTTTGCTTTGCACACTTGTGTCTTGTCCACTTCTTCCTGCTAAATAAATTAAATCATACTAACCAAGTGGGACCAGAAAGTCTAGTGTCCTGGAAAGTAGAGGTGAGGACCTAAAGGCAAGTGTCGAAGTAAAATGGGAAGTGTGAATCTCATTATATGGACACTCCCACTTTCACAACTTACAGATAAACCATTGGGCGCCAATGTTAACTGCAAGCATTGGCCAGAAAAGCTACCAAATGAGAGGTTCGAGTGTAGAGGACAGGAAGGAGTTCTCTCTGAGGGGGCTGTGTCTGGATTCCATCCAGTTATCATTCCATACCTATATATGTACATAGGTTGATCTCCATCCCAGAGGAGAAAGTTCAAGGGTTAGAGGAAAACTTTTCTACTCTCCAGGTTATCAGAGAATGGAAGTAGAGGTTTAACCAGCATTTATGTTATTTTGTTATTATGTTATTTGTTATTATTTATTCTTATTATCAGCATAACATTGAGTTATACCAACTGCTATAACATTTAATGAAACTAATTGAAAATAACAAGTCATTTGGAGGATCAAAGGGTCTGGAATGCACTGTCTGGTTACTTCTACCTCTTAGAAACCCTGACTTCCTTCAAGGTTCACCTGAATCACTAGCTTATAAGGTAAAAAGGCTTTCTAAGCCTTTTCTGGAACCCCTCTCCCTCCCCAGCTGCTAGTTCCTCTTTCCCCCCAAAAAAGAAGTATCTTGTCTCTCTTTTATATATATCTACATGTGCATGAATTATTTCTTGTAGCTAAATTGTAAGCTTTTCAAGGGCAAATATCGTTGCCTTTCTATACTCAACACCTAGCATAGCAGGAACTTAATAAAAAAAGTATTGGTTGATATGTCAAAGGGAATCATGGGAAAAAAGGAATGAAAGAAGCTTAGTATTACCAAATCTCTAACTATCCCATAAAATAGTAATCATCAAAATTATTTGGTTCTAGTTAAAAAGTTGAAATGTAGATCACAAATGAACCCAGTAACTCAGTGTTCAGTAAACCAAATAATAGAGTTAAGGATCATAAAGAAGGACTCTATTCAACAGGGGTTTCTAGGAAAGCTGAAAGTAATTTGGCAGAAGAGAGTTTTAGATCAGCATCTTATACAATATACAACAATCAACTTCAAATAGATAAGTGACCTAAATGTAAAAGATCACATCATTGAAATATATGCATATACACATGCAAACACATAAAGAAATCTCTTTCAGAATCATTGTCAAGGGGGAAATTTCTAAGCTGCCATAATGGAAAAGATTTCATAAAAGACAAAATAAGACTATTTTGATTATACAAAATATAAAAATTTTGCATTTATGAAACCAATATGATTGGAATGAGAAGAGAAGCTTTCAAACTGGGGAAAAAATGTACATCAAACATCTCTTATAAAAATCTAAAGACCCAGATGTATAGGAAATTGACACCAACTAATAAGCATTTGCCCATTAGATAAGTGGTCAAAAGATAGGATCAAACAGTTTTTTAAAAATAAACAAATAAATGAAAAAAAGTCCTAAAACAATAATAAGAAATATGCAAATTAAAACTACTCTGATGTTTTATCTCCCGTGCATAAAATTAGAAAGGATGATATAAGAGAGAAAGTTTTCACCAACTCAGCAGAAGTAGTTACAAAGGGTTCAGAATATAATGATGAATATATACATGTATACGATATATACTGAATAACACACAATATGTATTAAATATAATAAAAGAAATACTAAGGAATTTTCTCTCAACCTTACAACAATGCGTGAAGTGGTATTTCCTTAATCAGCTTGAGAAGATTATAGGGAATTGCACATTGAAGGTCATTGAAGGCAACCAATATCACAAAAGAAATATCTTATGAGTGATTGAATCAATCCTGTCCCCTTGGGCCATTATATAACAGAAGGAAAACTGCCCCTCTCATAAGCCAGATCACTGAAGCTAATGGGCCAATAAGAGCCACTACATCTGGTGAAAGAAGAAATACATATTCTAGACAGACACAGATACAGAAAGAACTGACCCAAGGGAAGGAGCAACTTCAAGGAAAAGACGCCTTGAAGAAGAGAGCCAGTAATGGAATAAAAAAGGATTCTCACTGTGCAATCCCCCCACCAGAGAGGCTAACCCAAGGGGAGCTGGGTGATGGCTCTGCAAAGACAGTGAAGACTTCCTGGCCCTGCAGTAGCAGGAATCCTAAGTTATTTTTATTGTGCACATGTCTTCCACGTGTACTTCCCTACTATTTTATGATAAATTTAAACCTACTTTCCCCATGGATGCTGTGTATTTATGGGGGGGGAGACCAAATTTTTGTAGGAAATGTATTGCTCTTAATCTATTGTCTTACTGAATCCCTTTGCTAATTGAGTCTCCTGAAAGATCGTTCATGAGAAGCACACTGGTGGGGGCTCATGAGTTATTGTAATAAGAGTAGGCACCTATAGAATTACTCCTAAAACTCAAGGTTAGAGGAGTGTTATATGATAAAAGATAGAAAAGATGGAAGAAGGACATTTGGACGGGAAAATAGACTACCAATAAGCTCTTGGGTAGTAGCAGCAACAACAGCAGCCATATCAGCAGCAGCTGTAGCTGCAGAAGTAGTAGTATTAGTAGTAGTAGCAGCAGTGGCAGCATAATAGTATATACAATTTATCCAACCCTTACATTGTACCAGGCATTGTGCCAAGCACCTTACAAATATCATCTCATTTGATCTTCACACAACAACCCAGGGAGGTAGGTACTATTATCATTCCAATTTTCCAGTTGAGGAAAACTGAGCCAACAGAGGGTGAGTGATTTGCTCAGAGTCACACAGCTAATAAATGTCTGAAATTGGATTTGAACTCCGGTCTGCTTGATATCAGGTCCAAAACTCTATCTACTGCACAACCTGGTTACTTAGGTGATTTTGGAGGTTGGGAACTGATATAAAAAAAAAAAACCTATTCTGGAAAACAATGTAGAATTATGCAAGAAAAGTCACAAAACTGTCTTTATTCTTTGACCCAAACATCTTGCTATTGGACCTCTACATGAAGGTAGACTGAAAAATCAGGACCGCCCCCCACAATAGGTAACAAAGAGAAGAAGAGAGAAGTGATGGTTAGTGGATCTCTGTTGAGAGGTAGTGAGACTGCTATTTGTCAGCCTGATTTAAACAACAGAGTTCTGTTTTATTTCAGATGTTCATATAGTTAGCAGTGGAAGGAACTTTAGTCTTTCCATCTTCCTAATTTTACAGATGAGAAAACTGAGGCTTGGACTGGTCTTGGACATAATCGACAGCCTCCTAAGTACTGTCGGTGCTTCTGACCACAACCCATTTCTGGAAATTCCTGTGGAAACAAGTTAGACCACTAGAAGGAACCTAGAAAGTCATGCTCAGGATTATGAAAACTGAAGACCATGAGGAAACAGATGGTGTTTCCATCACTGCTCTCCATCAAAAGCAAGATATTCAAAAGAAAGAGGCAGACTTGGGAGGTGAGCAGCTGGCTAAGAAGATTGTGTCTGAGAATGAGATTTGGGTTTCTGGACCACAGATTAAAATTGAGGAATGAGGGGCTCTCAACAAGGTATGGAATGCACCTAACAAGGGCCAGTAAAAACATATATGACTTATGTCTTGTGAATCTAATTAAGATTGCTTTAATATGAAAAGGGAGAAGGAAGGGGAAAACTTCCAGCATGGATCTGAGAGATATGGCCACACAGGCAGCAGCAGATAGAACACAGGAAGAAGAAAAACAGATGAGATGATCATATCAAAAAGTGAGCCAGTAAAAAAAAAAACCCATGGCTTTCTTTGCATATATGCAAATCTTTACCACACAAGATTAATAAAAAGGATCAAATGGAGATCCTAATGCTCACCAATAAATTTGGTTTCATAGAAATCAGTGAGATTTAGTATGATAGAACTTGGGTAGAATTTGACTGGAAGAAAATTCTTATTAAAAAAGAGGGATTAGGGGCGGCTAGGTGGGGCAGTGAGTAGAGCGTCAGCCCGGGAGTCAGAAGGACCTAAGTTCGGATCTGGCCTCAGACAAACAGAAACCTAGCCGTGTGACCTTGGGCAATTGCCCTCCAAAAAAAAAAAAAAGAGGGACTAGATAAAAGGGAGTAGTAGAGTAGCACTACATATTAATAATTAATTCTCATGTATATACATACATATGTATAAAAGTGTATATGAAGAGTGCTGCATCTTGAGGAAATTCAGAAACATGTGCAGAGAAACAAGATAGAGCACATTTCAGGAAGGATAGAGGCAGAAAGACTGAATGTCGCTGTCGAAATGGACTACAGACCACCTGAACAGAAGGAGGAAGTAGCTGCAAAGCTGGGAAAACACCACAAGCCTGGCAGGGAAGAATGATGTTGTAGTGCATGGGTTTCAACTGTCCAGACTTCTGTTGGTACTGAAGAAGACTGAGGGATGAGGGGAGCTGAGGGGAGGCATTCAGATGCATGTAGAGTGGCTTAAGCACAATGATGCAATAAGAACCATTGTGGCCTGGTAGGAGGAGGGTGAAGCCATCCCAGATGGGGTGAGCTGATACCACAAGAAACACACTTTAGCATTTGGTCTTCTTCCAATGCAAGGGAATTATCTTGTAAATGAAGAAATAGGGCAATTGATCCCCTTCTAAGTGGGTTGCAAGGCCCAATAATAAAAATTCTTATCTCTATGCACTTTGAAATTTACATTCACATAGTTTTTGATCCAGTGACCCTAGAAGGAGGCCAGTGCCTCCTTCTGTGCCTCACAAAAGATGTTCTGGGCATTTTCTCTGGCTGCCCCCAGCCCCTTCCCGCCTGGAATACTCTCCTTCCTCACCTCTGCCTCCTGGCTTCCCCAGTTTCTTTCCAATGGCAGGCAAGACCTTCCCTTCTGTTGAAAGCCCTTCCTGAGCCCTTTTAAGTCTAGAGCTTTCCCTCTCTTGATTATCTCCAATTTATCCCCTATGTGTCTTGTTTAGACATAATTGTTTGCATATTGTCTGTACCATTAGACTGCAAGATCCTTGACAGCAGGGGCTGTTTTGATAGTTGTTTGATTTTTTTGTTTGTTTGTTTTGCCTTTCTTTGTATCCTCAATGAGTAACACAGTGCCTGGTATACAGTAGGCTTTTAATAAATGCATACTGATTTTCAAGGGGTGGGACAGGAAGGAGGGAGAGAATTTGGAACTCAAATTTTAAAAAAAAAGCATGTTTAAAAAATGTTTACATGTATTTGGGAAATATTTAACAAAAGACATAATACATTTAAAAATAAGAGCAAAAAAATCTTGTTAACTGACTTTCCTCACACTGGTTTTATGAAGTCTGTAGTCCAAACACTAGCTAATAAGTCCTGTTTTTAGAGAAGCAAACTGAATCTCAGAGAGGAGAAATGCCCTGTCTTGGGTCACTTCAGGATTCCTCAAGATTTGAGGCAAAGTGGCATAGTCAGGAAGTCAGGAAGGTCTGGGTTCAAATCTTGCTTTAGACACTTATTAACTATGCAGTCATGGACAAGTCCCTTAATCTCACTGAAACTCAGTTTGCTCATCTGTGAAATGTGGATAATAGTCCCTGTAACACTCATCTCACAGAATTCATTAAGGCTCAAATAAGGTAAAGCAAATAAAACACTTTGTAAACTTTCAAACACCATGCACATGTCATTGTTGTTTAAGCAGAGGAGGGAAGGAGGAATTAAGAAAGAAACTATAAGATATTGAAAGGCACTGGTACAGCCTGGCTGCCAGCCGAGCCACCATGGAAAAGGCCTGGAGATGATGACTTTCCCATGTGAACAGCTAACCATCCCTTGGCTACCACAGGATCCCAGCCCACTCGGGCACTTCCCCAGCATTTGGTTTGAAAGCCACCCTCATTTCCCCTTCCCTTGCTTGGTCACAAACTTTCCATCCTGATTTGGGAATGAAATAAAGTTTTAAGGTAGGAGAGGGAGGGAGAACAAAGAGTACAACAGATTTGGGGGTCAGCAATGAAAGAGAAAATAATTTGGAGGCAGAAGATCTCAGATTAAATCCTGACTTGGTTGTTTACTATCTGTGTGATGTTGGGTAAATCACTTCCCCTTTCTGGTCTTCAGACTCCACACCTATAAAATAATATGGTTGGATGAGATGAAATCTAAGATCTCTCATGTTATAAGGTCTGATTTTCTAAGGTCCCTCCCAACTCTGATATTTTCTGCTCTATGTTCTAAAGTCCTTCCCAGATCTGGTATCCTCTGTTCTATGGTACAAGATCCCATGAAGCTCTGATGTTCCCTTTTTGATGTTCTAAGGTCCCTCCAGTAGGGAGTCTCTTTACCAAGGAGGGAGGGACAGTTTCCAAAGTCCCATGGGTTGGGGAAGTTGAGATGAAAGTTTCTCCTGAGGAAAGCATTTTTCAAAGGAATATAATTGATGAATGGGATTGAATGTGCCCAATATCATTCCCAAAGGAAGACTGGTCCTTGGGGCACCAGAGCCAGCCTTTGGTCCATTAGTATTGAACACTTTATATTTGAAAGAACAATGACAAACTTAAGTGCACCCAAGAAAGTCTGACCAAGATAAGAAGAGGACTGGGAACTATGCCCCATAAATAAGAATTGGTTAGAGGAGTGGGAGATGTTGAGTATGGAGAGAGGATTTAAGAGGGAACCCAACAACTGTCTTCTAGTATTGGAATGGCTATCACATGGCAGATGAATGAGACTTTTTCCTGCTTGGCCCCACAAAACATAACTGAGATCAATATTTTGGAGTTACAAACACACATTGTCTTGATGTAAAAAAAAATATCTCTAGCAATAAGAGTAGAGGTGAACAGGGCTTTCTCAAAAGCTAATGTTAGCAAGAATTATTTCTATAACACTTTAAGACTAACAAAGTCCCTTCCCTACATAAACCCTGTTGTTTAGAGAGAAAAATATAACAACCCCCATTTCACAGATGAGGAAACTAAGACTCAGAGAGATGGAACCACTTTCCTATCATCAAGAAAACTAGTAACTGACATGGTCAGGACATTAATTCCAGTCTACTGACTTTGAATCTAGCTCCCCAGCCCTGGAAATCTTCACACAGAGTCCAAAGAGGTGGTTTCCTATTAAAGCCGCTTCAGAAGAGATTTCTGCTGGGGTTGGGGGTTAGTCTAGGTGACTCAAGAGTCTTTCCAATTCATGATTCTGTGATTCTGTGACTTTTTTCACCTATCTGAAGGCTAGGGCTTGAACCCTATGGTCTCTGGACGTCTTGAAAGCCCTCCTCACTCTCTAGATCTAGGGTTCTAATATACAGTTCTATTCTCCAAGTACACTATCAGTCATGATAGTGTTTTTGGTGAACAATTCTACAGGGGAAGGGATCTGAGCTGGATATTACTGATTAGTTGACTTCCTCTGAATAATTAAGTTAATAAAATTATAAGGGGTGATGGTGGGAGGGGGACAAGCAACATAGATAGTGAGGTGTTAAGATTTTAAATTAAATGCAAGGAAGTGTCTATATTTTGTTAACTCTTGAGAAGGTATGAAGGTCCTGAGTTTTATGGAATTAGAGGCCAGCCAGATCCCCATTTGCTGGGTGGCCTTGAAAAAGGAAAAAACACCTTCTGGGAGTAGATAAGACTGGAGGCAATTCCAAGAAGTATCAGTTTTGTGAATATAAAAGAAAGTCAGCTATGGAAGAACTAGGTGCTTGAGAGGAAATCATTCCATTCCTGGAGGAGGGGAGAGAAGGAAAGAGAGGGGTGCAAAATTTCTTTCTCCTTCTCCCCTATCAGTCTTGCTGGGGAACTATTTATCCAATTGATGGTGGGCCATTCAAAAGAGAACAGTCTGTCAAGGCACAAAACCAAAGGAACATTGTCAGTCAAGAAAGTGTTAACCCCAGGTATCTTGAGTTAAACTATAGAAAGAAATAGGTCCAAAGAGCCCAGTCAAATGACCTCTTCATCAGAGATGCTGCATCCAAGAGAAACCACATGAGAACACTATTAGAAGGGAAAGAACCTAGGGACCCTGGAATAGTGGAAAGGAGAGTTACCTTAGTCAGGTGTATTCCCTACATATACACCATTCTTCTTCTTTTTTTTTCTTTTTGGAGGGGAGAAGGCAGGGCATTGAGATTAAGTGACTTGCCCAAGGTCACATGGCTAGTAAGTGTTAAATCTGAGGCAAATTTGAACTCAGGTCCTCCTGATTCCAGGGTCAGTGCTCTATTCACTGCACCACCCATTCACCCCTGTGTACACCATTCTATTAGGATATTCTGTGTTTGTGCCCCCTCTTGCCTCTGATGTTATGTGTAGTTGTGGAAGAGTATACTCCAGGTTTGGGGGGAGGAAATATTTTGTTACTGTTGTACTTACTATTCTATTTCAGCAAATGCCTTTCTTTGAGTTAATTGTATCTTCTGACTGAATAACTGAATATTTTATTTTTACCAAAGTTCTTTTAACATGTAATACTATAAGAACATAGCTTTTATTTTTTTCCTTGTTGATGTAGCTCTTAATAGCAAACCCCTGGTGTTCCCAGGAGAAATACCACTCAGCTGCAATTGGATTTGTTGACCATGTTATATCTATGAGTATTTTATTTTATATTTTATGACCATGTTCATTAATGACATTAGGCTATAATTTTCTCTTTTAGGGGCCCAGAGGGGTTGAGTGATTTACCCAAGGTCACATAGTTCATAAGATTTCAGAATCAGGCTCCTTGATTGTAAGCCCAGTATTCTTTTTACCAGCAGAATGGGTATCATTCTCAGATGGATCTAAAGCAGCCAGAATTTGGAGATAAAGGGGGTGAGATGACCCCTCAAAATTCCTTCCCATGATTTGCCCACTCTCAGTGGGCCAGGATAGGGGGTGCCCTTCTCCCTCCTCAACAAGAACCTCTAGCCAGGTTCACTCTCTGTTTACCAGTGCAAAGATAATTGATGCCAATTCCTGTTGACACCAGTCCTGTAGTATCTTTTGTACTCCTCTTCTTTGCTCCTATGTTCTCCCCACCTAGGATAAGACTTCATTGCCCCAATCCCATTTCGACCATGGTAATGGCTCCTTCACATATCTTACCTCCCACACTTACCTCCCCATGGACTTAAAGTGTTTTCTGTTTTGGTCAGAAACTCTGAAGGTCTTCCCTTCTTAAACTGATATTTTTGTGGTGGTAAATCAGGCCATCTTGTGCCTCTATTCTTACCTAGTCTTTAGTCATTGAATGGGTGTTGCATCGGACAAAGAAAGACCTGGGGAAGACCTTAATTTTAAAAGTCCAAGGTCATCCACTGCATTGTCACTCATTTTGACAAGTCCAGTCTTGCCCCTGGACTTCAGTGATTCTTGAGGAAAGAGTGAGGTTGACAACTTTGTGAAATTCTGCCTCACTTAAATCCAACTCACTCAAAAGTTGACATTATTCATGATGTCATTGGTCCTCTTGAAGAACAAAGAATGAACAACAATAACAAAACGACAGAGTTCCACATATAACCAGGGGTGTGTAATGGAAGTGAAGGAGTTCTAGGAACAGGCACAGGGGGCTCTGCATGCTACCAACCCACTTGGAGGCTGGGGGAAGGTGTGATCTGGCTTCTAGATGTGACAAAGAATATGAAGTGGAATATCCTGCCTCTGATTTAGAGCATGCTCAAATACTCTGTGACTGTTTTTTGTTGAAGAAGACAAATATGAAGAAGAAGAAGGAGGAAGAGGAGGAGGAGGAGGAGAAGAAGAAGAAGAAGAAGAAGAAGAAGAAGAAGAAGAAGAAGAAGAAGAAGAAGAAGAAGAAGAAGGAAGGAGAAGGAGAAGGAGAAGGAAGAAGAAGAAGAAGAAGAAGAAGAAGAAGAAGAAGAAGAAGAAGAAGAAGAAGAAGAAGAAGAAGAAGAAGAAGGAGAAGGAGAAGGAGAAGAAGAAGAAGAAGAAGAAGAAGAAGAAGAAGAAGAAGAAGAAGAAGAAGAAGAAGAAGAAGAAGAAGAAAGGAGGAGGAGGAGGAGGAGGAGGAGGAGGAGGAGGAGGAGGAGAAGAAGAAGAAGATGACATTCAATTAGTTCCAAAGCCAGAAATGAGAGTGCATAACCAAAATCTCCAACAGAGGAACTGGACCTCTCTCTTCTTGCTGATCATGAGGTATAGATCTAATGGAGGCTTGGTGCACATGTCCAGATCACCTAAGGTGGAGGTACCTGCTTCTGGAGAAGGCTATGTTTTCTTACTTCATGGGTCAAATCAGCCTCTTTCCACTGGTGGTGTAGCAGAACACATTGTCCTTTTAAAACTAGTAGGCTGGGACAATCTTACTCTCTTTTCTCAAGGTCTCCAGAAAGGGAGAAAGTCCTATTTACACATCACCAGCATCCTGAACTGAACTGCTGGGCAAAGGAGGGGATAGGGAACTACTTTTCCCTCCCCCTCCCACCTTTTCTCTGTGTCCCCACCACAAAAATGGACTCAGGGTTTTGCTCTGATCTATTCTGTGTGGCCACAACTCAGTAGAATCTCTGGACCCAGACTCAAACCTTGGCAACCTTGGAAGCAGAATTATCGGCCAGATGCTGCTGCCAGTCCAGCAGGGAAGGGCTAAGAAACCAGGGTACTGAGATGCAAGGTCAGGGGAGCTCTGGACTTGGAACTTGGTGGGACTGGTACTATACAGGGACTGAGTCAAACTGTGAGCCTAATCCCTCTCCCCTCCTCAGGGCCTGAAGTGGGGCAAGAGGAGATTGTGGCCCACCCTGGGTGTTGGGAACAGGGGGTGTTTGTTCTCTCTCTACCTTAGAATATTCTTTTATAAAAGCTAATATGACTTTCAAGTGGTTAAAGAGAACTGTGTGCAGGGGACCCTTAGAATTGAGGGAGCATCCTCTGCAGAGCCTGGAATAGATGGCCTCCAAATCCCCTTAAGTGGTACTGGGAAAGGGGAAGGGGAGGAGGAATAGGTTCATAATTTGGCCCAGTCCCTATACAGTATCATGGCATATAGTATGTGAAATACCTGGCCTTCAGGCATCGGGGCCAAGGTCATCACTGTTACATAAGGATGACTCTCTAAGCTTTGAAGGGACAGTCCTCCTCCCCCTGCCCTAGCCAGGCCATAAACGAGATCTCAAAAGGCCAGAAGAATTATTAGACATCCAGTGGTCCAACCCAGGACATAGTGATTGGCTTGGCCCATTTCAGCAGCAGATCGCCCTGGTAGCCCAGATGCTATTTCCTACGTCAGAGGAACAACGCATACATCAGTGAAGCCACATCTGGAAGTGAACTTGGCAGGTCCAACTCAGCGGCAGCTGTTTGAAGTTTGAGCCTACACTCCCCAGTGACCCAGGTAGAAGAAAAGAGAATGGCTCCATTTGAGAGGGATGTGTTCATGTCCTGCTCTTACTCTAATCTGTCTATAATGAACTCTATAAAAGTGAATTGACATTAATTACTTATTCCTGCTATCAAGCAAATATCAACTGGTTAAATTACAGTGGAAGAATTGTCATTGATATTGGTGATGTTGAGATCCTAACTGCCTCTAGGGGACTGATATTAGTGGGTTGGGGCTTGTGCCAACAGCATTAGAAGAACACCACTGGCACTCAGCAGTACAGCTAGAATGCTGAGAAAGACGGGGAGCAGTGTTTTTACATGCAACCAGGAAATAAGATGTGCAGGCAAAGGGGTATAGAAATCCATCCTGCCCTACAAGAAAGTAAGGGGCAGGGGGAGGAGGACATAAGAGAGCCAGATTTGGGGAAGGGATATTCAGTAAGCTTACCATCTAGGGGAGAGACAGGGAGAAAATTTGTAACTCAAAATCTTGTGGAAATGAATGTTGGAAACAAAAAAAAAATTAACTAAATAAATTCAAATAAAAGACTGAGTTAAATTAAAAAGAAAAGAAAGACAAGGAGCAATCATGCTCTGGGGACCCCTTGCCTGTCAGTGGCAGTGGGGGCTGGGAGAATATTAATAGTAACAATGATGGTGGTGGTGATGATGATGGTAGCATCCTTATCAGGATATTTGCAAAGCTCTTTACACACATTATCTCCGAGTAACACTATTGATAGGATTTATCTAGAATTTGAAAAGCAACAAATCTGATGTCAATCATGGCTGTTCCTGTAGGAAATATGGAGAACTCTGGGTTAGACAACAGTACAATTAGGTGGATTCAGAACCAGTTGACTGGCTGAACCAAGAGTTACCAAGGAGTTATGAAGGTGCAGGTGAGATTCCTTGTCATATTTCCAGATGACCCCAGATTGGGTGGGTGGATAGCAGAGTAAGGATCTAAGAGAACAAGCTGAGAAGCTTGAACCATATATAATAAGATGAAATTTACTAGTGATAAATGTAAATTCTTGCCCCTTAGGTTTAAAAGCTCAACTTTGCAAGAGGGGAATGTGAGCCTATATAAAAAATATTGGTGGATTGGGGCAGGTCTTAGGGGACTGCATCAACAGTGTGATGTGTCAGTCATGAAGCAGAAAGGGTCCTAAGCTCTGAGAAAAGAGGTCTTGTGTTCAGGACAAAGGAGATCACAGGCCCACAGCTCGGTGCCTTAGCCAGATTGCATCTGGAGTGCTGTCCAAAGATATGGGCATCATATTGGAGGAAAGACCTTAGAAAACTAGTGCACATTCTGTGGTGAGGAACCAGGGTAAGAGTGACTCAAAGTCATGTCTTTTCACCAAATGAGCTTAAATAGGTAAAGTATTTGAGAACCTTAAAGTGTGATGTAAATGCTAGCTGTCATTGTTACTGATTATTGCTATTAAGGATGATGAATTAAAGGAACTGGGATGGTTAGTAGGTTCATAAATTTACAGCTAAAAGGGACTTTAAAGGCTATGTAGTCTGAGCTCTTCGTTTTATAGATGAGGAAACTGAGGCCTGTAAGGTTACATGATTTTCCCAAAAAATTTTCACAAAAAAATTAAATGGTATTAAATGGCTAAATTAGGATCAGAACCTAGGTTCTCTCTCTGTATCTCCAAATCTGTTCGCTTTTTCTCTCTACCCTCTGTCTAGTCTGGAGATGTAGGGCAATAGGATAGTTGTCTGGATTACTGAAGGGCTGTCATGGCAACCAGGGACTTGACTTACTCCACTTGGCCCTGGTGGGCAGAGTTCATGGGGTCTAGATGGCCAAGATGCAAATTTAGGTTTAATGTAAGGAAAAACACCAGTCAGCTGTCCCAAAGTAGGATGGGTCTAAGGGGGAAAGTTAAACCATATATAAAACGGGAAGCATGCCAGATTTAGAGTCAGAAGACCTGAGTTCAAATCCTGACTGACAACTTCTGGCTATATAACCCTGGACAAGTTATTTTTATTTCCTTCTCTCTAAAAAGAGGTAGTAAAGATGACATACAAGGTTCCTTTTAGTACTAAATCTATAAGATTTTCAATGTCGGTATTCCATTCTTGAGTAGCTTTCCTCCCTTCTCCCACTATCCTCCCCCACCACACACAAATCTGCCCTTCACACCCCTCTTCTGGCCCTCATTGTGAGGGTCACTCACTCATGGTGAGCCCTGGAAATGCATCTGACCCATGATCCCCAAACTTCCAATCCTCAGGCTCTCCCAGGTGGTGAGGGGGTGCTGTTGCAATATGGCCCCCCAAACTCCCTAGACTGAGAAGTCATTTCTCCAGGCTAAGGAACAAGCCCCACCTGCCAACTCGCAACAGGCCACAGACCACCAGCTGGGTCTACATGTCAGCCACCCCCCAGGGCTTATGATCCTCTGGTCTCCTTAGGGGGTAGCTCCCCTTTCGGACCCCTTATCCTGGCCCTGGCCCTAAGCCAGGCAGCCTCTGATCCATCAATCAAGCAGTCTGCCTTCTTTGCCCTGAGTCACTGCAGGGGGCCTAGGCCAAGCCTGGGACAAAGAGAAAGGAGAGAGCAGAAAGAGGAGGCAGAAAAGGAAGGGAAAGCAGAGAGTGCTTGGAGATAGAGGAAGGATAGAGTCTGGCCTGAGAGAATGTGGTCAATAGCTGGACCTTTCCACATATCACAAGCCAAGTTCCATTTCCCTAGTGCCCAAAAACTTCCCAAGCTGAGATCCCACAACACTCCTGAGAAGGGCCCCCTCCCCAACTCGTTGCTCCATTGAGGTGGCAGAGAACAGTAGAGGGGAGTTTCAGGCTCACATCTGCAGTCTCCTCCTGGAAGAATCTGGTTTCTGAACAAAGAACTTCTCTGAAGACATCAAGTCTCACTGGGACCCAAGGCCCAAATCCATTCAAGTAAATGGAGAATAGAAGGAGCCCAGAGGAATCTCAGGACTGAGAGTCCTTGCCCAACCCTCTCATTTCACCAATGAGGAAACTGAGTCTCTGAATAGGAAGAGTCCAACATTCATTGCATAGATGGAGAAACTGAGGCACAAAGGAGGGAACAGAGTTCCCCAAGGTCATTCAGCTATTGAATAATTCTCTGGGTTACAAATCTGTTACTTTTCCCCCCTACTCTGATAAGTCTGGTAAGTGGAACTGAGAAGGAAATGTCTTCCAGACAAGAGAGCCAGCCTCCAAGAAACATTTCCAACAATTGATTAGTCAATGAGCTTTTGTAAATATTTATTATGTTCCAGGCCCCATGGCTACAAACACAGAAATTAAACAGTTCCTGCCCTCAGTGTGCTTATAGTCTAATGAAGAAGATAACATGTATGTGCATTAATGAATAAAGGAAAGGAGGCAGCCATCGAGGTGAGAGCGCCCTCTTGCCTGGTGACTGGGGAGATCTGTGACCTTGGAGCCAGCCCACCTGGGCTCTCATCCCAGCTTGGCAGCTGATCATGAGGTTGGGGGGTCAGAAGGGAACACCTGAAAGATTGCCGAAGTTGGAATAGGAGGTCTGGAGTTCAAAGCCCAGCTCTGCCTTGGATCTAGTTCTCTGGGATCATTTTCTTTGTCTATCAAATGAGTGTTTGGACTAAGTTCTCTTCCAGATCCAGATCTAAAATCCAATGACCTGGGTGACCTTGGGCCACTTGATTCCTCTCTGTGATCCTCAGTTTCCTCATCTGTAAAAGGAGGACAGTGATCTCTGCTTCATGAAGAAAGTTTTTGTAACCATCAAAGCACTCTATTAGTGGGAGATATTAATTATTATTAATTGTTACAATCAGTATCCCAGGGCCAGGTTGGGGAGTTGTAGTAATCCTTTCCAACGCTAGAGGTTACCCAATCCCACACTAGGTGAATTCATCTCCCAGGCCCCTAGTGGCAGAAAGAGTTATTACATTTCCCAAAGGGTTTTTTTTGGGCGGGGAGGGCAATGGGGATCAGAGGGGAGTAGGTTCCTTTTAATGGTTATTTTTAACAGACCCAACCCTCATCAATCTCCCTTTTCTGCTCCATTCTCTCCCTGCATGGAGATCCTTCCTCTCCCTCACCATCCCCAACTTCTCATGGGGCCACCCTACCTTTTTCTAGATAGTCCTCCAACCTCTGACTCCCTGACCCCTTCCATTCCCGAATTTACTCATCCCAAGACCCTTGTCTTGGACTGAGAGTCAGAAACCTGCATCTGATACTCCCTTGGGCAAGTTGGGTCCTCTCTCTGACCTCAGTTTTCTGTAAAATGGGGGTGAAAATATTCACTTCTGACTTCCCAGGATATTGTGAGTCCTAAGAGCAGAGGGCGCCACAGACTTAAAGCTCAGGGGGAGGGGGAGAACCTCAGCGGGAAGGGGAGGACCTCAGGGGCTACTTAGTCTAACCCCCTCATTTTACACGGGGGGAAACTGAGGCTCAAAAGGAGGAAAAATCTTTCCAAGGTCACAACAGCAGTAAGTACTAGAGCCCATGTGATCCCAGGTCTTCTGACTTCAGAATCAGGACTCTCTCATAAAAATATATATTTTAATTTATCTCATTAAATGTTTCCCAATTACATGTAAAAACATTTTGACATTCATTTTTTAAAAGAATTTCAAGTTCCAAGTTTTCTCCTTCCCGCCCTTCTTCCACCTCTTGAGAATGGATATTGATTATACACGTGGAATCATGCAAAATGCATTTCCATATTTGCCATGTTGTAAAAGAAAACAGACACAGTCACACAAAGGAGAAAAAGAGAGAAAGGAAATTAAGTCTGTTTCAATCTGCACTCAGAGTTGATCGATTCTCCCTCTGGAGATAGCACTTTTCATCATGAGTCCTTTGGAATTGTCTTGGTTCCTCATCTTAATCAGAGGAAGCAAGTCTTTCACTGTTGATTGTTACATGGTTACATTGTGTAATGACTGTATACAATGTTCCCCTAGAACCAAGACTTTTACTATGCTGTCTCCCAACTCCTTAATTTTACAGATTGGAAAAATGTAAAAGAGTAATCAGGAAAGGGTAGGAACCTGAGTCTGTAGCATGGCCAGGATGGGACTCAGAGCTCCTATTCTTTGCTCTAAACTAGACTCACCCCTTGAGGGGAGGCTGAGGATTTGGTGGGAGAGCAGAGGACAGGGTCCGTGATGACTTTTCAGAGTATTAAAATAGTGACCTCTCCTATCCTGGCTCTGATTCTTGCCAGAGCTATGTCAGTATTTACTGGGGTAGGTAAGGAGTTAGTTACAATGTAATGAAAAGAGACCTGGGTTTGAATCCCAACTCTAATACTTAGTTTGCATAAGTTCCCTTCTCTTTCTGGGCCTCAGTCTCCCAATTTGTAAAATGTGGTAAAGTTAGAGCAGATAGCTCTGGGGCTTCCAGATCTGTGAGTCCTCAGTGCTCCCTGTCCCTGCTGCCTTCCCCTCCCCCACCTTCCCCACCCCCATCTCCCTACCCCCACTAAGGCTTCCCATTTCTTTCTCTGGCACTTAGAGATTTCAGTTATGTTTATAACAGTTTGCTTTATAATGGTGCATGTTTGCCTACAGTAGCTGTCCATCTTTATGGACAGGAAGTAATAGGCTAGGGGATGTTTGCAGTTAATTGCTGGGTGGAGCCCAGAGCAATGAGCTCCTTCCCAAGAAGTCCCAAGTCCAGAGCCAGTGCCCCTCCCCAGCCTCCCCATGCCCACCTCAGCCCTCTCTGCTACAGAAGTAGGGGAGTCCAGAAGTCAACCATGTATGGCAAGAGGGGCCCAGGTCACTGGCTAGCTGGGGGACTTCGGGCCCAATCCTTCCCCTCACTCAGCCCCATTTTCTTCCTTTAAATGATGGGGTGGGGGTTGGTGGGACAGACGAAAGGAATAAGCCTTTATTAAGCACCTGCTGTGTACCAGGAACTAGGATAAGCTCTTTATAAATGTTATGTCATTTGAGATTTATAAGTAATATTTGTAAATAAAGTGATAAGATCATAGTTCTCAATCTGGAAGAGAGCCTTAGAAGTCCCTTATTTCACAAAGAGGGCAACTGATTTGCCCAAAAGGACATAACTAGTAAGGTATAGGGCTAGTATTTGCACACAGGTCCTCTGACTCACTATTCAGATTTATTTCTTCCATCATGTGCTATTTCCCTCTAGATCAGAAGCTCTTAACCCAGGCTCTGTGAACTTTGACTTTCTGTTGGTTGGTTGTTGTTGTTTTCTTCCATTTTTATGATGTGTTTCCTTTACAATCTCCTATATTTTCGTTTATAAATTTAAAATGTTATTCCAAGAGAGGGTCCATGGGTTTCATCAGACATTCCCCTGGGGTCTATGAGGCAAAAAAAGAAGAAGAGTCCTTGTTCTAGTCAATCCCCAAGCTGCCTCCTTACTCTGGTACTCTGTGAACTTTATTCTAAGGTCTATATTTTGCGGGAGGAGATTTCAAAGGTTTCCCAGGACAGATGGAGGAGGTTCTTAAGAATCAGAATTCTAGAGGAGATAGCAGACCAGGAAGGAGAATGGAAATTATATTCATGAGAATAAAATTCTGTAGCTACAAAGGGCAATCCTCTGATGAGACTCGTGGATATGGGATAGACAGGAAGCCTGCTGCCCTAATTAGGTTTGTAAAAGGTGTGTCCAAAAAGAGAGAAACTAGAGCAGGAGACAGAGGACAAATACAGAAACAGAGCAGGGACCTGAGAGAATATTGCTTGGGGTGTTTAGAATGAGCAAAGCCCAGCCAGGAAAGCTAAGAACAATGAAAAAGGGTTGGTTGATTGATTGGGTTGGGGAAAGGCAAGGTTGATAGAAGGGACAATCCCCTGCTTGGGTGACTGGAATGATGAGAAGCTCAGCTCTGAACAATGAGAATGGCTGAGAGCTGAAGGCCAGGGCTAGCCCAAGTGCCCTGGCCCAGGTGAGTTCCCTGCTGGGAGATGGGCAGCACTTTCCTTTTAGCAAGCTGGTCAATTATCATCATTCTTTTCTTACAGACTGAGGCCCAGAAAGGAAAAAAAGTACAATAAGAACCAAGACTGGAAATCAGGCTGCCCCATTCATTATTCAGGAAACTCCTGAAGATCAGATAGTAGCAATAATAATGGTGATATTAACATGTTAATAATTATTAATTATATTAATTAAT
The DNA here is from genome assembly GCA_011680675.1 of Gymnobelideus leadbeateri. Classification (NCBI taxonomy): domain Eukaryota; kingdom Metazoa; phylum Chordata; class Mammalia; order Diprotodontia; family Petauridae; genus Gymnobelideus; species Gymnobelideus leadbeateri. The sequence goes on from WOXC01011299.1 coordinate 262,765, forward strand.
ACAATAACGACAGATAGAAATTATGTCCCAGCTTAAAGTTTACATAGTTCTCACTTCACAAGCACCCTGGGAGAGGGACAGTGCAGAGATCGTTCTCCCAATTCTATTGTTCTTTCTTTCCCAATCTCCAGGTGAATTTATCCTCAAGATGGGATACCAAATGCTTAGAATATAGTTACTCGAAAACAGATAACTGAGGAAAGAAGCGGCATTTCTAACAGACAAAGGGAAATGGGGCAAGATCTACAGGGCAATAACACAGCCACTGTTTGGAAGGAATGCAAAATAGGCACCAGAGGGGCTTTATTCCATGAGTAAGAGAGACAAAAGAAGAGCTACAAAACGAGACAGATCATGAATCAAAGAATAATCATCTAGAGTAGACAGAAAGGGAAATAAACAATGAAGAGAATGAGGGAAGGAAATTTTTTATTTTTAAAAAATTTATTGGGGTGGCTAGGTGGAGCAGTGAATAGAGCGCTGGCCCTGGAGTCAGAAGGACCTGAGTTCGGATCCGGCCTCAGACACTTAATGCACACACAAACAAACAAAAAAAAAAAAAACTAGCCATGTGACCTTGGGCAAGTTACTTAACCCCAATTGCCCTGCAAAAAAAAAAAAAATTTTTTTAATTTATTTACTTTTAGTTTTCAACATTCACTTTTGTAAGATGTTGAGTTCTGGATTTTCCCCTTCCCCAAGATGGCATGCAATCTGATATGGATATATATATGTATAATCACAAGAAAGAAATCCTTTTTATAGAAAGAAAAGGTACAGAAAATGAAATTTTAAAAGGACTAATGAACAAAAGTTGTCTTGGAGGAGAAGGAAGATATTACTTGTCTACTTAGCTGAGAGGGGAAAAATTAAGTTACTGGATAAAATCAAATGTAACCCATGCTCCAAAGTCTATTAGTTTGGAACTCTCTCCTCATTGATGGAGAACAATACCTTGTGCCTGGCTGAGGGATGAGTGGAATTGATGAGAGTAGCAGAAAAGAGAGACTGAGCTGTAGCTCAGAGGGAGTAAAAAATAAATATCTCTAGTGTTTCCTTCCACTCTCCTCAGAGAGATGGAATACTGAGCTAGAATTCTATATAACTTCTTCATTAAATGTTGTTAGTCTAGAGGAGATGTTTTTGGGGGTTCAAACTACATTCCTGATCACTTCCCACCAAATATCAATGCCACAATGAACACACATAGCAAAATAACAAAGAAATCCATTTATCCAAGTCAAAAATAAAACAAATCAAAAATTCTCTCTCTCTCTCTTTCTCTCTCTCTCTCTCTCTCTCTCTCTCTCTCTCTCTCTCTCTCTCTCTCTCTCCAGTTTCTCCAGCAATTTGTTCATTCCCATATTTCCCCTTTTATTTATCTTTTTGTTATACTATATATGTGCCAGATAATATAGATTAAAGTAGCCCTTTCACTGAGGAGCAAGATTTTTCAATGAGAGACAGGGAGAGGGAGGGAGGGAGAGAATCCCAGATCTCAATTAAATGAGAAACTTTACCAGTCTCTAGTGTAGCAATAGAATTGTACAATAGAATTGTAGGGACTTGTTGGGGATTTCCAACTCTCCTCATGTTGACTTCTTGCCAGTCTTTCTCTCCATTCAGCAATGTCAATAGGTTGGCAAATTCTCTCTTCTCTCCTATTTTGATCAACTCTGTCCATACCAATAGCTTTTTGGACTCAGGTTACACAAGAGAAAAGGAATTGATAAATAAAGCAAAACTTAAACTAAGGGAAAACTAATAAACAGGAGAGAAGGAGAAGGTCTAGAGGAAAAGTGGAAGAGAGTTGGTAGGTATAGGGTTGTCTTAAAATAGATTAAGCTAAAAATAAACCAAGAGATGTAGTACTGCATCTACAGAGAAAGAATGGGAGAAGTCAAATTTTGGGGAAAAAACAATATTAGAGATAAAGGAAAGAAAACATCAAGCTAACTCTCATAACTTTAAATGTGAATGGAGTAAACAATCCAATAAAATAAACAAAAAAGGAAAGATTGGAAAAGAAAACAAAACCATACAATATGTTGCTTATAAGAAATACATAAAAAGATAAATACAGAATAAAAATGAAGGGCTGGAAAAAATTACTATGCATCAGGTAAATCTAAAAAAAGCAGGAGTTGTCATCATGCTATCAGACAAAGTAAAAACAAACTTTCAAAACATCGAAAGAGATAAACAAGGAAAGTATGCTAAGTGGTACCATAGTCAGCAACAAATGTCATTATTAAACTTCTATATTTCAAATACCTTAGCATCCAAATTCATAAAGGAAATGTTAAATGAACTATACAAAGATATAGACACTATCACAATAATAACAGGAAATTTTAAGGTCCCTCTTTTAGTTTTGGGCAATTATAGCAAAAAGATAAATAAAAGGGAAAATATGGGACTGAACAAACTGCTGCAGAAACTGAAACTAAAAGCTTAATGGTGTTCTGTAAACAAGTCAGCAAAAGCATATAAATATTTCTCAGCAACATATGAAATTTTTACAAAAATTGATGTATTAGGGCACAGAGATATTACAAACAAATGTGAAAAGGCAGAAATAGTAAATACAGTCTTTAATTAGTTTGGGGATATAAACAAAAGACAGAACTCAAAAGGAGACTGAAATCCTAAATGACTGGGTCAAAGAGCAAATAATAAAAACAATGATTATGAGAAAAGAAATTATAATGATGAAAAGAAATACCAACATTTCCAAGATGTGGCTAACATAGTCCTTGGAAAGAATCATGTCTATACAAAAAAATTAACAAAATAGAGAAAGTAAGAATTAATTAATTGAATATGCATTTAAAAATATTAGATAGCTAACAAATAAGTAAACCTAAAATTAGCATGAAAGAGGAGGTATTAAAAATTAGAGGAGAAATAGAGAAATTGGAAACAAAAAAATATAGAAATGATAAATAAAACTAAAAGTTGGTTCTTTGAAAAGACTAATAAAATTGATAAACCTTTAGCTATTCTGGTTAAAAGGGAAAGGATAAAAATCTAATCAACAAAATAACAAGATGAAATCACAACAAAACTAGAAGAAATAAAAAAGAATTATCAGTACTTAACTATTTTCAAAGATAAACTGAGCACACATAAGAAATAGAATACATTCAAAACCATAAAATCCCTAGACTAACAGAAAACCAGATGGAGATACTAAATAACCCAATATCAGAAAAAGAAATAGAATTAGTTGTAAAGGAACTTAAAAAAAAACCTCCCAGTCCTGATTGATTCATAGGAGAGTTCTGTCAAGATTTTAAAGAACAATGAGTACCCCTACTACATAAATTATTCTCAAAAATTGAGACAGTACCCTTTTGTAAGACAAATATGGTCCTAATACCTAAACCAGTCAAGGATAAGGCATGAGAGGACTGAAGGTCAGTATCGTTAACGATTATCCAAGAATGTTATATAATTTTTTTTCAAATGGACTACATCAATTTATCTAAGAAAGCATTCATTAAGACTAAGTTGGTTCTCAATTGACAAATGATCAGAGGATATGAACAGGAAGTTTTTGAAAGAAGAAATCAAAGTTTGATAGATATAGAGATAGAGATAGTCATATGAAGAAATATTCCAAATCACTATTGATTAGAGAAATGCAAATTAAAACTCTGAGATACCATCTCACATCTATCAGATTGGCTAAAATGATAAAAGAGAGAAATGACAAATGTTGGAAGGATGTGGAAAAATTAAGATACTAATACACTGTTGGTGGAATTGTGAACTGATTCAATTCTGGAGAGCAATTTGGAATTACACTCCAAGAATTATAGAACTGTGTATACCTTTTGATCCAGTAATACTGCTCTTAGTTCTGCTTCCCAAGGTGATCAGGGGAAAAGGAAAAGAATTTATATATTCTAAAGTATTTATAGCAGCTCTCTGTGGTGGCAAAGAAATAGAAACTGAGGGGATGCCCATCAATTGGGGAATGGCTAAACAAGTTGTGGTATATGATTGTAATGGAATACTACTACAATGCAAAAATGATGAACAGGTTGGTTTTAGAAAAACATGGAAAGACTTGCTTGAAACAATGCAGAGTGAAATGAGTAGAACCAAGGCAATGTCTTATACAATAATAACAATATTATTCCAAAAGTCGCTGTAACTAAGCTACTGAGTTATATAAATATTCAAATCAACTCCAAAGGATTTACAAGGAAAATGCTCTCCACCTCTAGAGAAAGAACTGATATATGGAAGTACATATTATATGGTTCCACATATATACCTGTGTCAAATGTTGGCCTTCTCTAATGTAGGGTTGGGAGGGAGGAAGTGAGACAATTCAGAACTCAAAATATAACAAAAAATAATAATAAGTTGGGTTTATTCTGTGCATGGAGAGATGGTTTGACAATTAACAGAATCATTTATATTAAAGACAAAATCACACAAAAGAAAGTCAGCATGGAACAACGGAAACCATGTTGGACCTCAGAGGACTTGGTCTGAAGTCCGACTACTTCTACCTGGGTGACCTTGGCCAAATCTAATCACCTTTTTAGCCCTCAGTTTCTTCACTGACAAAATCATGGGGATGAATCAGTTGACTCAAGATTCATATTTATGCAATATGGAGGGAAAGTGCAGAATATCATAGCCTTTGAAATTGTGAGCTACCCAAAGAGTGATGGAGAAACACATAGTGGTATCAACAACCTGCAGAATATCACTGATAGAAGACAAAGTGACATCAATGGCATATTCAGGGAGGTGCTTGATTGGAGGAAGAAGTGGGTCAATTGAGGAGCAAGAGGGTGGGGTTGTTCTTGGGTAGTACTTGTGTTCCATTGGCATCCTCATGCCAGGATAAGGATATCAGGAGAACAAAAGGAAGAATCACCCTTACCCCTTACCCCAGTCCATTGTGCTGACTCTCTATGAATTTTACAAGAAAAAACTAATTAGAAGCCCCAGGGATAGATGATAAGGAGAGGCCACAATCTCCATCACTGGAAGAAGTCCCCACATCAGGGACATGACGAATTCATTCCAGAATTATCCCATAAAGCAGTGTTACTATTTTCAGGTCATATTTCAATAACGCTTTAATATTTACAAAGCCCATTCTCTAGATGACAGTCTAAAGGAAACAAGGGAAAGCTATATTATACCCATTGTACTGAGGTCCTGAGATAAAGAATCATTCCCAATAACCTACAGCTAGTCACATCTACACTGGGACTTGAACCCAGGTTTCTTGACCCAATCCAGGGCTCTTTCTACTTTTCTACAGCTGCCTTCTGCTCTGACCATAGCTGGATGGAATTTCCTGAGTCTTACCCAAGGAACAGGAAGGAGTTGCTGAATTATAGAGTACATGGAATGCAGTAGGATGTAAGAAGACTGGAAAGGTTGGAAAGGGTCAGGTTGTGAAGGGATTTAAAAGAATAAATATGAAATTATTTTTACATATAATTGGAAAAAATAAAATATGTTTAAAAGTTATAAATAATTTAATTACTAAATCCAATGACCTTTTCTCAATCCTTATCCTTCCTGACCTTTCTGAAGTCTTTGACCTTGTTGATTTCTCTAGATTTTTGTGATACTGTTCTCTTTTTTTCTCCTCCTATAGATCTAACTACTCCCTCTGGGTCTTCTTTGCTGGCTTTTCATCCAAGTCAAAAGCAATAACCATGGGTGTCACATAAGACTCTGCCTTGGCCTCTCTTTTCTTCTCCATCTATACTACTTCACTTAGTGATTTCATCAGAACTATGGATTAAATTATCATCTCTATGCTGATGATTCTAAAATCTACTTATCTAACCCTTATCTAGCCTTTCACAGTCCTGTTACTGTGTACAATCTTTTCCTGGTTCTGCTCAATTCACTTTGCATCAGTTTATGCAAGTTTTTTCAGATTTTTCTAAAAGCATCCTGTTCATCAAATTTAATTTGACAAGTCCAGCTCAACATTTCTTATAGCACAATAGTATTCCACCATGGTCATATGCCACAATTTGTTCATCCATTCCCCAATTGATGGGAATCTCCTCAATTTCCAATTCTTTGCCACCACAAAAGAGCTGCTATAAATATTTTTGTGCATATAAATGATTTCCTTTTTGTTAAAATTTCTTTGGAATATAGACCTAGTAGTGATATTGCTGGGTCAGAGTATGCACAATTTTATAGCCCTTTGGGCCTAATTCCAAATTGCTCCTCAGAATGGTTGGATCTATTTACAACTCCACTAATAGTGCATTAGTGTCCCAATTTTCCCATATGCCCTCCAGCATTTATTCTTTTCCTTTTCTGTCATATTAGCTGATCTGATAGGTGTGAGGTAGTACCTCAGAGTTGTTTTAACTTTAATTTATTTGATCAATAATGATTTAGAACTTTTAAAAATTATATATAACTTTGATTTCTTTTTCTGAAAGCTGCTTATTCATATTCTTTAACCATTTATCAATTTGGGAATAACTTGTATTCCTATAAATGTAACTCAGTTCTCTACATATTTGAGAAATGTTCTGTGAAAAAATGTCCCCAGTCTTCTGCTTTCCTTCTAATCTTGGGTGCATTGGTTTTGTTTGTGCAAAAACTTTTTTATTTAATGTAATTAAAATTGTCCATTTTACATCCCATAATGCTCTCTATCTCTTCTTTGATCATAAATTCTTCCCTTCTCCATAGATGTGACAGATACATTATTTCATCTCTCTTAATTTGCTTATTGTAATACCCTTTATGTCTAAATCATGTAATCCACTCTGCTATCTGCTAACATTTTATGGGTAAGTTCATCCCATTCACATTCACAGTTATGATTATTGTATATTTCCTTCCATCCTGCTTCCCCCTGCCCTGTTTATCCCCCACCTCCCTCTCTCTCCCTCTCCCTCTCTTTCTCTTCCCGCCTACTTTCCTGTAGGATAAGATAGATGTCTAACCGAACTGAGTGTATATGTTATTCCCTCTTTGAATGAGAGAGTAAGGTTCAGTCATTGCCCCATTGGTAACTTTAGATAAAGCAATTTTGGTTAAATGATGAGGTTGGAAGCAAGAATGCAGGAAGTTAAGAAGAGATTGAGAGGAAAGGAAATAGAGCCACCTATTGTTGACATCTTTTTCAGGGAGTTGAGTCTTGGATGGGAATAATGGTGTAGGAGGATAGTGAGGATAGATGGGTCAAGTGAAGAGATTTTGAGAATGGGGGAGAGATGAGCCTGTTTGTAGGTAGAAGGGAAGGAGCCAGGAGACAGGAAGAGGCTGAAGATTAATGAGAGAGGGTGACAGAGGTGACAATCTGCCAGAGAAGATGGGATGAAACGTATTTGCTTGTGTGGGCAGAGGAGCTTCCCTTGGAGAGAAAGGCTAGAGCTGGGAACGCCATAGAACAGAGAAAGTCAGAACCGAGAGGGGCCTTAGAACACAGGACACTGAATGTCAGGATTGGAAGAGAGCTGAGGACAGAGAGCAGAGATAGTGGAAGGTCCTTAGTGGGGACCCCCAGAGCCTAGCTAGCGCCATGCCTCAATCCTAGGAGACGATTAATAAATAAGCATGTATTACTTGGTGGTTAACTGATTGATAGATAGCACAGAGAGTGTCAGGGCTTGGAATTACCTTAGAGATCACTGAAGGCAGGTCACAGAGGCAGGATCCAGACCCACCTCTTCCTGTTCTCACCTGTTGGGATCCAGGGTCCAAGGGCCAGGAAGGTCAGAGAAGGGCCCGAGGTGCTGGGACAACGTGAGGGCTGTGTTCTCTCCTCTAAGGGCTGGGTCAAGGCTGCAGCATTTTTCCCAAATAGAAAACCATCTACCGCAGGCACTTTCTACGATCCCAAAAACACACCCACACGCACACCAATGCCCAACGAGGCCCGAGTCCTGTGAATGACACGCCACTTCCCCGGCCTCCCTGCAGGCAGGAGAACAGGCCAGCCGGCCCCCCAGCAGCCGTGTTGAAGGCAGGAAAATGGAAACAGCTGGAGAGGTTTTGAATTACGGCTTCGCTGAGCGGTCCAGGCCTGCGCCCACCAGCACAGCTTCCTCTAATCCCTACTGGATCCAGGGCTTCTGGGGAAACATCCTCCAGGCCAGGCAGTGGACAGCTCAGCTCAGCTGCTCAGATGGGGCTGGGCCACCCTGCAGCAGGGTGAGAGAGAAAGTTCTCTGAGTGAGTGGTCCAGAGGCCTGAGTTCTGGCCTGTCAATCAATTACCCCTGTCTCAATGGATCAGGAGCCTCTGCATAGGCAGAATGGAAGAGAATGAATAACGATGGACTTCATGTCAGGAGACCTGGGCTCCAAACCCACCTCGGGCTCTTAATGCCTGTGTGACCTTGGACAAGTCACATCACCTCCCTGCTGTAAAATGAAAGGGCCAGATGAGCTGGTCTTTGCCATCCTTGCCAAGCTCTATGATCCTACAGACACAATTATTCTTATTTAGCAACCTCTCGCTTCCCAAATTTCTTCATCTCCTAAGTGGGTCGACCCCCTTAACCTGTTGTGGGTGCAACCCTGAATCTGACTGTTGATGAGCTCCTAGGAGTAAGGTCTGTTCACCTCCAGCATTTGCCTCACACTTAGTAGGTGTTTCATACATGACTATTCATTGACCGATGGCTAGATTCAACCTGAAAGTCTATAGAAGGGAGCTGGCAGCTGGCAGATCATTTCTAGTGAGTACCAGACTTATAATAATGCCAACTCTAATGAGAGTCAGGATAGACCCAAGTAAGTGTCTGAGAGGGGAGAGAGGCCTCCCCTGAAGACAGACAACCTAGGGGCAGCTAGGTGGTGCAGTGAATAGGACATCAGCCCTGGAGTCAGGAGGACCTGAGTTCAAATACAGCCTCAGACACTTAACACTTACTAGCTGTGTGACCTTGGGCAAGTCACTTAACCCCTATTGCCCTGCCCTCCCCACTCCAAAAAGCAAAAATAAATAAATAAATAAATGATCTAGTTTGAAATCCTAGCTCTGACAAGCTGTATAGTCTTGGGCAGGTCAATTCATGTCTCGAAGACTCAGTTTCCTTATCTGAAAAGTGGGGATAATCATCCAGTTCAACAAATATCTTCAGTCAAGCACCAATTCTGTGCCAGACATGATACCCTCAGAGGTCACTTCACCCACCCCCCCCTTGGGTTTCCAGGCCAGGCAGTGACTTGTCCACAGTCACACTGTAAATCAGTGGTAGAGCCTGGCCAACAGCGTCAGTTAGTTGGCCTCCACGGGGGCTCCCTGGGGTTGTAGGTCATGCTCCTCTGAGGAGGCCCACAGCCAACAAGCCAGGGCCTTTCCCTGGGGAACTCTCAGTCTAGGGGGAGAGACCACCCTCTCACACAGGAGCAAAGGACAGATGTAAGGAGGCGGGCTGAGCTGATGCCAAGGGAGGGGGCAGACAGGGCGGCAGCAGCTCTCAGCCTGCACCCCCCCCATCCCCATTTCCCTTGGCCTAGTTTCCATGGGAGGGCCCTTGTTCCCCTGCTTACCCCCCCAAAAAAAACCTCCCCTAATCCCTAACTTCCTTCCACCCTTTCTGTAAAACCACTTTATTAACTAAAGCTGTGGACCCATGCGTCCCCAGGAAGAGTTCCTAGCTTGTGCCCTGTGCACCCCTCCTCTTCCTACCCACAGCTCAGCCTCCTGGCCACATCCGGGGCCAGGTGAGCGTGGGGCCTGCAGAGAGGCTGCCCATCCCTGTACCCGAGCGACACCGGGCCCTGGACCATTCCATCGACACAGTGGCCTCTGGGAAGCTGGGGAAGAGGCTGCTGGGCCCCTCCACAGCCAATCTGCTTCGGATTAGACACTTCCACCTGGGCGGGCCCTGCTCCCAGCCTGAGTCCTTCTCCCCAGTCCTGCTGGGCTTGGTGGTGGGGATGCACAGTGTGGGACGGATTAGGGGGGCTATTTGTGGCCTTGCCCAGGACAGACGTGGGAGGCCAGCCGGCTTCTGGCACAAGCAAAACATGAGCTCACTTCGAAGAGGAGAGGCCTATGACGTCTTTCTGCAGCCAGTTTTACCTCCACCAGTGTATGTCCACAGGCAGCTGCTAGCCACCCACCAGCCAGGAGGGGACACACAGCCTCCCTCTCCATTGGCTGTCCTCCTCACTTCCTGGTCCTCCAAGTGGTCCAGCAGCCCTGGGCCAGGCGTCCAGACTGCAAAGGTCAAAGTCAGCTTGCGCTCACCACTCTCCTCCCACTACTAGAATCACAGAATCTCAGTGTAGACCTCCAGGCCAGCTCCCTCATTTTACCCAACTAGAAAGTGGTAAATGATTTGTACAAGGTCACATAGGAAGGGTGATCAGAATTTGAATCTGGGTCCTCTGACTCCAGATTCAACTTTGCGCCCCATTGCCCCTGAATGCCAGGAAGAGTCAATAGAAATGGGCCAGGAGGTGTCCCCAGAGAGGGTAATGACTGGACCAAGGTCACACAGCTCAACATGTCAGCTTTTACATAACAGCTCTGACTGGAAATCCAGGACATCCCCCTTCTCTGCATCATCAGGCACCTCCTTCCTCACATTTGCATTCTACTTCCCCAATGTCCCTCCATCTCCTGCCTTCTGGACAGCTCTTAAAACTGTCTCCTGACTGTCACTTCTGCATGCAGCCTCTCTCTTCTCTAGCACATCTGTCATAGCTGCCAGAGCAATGTCCCCAGAAATGCCCCTGCCCTACTCAAAGACCTTCAGTGGCTCCCTATGGCCACAATTCAATTCAAAAATCTTTTACTAAATGCCAGTTCTGGGCAGTGAGGTGGTGCAGCAGATAGAGTGCTGGGCCTGGAGTCAGGAAGACTCATCTTCCTGAGTTCAAATCCAGCTTCAGATTGGATTACTGGTTCTGTGACCCTGAGAAAGTCACTTCACCCTCTTTGCCTTAGTTTCCTTATCTGCAAAATGAGCTGGAGAAAGAAATGGGGAACTACTGGAGCATCTTTGCCATGAAAACCCTAAATGGGGTCAGGAAGAGTTGGTCTCAACTGAAAATGACCGAACAACACAACAAGGTAGGTACCAGGAAGACCCATCGTGGTATCCAGGCCCTCAGCAATCTGTTTTTTCTCTCTGGCCATCCCACAACTTCATTCAGGGTGTACCCAAGGAGCTTGGCGCCTCCCTCCAGACTGTTCAGTGCCACACTTAGGCTGCTCCGTGGCGGGCTCACCTTCTTTTCCAGCTGGATAGCTCTCTTCTCATGTCCACTTCTTGGTCAGTAAATTGGGCTAGAATGCAGGGCCCGGGGAGTGGGGGAGCGTCTGCAGACAGGCCAATCTCAGTTCTGTAGAAGGAAAAGCTTCCACCCACCGAGACGTGCCCCAGAGCGGAACAGGGTACCCCAGTGGGAGGGAAGAGCCTCCTCTGGCTAGAGAGCTTCTAGCAGGTGTAGCTCGTGGGGAGGCGGGCACAACTATTCTCATTCACTCAATGGTCCTGCTAGTACTTTTGAACTTTGGACTCTGACCTTTTGTGCTTTGGACTTAGAGGAGGTACCTTACTATTCTTAGCCCCAGAGGGCAGGGAAAATAGGGGAAAGGTGTGGAGAGGCTTTTCTTCCTAAGAAGGAGAATGGGCAGACAGCCTCAGGAAGCTCTCAAGGACTACAGGGCTTTAAGCATCAGGGGGCAGGTGAACAGAATTTGTCAGGAATTTTACAGACAGGACTGATGCCTTCAGCAGCTGGTTGAATGAGGTATCCTCTGCAGGCCTTTTGGATTCTCTAAGTCTGTGATAATGTGCCTCAGCCATTTCTCAGGACTCTGTCCAGGCAGATATTCGAGGCCTCTGGGATTCTGCTTCCCTGGGCTGGTGAAGGGCCTGCTCAGTAGCAGGGCAGGGCCCGCCTGGGCAGCTGCTCCCCACTCAGACATGTATATAACAAAGGCTCAACTACTTGACATGGTCAGGCCAATAAAATATCTCAGGGCAGGCAGCCTCACACAGCACTTGGCCCAGACAGCAGGTCACATAAACAGTTGTGAATAACTGTCATCACCAAGCCTTTCTAAGCCTTGAACATCTCCAGTCTAGCTTAGTCCCAGCACTGAGTGCCCCGGCAGTCAGCTCATTGGTGTTGGAGTAGTCAGGAGGACAGAGTACAGACCCACCTGGGACCACTGAGCTGGGTCCACAAGCTGAGGTCAGCCAGGTGGGAGGGGACAGGCAGATGATCCAGGCCAGGAAAGAGCACGGTATATTCATAGGTGGGTAAATAACAGAGGTAGAAGGTCTAGAAAACAGAATGTCAGAGCTGGAAGAAGCCATGTATGGGGAAAACAGAATGTCAGAGCTGGGAGGGACCTTGGAATAGAAAACATAAAATGCCAAAGCTAGAAAGGATTTTAGAACATAGGACACAGAAAATTAGAGACAGGAGGGATCTAGGAACAGAGAACAGGGGATACCAAAGCTGGAAGAGACTACAGAACAGAGAAAAAGAGAATGTCACCCCTAAAACATAGAACACAGCACACTGTGTCAGGCATTAGAACAGAGAATGTCAGGGCTGGGAGGGGCTTAGAACATGGAATGTCAGAACTGAGAGGTGGTCTTTGACCAAAGAATCTCAGAGATCGGGGGCTTGTAAGAAAAGAGGATGTCAGGGCTGGGAGGGGCCTCAGAACAGGGGATGTCAGGGTTGGGAGGGGCCTGAGAACAGGGGATGTCAGAGGTGGGAGGGCTCTGAGAACAGGGGATGTCAGGGCTGGGAGGGGCCTGAGAACAGGGGATGTCAGGGCTGGGAGGGGCCAGAGAACAGGGGATGTCAGGGCTGGGAGGGATATTAAATCTATCTCCTTCGTCGATCTCACCAGCTTCCAGGGGTTCACTTATCACCACCATGCAGATGATTCTTACTCATCAAGGCAACAAGTGTTTATTAAGTGCTTCGCTTCGTATGTTCTGGGCACTGTCCTCATCACTGGACACACAAAAACAAGCAAAAACAAAAAGTGAGCCTGCCCTCAATTAGTTTCCATTCTAATAGGAAGACAATACAGAAGGAATCTGGGGGTGGGGGCAGAAGCGGAGCAGAGGGGGGAGTTGGGCCAGCAGCCCTGACGCTCTCCAGGGGAGACTGCCAGAGAAACCCTGCAAGGAGGGACAGGGCTGGGCCTGGAGGCAGAGCTCAGCTCTCTCCCCAGCTCCAGGCCCAGCTGCCTCAGAGACACCTCCAATCAGACGCCTCACAGACATCTCAGCTTCAGCGAGTCTAAAACTGAGCTCGTCTCTTTGCCCCCAAGCCCCTCCTTTTCCCAATTTCTTTATTAGTGTCCAGAGCACCATCCCCCCCATCCGCAGTGGCTGGAAACCCAGTGGACTGCACTCTCTCACCTCCCCGGGCCCATCAACTTTCCCTTCACAGCATCCCTCCTCTCCACTCCCACTGCTTCCACCCTGGGCCAGACTCTCTTCTGACAAGCACTATGGCCATAGCCTCCTCTCTCACCCTTCCTCAAGCTCTCCCCGTTCCCATCAATCTTCCCCTCTATAGCCAAAGGGACTTTCCTACAGGGCAGCTCTGACCATGTCACCTCCCTAGTCAGGAAGGTCTAATAGTCCCTTATTACCTCCATGTTTGACATTTCAAGCCTGTCACAGCCTGGGCCCTTCCTGCTTTTACAGTCTGACTGGTGAGTCCCTGGCAGGGGCTGTCATCAAACAAGGGGCCCTAGCCTTACTCACTTCACTCTTAAATCAACTCTCTGGGTCAGCCAACTCCCTTGCCAGGAGACTGCCCAGCCCTCGATCTTCCTTGAGCCCTGGGACCTACTCTCCTGACTGATGAGTCCTCCTCTCCCTTCTTTCCAGTCCCCCTTTCTCTGGGTTGCCTTCTCCTATTAGAAGGTAAGCTACTTGAGAGGAGGGACTGCCTTGTATACCCACCACTCAATCAGTGCTTTATCTACTATTCTCTCCATGCTCTATGGTCTAGCTCCACTGGCCTACTTGCTGCTCCTTACACACCTGACTTGGCACCTTTGGCCCTGGCTGCCCCTTCTCTCTGCTCTATCCCTGCCACTCTGCCTCTTGGCTTCCTCAAGGCTCATCTCAAATCCTACCTTCTGCAGGAGGCCTTTCCCAGCCCCCTTCATGCTAGAGACGGCCCCTCTGAGATGACCATTTATCTACTTTGTATAGACTTTGGGTATGTGGGGTGTTCTAGAAGTAGCCTTTTTTCAGGGCTGCTCACCCATTTGGGATCCACCCTTCCCCCAACCCTCACCTGTGGCTCCAAGAAGCTGGAGCACATGCAGCAGCCATGCCCTGCTAAGTGGCTCAGGCTGAGGGTGATCAGCAGGCCTCAAAGCTCTTGGAGAGTTGGGAGGGGGGGTTACCCCAGCATGGAAAGACTTCCCCCTGAGGAAGGCGTGGATGAGAACAATTTGTTTCAGTGGCCATGAAGATGTTTGAGGCAGGCAGTGTGGAGTTCTCAGAGCTTGGTCAGACGTGGCAGATGCCAAGGCTGCATCCCACTGCATTCCAGACCATCACCAGTCATCTTGACTTTTGTCGAAGAAAAAGTGAGGCTGATGACTGTGCAACTCTGCCTCACTTAAATCTAATTCATAAGCAAGTCAAGATGCCACCCGTGATGCCAGCAGTCCTATGCAAAAATGAAGAAACAATAACATCTACTCTGCATGTCCATAATTGTCCTTGTGTTGCCTCTCCCATTTGAATGTGAGCTTCTAGCAGGCAAGGGCTGGGTTTTGCCTTGTATCCCTAATATGGCCAGAACATAGTAAACATTTAATTTATTGCTTGACTAACTTTAATAATCCAAAAGAAAGGGGGAAAAACAGTTCAGCAAAATTAACCGACCCATCATCTGCAGCTGACAGTATTCCATGTGCACAGCACGCCCACCCCTCCCCAGCTCTGCAAAGAACAGAGGGCGCTAGGTTGGCCCATCTCTTCTCCAGGGCCAGAGGTGGCCAATGTAATGACACAGCATTTGGTTTCAGGTATCTGTTGGCCTAGATTATTTTCCTGATTCTGCTCACTTGACATCCATTTGGAGAAGTTTTCATATGTTTCACTGAATCCTTCATCTTCATGGCTTCTTATAGCCAAGTAATATCTCACTGCATTCAAATGCCCCCATGGGGCATCTCCTGGGTGGTGGACACCCATTCTTTGCCACCAAAAAAGTACAGCCTTGCAGATTTGGGTAGAGCAGGGACCTGTCTTTCTGACTTTGACCTTCTTGGCAATACATGCCTAGCAGCAGGATATCTGGGTCAAAGGGCATGGAGATTTTAGTCACTTAATTAGCACAATTCCCAATGGTCTTCCAGAACAGCTGGACCGTTAATAATTCACAGCACCTTGTCTACCATCAACTACACCCATCTTTTTTTCTATAATGGGTAATCATGAGTATCCCTTCCATGTGATTGAACTGGGACTCAGACTTTGCTGAACCACACATACCTTGTTGAGATATCAGTGCAACTCTGATTGATAGTTCTCCTAATTCCTGTGCCTAGAGGGCTGTGTTGAAAAAAAAAAAAACTGGCAACTGTATTGGAATGTCTATAAGAGAAGAGGATCAAAAGTGCTGTAACTGTGGGAAGATAGGTCATTTGCAAGCCCAGTGCAGGCAGAAAGGAACAGATAAGAAGGAGCCTGGGAGAACTAGGCCCTTCAGGCCTAACACCCCATGCCCAACATGTAGAAAAGGCTTTCACTGGTCATCAGAATGTAGGTCGGGAAACAGCTCTCAGGGCCCTTTCCCCGGCCCCGTCAACATCAATGGGGAATGGCCTCAGCCTTGAACATCCCCCCAAATTTATAGCAGCAGTACATTCAATAGCAAGTTCAGCAAAACAAAACCACTGGGACTTCGAGCCTCCCTTCATGTGCTAACTTCCTATTTTTGCTGATCAGGAAGTCACGGCACCACAACCTGGTCACATCATTGTCCCAGTGCAGAGTACACCACCTTTGCCACCTGGTACTCTGGGGTCCTCATAGCATCCCCTGAGGCCACATATCAAGGTTTTGCAGTACATCCTCAAGTTTGGCAAACAGGAGAAACCCTCCTTAAAGTGGCTATTATTATCAACCCCAGAAAGAGGGAGTTAAACATTTCCTTAGGTGACACTGTGGCCCTAGGCCTTCTTTTACACAACCAGTGCGGGTCACTGGAATGCACTAGGTTAGAAGGAGAAATTGAAAAGCAAGAGCAACTCCAAGAAGATAGACAGATGGCTAGTATTTACTGGAATCAAGCAGTGAGGAGCTCTCACCCATTATTAAGAATAATATTGCAAGGATGGCCCTTCATGGGACTGATTGACACCAGGCCAGATAAAACAGTTATTTCCAAGGCTCAGTGGCCTACAGATTGGCCCCTGTAGGGCACAGACATTGATATGGTGGCAGCAGGGACAGCTCCCAATCCTGAAGTGTGAACAGATGAGATGGGAATGTGAGGGGAAGGAGGGGACCATACAGCCCTATGTGCTCCCCCACTTGCCTGTTAATTTGTGGGGATGTGACCTCCTTGGATAAATGGAAGTTACCATATCTACTCAGGCTTTTTAATGGGGGTCACTGTTCAACGGCCTCAAAAGACCTCAGCTATAGGGGCGGCTAGGTGGTGCAGTGAATAGAGTGCCGGCCCTGGAGTCAGAAGGACCTGAGTTCGGAGCCGGCCTCAGACACTTAATCCACACAAACAAAAACCTAGCCGTGTAACCTTGAGCAAGTTACTTAACCCCAATTGCTTAAAAAAAAAAAAAAGACCTCAGCTATACCCACTAACTGGAAGAATGCCACACCTATGAGTCCATCTCCCATGTTGTCTCGCATTTATTGTACTGCTTTGCCACTCTTGGGGTATCCCATCAGATAAAGACAGTTAATAGCCCTGCATATAACTCTAAGGCATTTTTTGCATTTTGTAAAGATTATGCTATAATTCATAATACAGGTGTTCCTTGCAATCCCACTGGCCACGAGATTGTAGAGAGAAAACACCAAGACATCAAAACCCCCCTTCAAAAACAAAAGAAGTGGGGAAATAGAGGTGGAACGCCCTATGAGAAACTGAATCTAGTTATATATACTTAAAATTTTCTGACATGCAATGAAGCAGACCTCACCCCTGCTGATCGACAATTTGGCACAAATCCCATGAAGTTTCAGGAAGGGCACAGGGTAAGTCAGGTAGACGAAACTTGGGTATAAGATAACCAAGCCACACAAATAATGTGGAAGGACCTGGTCACTAATACTTAGAGGGGACATGGGACCAGGATCACATGGGGGAAAGGATATGTTTGTGTCTCCCCAGGTGATGGAACCACCCCAACCTGGGTCCCACAATGGTGTGCTCAAATATTCATGGGACCTTCAAAGGATGCACCTGATGCAGCAAATAGGCCACCAAAGCCCCTCCAGAAGGAGAAGACGTCCCCATGACAGGATGACCCTCTTGAGAGCACAGAACTGCCTGATTCTCTTACCGATGCTCACCCTGAATGGCCCAACCTTGACAACCATGACTGAGGAGGCTCAAGAACAATGATGGGTGTTTTGGCCACACCCTCCATGGTTATATATGGTCACCTGGTAAGATCTATTGGTACCAGTAGTGGTGCTGGGAACAGGGGCCATGAGAGAAATATTTGGGACAGTCTTCACACCAAAGAGGTAACAAACCAACCCTTTAATTTCACAGGACTGACCACCTCTCCACCCATTTGTTTTTGTCTGGGACCAAGGTACCGGACTCATGCATTACATTGGTTGATACAACACACACCATGCATCTAGCACATGGTGAAGCAGAGGTTAGGGGCATTACAACCTTCAATATCACTATCCTAAGCTTCAATGTAATGAAAGAACACAGCTCAGCTGCTTTTGGGGTCTTCCCGCCACCCTGTGCCAACCTGACAATCTTCACTCTTACAGGAAGCATCCTACTTTTGTCACCTGCAGATCCACTCAATTTACCAAAGCAACCATTCGGCAGGAGAAGACCTATTACACTAGCCCCTCTCCCCACAATGACACAAATGATACCACTTCATATGTTGGCACTTGGTGGGATGATGGAGAGGTACACCGGGGTTGGATTAAACCTTAGTGGGCCACTGTGTCAGGACAAATGCAAAGGGACTTATGGAAGGCCCTGGCAGCTATGGGGAAAGTTACCTATCTCCACCACTCTCGGGTCAGTCCACAGGAACTGTATACCATTGTACAGAGCAATGTCACAGCAGGTGTACCAAAGCACTTAGCGTTCTTAGTGTGGGACATTTTTACCGAGAATAAGTATTCAGGGACGCTGCGGAATATTACTTGCTCAAACAGCCAGGTGCACAAATATACATCAAAGTGTGACAAATGGAAAGCAAGTGCTGATTCTGACCCAATCACCTTTTGCATTACTTCCCGTAAATAGCTTAGGATGATTTGGCAGCCCTGCTGCTAGAGTGCTTATGCAATTGGCAAAAGGGACGGTGGAAAAGGTGCATTTCATATATTGCACTTGGTTCTACGATGCTTGCGTCTTGTTGCATCTATAGCGGCTCTCGCAGAATCTATTACCTCTTTGCAAGCAGAGACAAAGGCCACTGCATTTGTGCAGCAGCTGCAGAGGAATGTTTCCATAGCATTGGAAATACAAGAAAGGATAAACGAAGAATTATTGCAGTTGACTGAGAATGTGAAAGAGGTAGCTATAGCTGTAGGGGATGAACTTGATTTATTAGCAAGGAGGTTATTGATGAAGTGTGATTAGAGATTCATCCTATTTGTGTTACACCAGTAAAACAGAATAGAGCTGATCATGAGAGGCAAAAAGTTAAAAAGCATTTACTTGGGGTTTTTAGAAATACCGCCACAGGAGGGAATTTGGAGCAATCTGATTAATTTCACATATTAATGACGCGTCCTTGGATGAAGTTAATGTTGATGATTTAGTAAGAAAAATTTGAGGTTTTTAGAGAGTTAAGTCCTTCTTCCCCTGATTTTATTGTCTCCTTGCAATTTGCATTGTTCCCCTATGTTGCCAGTGCGGACTCATGCCTGTGTGAGGTTGCCACCGATCTGCATTACCTACACCTAAAACAAAAGAAAGGGGGAGATGTAGAGGACCACAGGCCAGTGTTCTCTGACCCTGATAGCTGAATAAGCCCTCTCAGCAAAAGAGCCTGCTACCGGGCCTTGATCGGTTCCCCACTCCCCAGGAAAGATCACAGGAATAAGCATTACGTCCTCGTGATATGTGTACTATGCACACCAGGCTTGGGAACAAGACAGCACACAGTGTTCTTAGGGGAAATATCATAATGCTGCAATGTAGTACTGACTAGGAACCTTGGGATAACTCCATCCTGCTCTAGGGAGGTTTGGAACAAGTGCCTGCCTGGCACCCTGATAACCAGGATAGAGAACACGGCAGTCATGTATGAGGCAGATGGGAACTAGTGCACTGGGATAATCCCAAGAAAGTGGCTTATGATGCCCATGCAGTTTATATATATATATATATATACTGGACTCTCAAATGAATAGAGTTAACTCTGTTTTCTACCATTCTCGGGTTCCTGTCTCTTCTATGTTATCTCAACCGCTGGGTAAGCAAGTCTTTTCAAGCAACTCTTCTCAGCTCTGCTGCTGGTCAGCAGGGCTCCCCAACCCTTTCTCAGCTCTGCCACATGGAATGGCAGGGTTCCCCTGAACTTGGCTCCCCACATCATCCTACATCTGGTATTAGATATTAAATTTGGAGTCAGGAAAAAATGGGTCAAAGTCCATCCTTGGGCACTTCCTAGCTATGTAACTCTGGGTAAGTCATTTAGCTTTTCTGTGACTTAGTTCCCTCATCTATAAAGTGGAGGGGTTGGATTTGCTGGCCTCAAACTTCCTTTTCATCTCTAAATTTATGATTCTATTTTTGTGTTATTTCCATATTCCAGCCATTTCCAAAGTTACTTTGTGCATTAAAACTGTGTGCATAGCCTGTATATCTAGGCTATCAGACCCTTATCGGAGATATTTGAAGCAAAAGTGGTATTTTCCCCCAGCTGAAAGCTTTTCTTTCTGTCCTAGCTGTATTGTTTTTGTTCTGCAAAAGCTTTTCAATTTCATGTAATTCAAATTCTCTATTATTTTACCTTTAGTGATTGGCTCCATGCCTTGTTCAGATAAGGCAGAGCTGTTAAAAGTACCTGATCTCTTTCTCTTTTAATTTGTATTGTTTCTGGTATGCTCTTTGATATTGATTTTGAGCTCATTGTAGTATGTGGAAAGCATGTTGGTCTAAACCAAATTTGGGGCAGATATAATTACTGAGCCCCATGGGGCATAAGAAAGATCTTGGAAAAAAAGAAAGAGTGAAGAAAAAGAAAAAGAAGGGTGACTTCTTGTGATCTGAGAAGGACAAACTCCTGATTTTCAAAAGAAAGAAAACCATGAAGTCTGAAAATATAGGAATTTACTTCAATTCCTAGAAAATTTTTGGAATTTATTATTAAAGAGATTCTGGACTCCCTTTAAGACTTAGTTTAAGCTTAGCTTCTGCAAGAAGATTTTCCTAGTTATTCCTACTACAAACTCACACACACAATACACAAATGTGCATGCACACATATGTGCACACACATGTACAAACACACAAACACACACACACACACACACACACCACAAATGCCTTCCATGAGATGATTTCTCATTCACACTTTGTATATCTCATATGTTCATAGTTAGTTGTATGGTGTCTTCCCCATTAGAATGTAAGTTCCTTGAAAGCAAGGGTGGTGTTTTTGCCTTTCTATGTATTCCCAGAACTTTGAACAGCACTTGGCCCATCATAGATGATTAATAAATGCTTCATTCTTCACTGCCTGTATTGTCCCATGATTCACAGCCAGGCAATATCACTGGAGAATATTTGTATTCATAGAACTCTGAGCTAGAAGGGCCCTTGGAGGTTATCCAGTCCAACCCCTCTTCTTTTAAGAGAAGAAAACTGAGGCCCAGGGGGGCTAAGTGATTTGCCCAAGGTCACATGGGTAGTAAGTGGCAGAATTCAGATTCAGACTTGGGTCACAGGCTCATAGGAAAAGAACCCAGAAACCAGTTCGTCCAACACTTCATTTTACAGAAGAGGAAACTGAGGCCCAGAGAGCACAGTATGATGGAATGTAAGAGCTGGAAGGAATTTTAGAGCCTCGTTGGGCTTGTGTCAGACAACTAGTCTCCTTTACAACACACCCAACATTGTCTTTGCTCAGAAACCTCTAGTGAAGAAAAGCCTACTTCCTCCCAAGAAAGCTCATTCCAGTTGGGGTTGGCTCTCATTGTTAGGAGGTGTTTCTTGATAACCAACCTAGAGACACCTCTTTGTAACACCCCCATCTCTTTGAGTTCTGCCTCCTGGGGCAAAAAAAAAAGAACACAGCCAATCCCTCTTACTCCAGATGAGTGACTTACTCAGTGTCACTCAGAGCACAAGTAACAAAGCCAGGATTTGTACCCAGGCTCTCAAACTCCAAAGCCAGTACTCTTTCTAACAAAGATTGAGGGTTCCTGCCAGGGAATCTTGGGATGTGATAGGAAATCCACTCCACTCATTCCTTCTTTGACCTCTTCAAGGAGGACCAGTAAGATAAACCTCCTTGGATCAGCCCTATTGGCTTCCAGCAAGGGTGTCAAGAGATGATTCATCTCCTCCAGTGAAATGTCCAACATCTGATCACCAAACAAGGATCTCATCTAGACAACTCACAACCAAATGAAAGCACTTGGCCAATCTAAAAATGCCCCACCCTCTGCCACTGAGGACCATGCTTTCTTGCTTCCTGGAGGGCTCTGGGCAAATAATCCATACCCAAGCAGGTATGGAGCAGGCTCCTGGTGCTGAGCCTCTCTGGACCAATCTAGGCTGATCCTTGAGTGATAAACATGTCACTTATCATCCAGACCTTCCCTAAAGCCTTTGTAGCTCGTTTGACCTGGACAGAGCTTGTATTCTGTCACAAGAAGAGCCTTTGAGAATTCAGGGTCATCTTCAATTGCTTCTGTGGCCCCAAAATGTCTCAGACCAACTTTATCCCCAAACCCCAAGACGTTCTCCCTAGTATCTAACTGCAGCCTCTGTGTTGCTTCAGATCAAGCCCTCTTCTCTCCATGCCTTCATAGTGTAAAATCACAACATCCCCCACTTTAGAGACAGACATTTCATCTATACTTTTAGTCTTAGTAAGTTAGAAAAGATAAGAGTGTGGTCCATTTGAGAAGCCATGTGGTTAAATAAAGGGATACTTTACACACAAAGTTGAAATAGATCATAGACAGGCAGAGGGGAGGAAAATAAGATTGAAAATATAAAGATGTGTTTTTCCCAGGCAGCTAGAAGGAAGGTTAAGCATCAGGACTTAGAGGTGAATACTTAAGACTGGTCATTTCAGCCATGTCCAACTCTTTGTGACCCCATTTGGGGTTATCTTGGCAAAGATATTGAGTTTGTTATTTCCTTTTCCAGTTCATTTTACAGATGAGGAAATCGAGGCCAACAGTAAATTATTTACCCAGGGTCACACAGCTAGTAAGTATCTGAGACCAGGTTTAAATTCAGGTCTTCCTGACTCTAGGCCCTGCACCACTATCCACTGCACCACCTAGCTGCCCTTAAGAGATGTTAATGGGCAATTTTTAACTGTACTGGAAATCAAAGGACCTGAAAACTAGCAGGGGTCCAAGCACATGGAAAAGAGAATACAATATCCAGAGGTATTGTTAGACTATAACACGTCAGAGAGGGGAGGGCTCTTAGAACAGAGGACATGGATTGGCAGACCTAGAAGGAGCTTCCTGGACATTTTGGTCCAGTGTACCTGCTTACTGAGAGTAGATGACATGTTCAGTAATCCAGAAGCAGAACCAGAGAAAGGATCCAGTTTTCCTGGCACCCAGACTAGTGTGTTCCACTCTGCCTTCTCCATAATCGATCAGTCATTCAACTAACATCATAAATCCAAATTGTGCAGTCTTACTCTAAGCCTCAAGGCACAAATTTGTATTGTTGTTGAGTGCTCAGAACTCCCTCTGTGGACACAAGTCCCCCTCACCCTGGCGGCTGGGCTAGATGGCTCTGTTTGCTGGATTTCAAAGAGTTTCAGCCATGGAGACATTTCTTCACATTTCCAGCCTTTACCGGCTTGGCGCTAACGGCTTATCAACTTTGTTTTGGCATTTATCAAAATGTTTGTCTTGCTGCTTGTCTCTACTGTCCCCTCTGTCACATCCCCACCTGCCCCTTTGAGAAACTAATTAGCACCTACAGGGAGAAAACCAAAGGCCAATGACCTGCTAATCGCAGAACAGAAAAGGGGAGGAGGGATGGAGGGGAGTCTCTGATGGATGAGTCCGGGAGCTGGTAGGGTCTGTCACAAGCCCTGCTCCCCCCTCTCTGTCCCCCAAATTGGTCCCCCATCAATTCTCACTTGGGAGCTGAACTAATTAGAAAGTAACAGACCTCTGAGACAAAGGAGCTAGCCAACTTTCACAGCGAAAAATTTCGGTTTTGAAGCTAGACTCATCCTTTTCTGGGTTTCAGTCACTTCCAATGAGATGGAGGAAATAGCTATTCAGAGAAAGTCCCACTAAGCTCCAAGACTCCATATATCTATATAGCTATACATCTATATCTATATATCTATCTATCTAGAAAAAGAGAGAGAGATGATGGATAGATAGATAGATGGTTATGTTACCTTTGAGAAGAGATTTTGGAGATGATGGGGCCACCTTTACCTAGGTGGGGTAGAACCTGAGAATCACAGACTCTCCAATGTGAGAGGACTTCAGAAGCCTTCCTACTCATACCTCACCAAGACCTCAATAACGTCTTGGACAAGTGATCTTCCAGTCTTTCCCTCAAATAATGGGGAACTTACAGCACCTCTACACTACCACCCAGGCAGCCCATTCCACTTCAGGACAACTCTGATAGAAATCTTGTCCTTACATGATGGTAAAAGCTGCCTCTTGGCTGCTTCACCCATTGCTCCTAGCTCTGCCCTCTAGGACCAAGCAAGCCTAACCCTTCTTCCATGGATCAATTTTTTAGATATTTCAGCACAGCTCTCATGTCTCCCCTGAGTCTTCCCTTTCCCAGGTTAAACACCCTTATTTCATTCAACTGATTCACATATGATACTGTTTCTGGTCCCCTCCCTATCCTTCCATAATGTTAGGCTGGCCAATATCCCCCATTGGAACCCTTCTTCCCCCTCTGCCTTAAGTCTTCCAGCGACAGCTCCTGACGGGGAGTCCAAATTCACTTTTAGTTCTCTTGTTATGTGATTATTGCTTGAAGAAAATGCATGTGTTTAGCCTAAAGAAGAGAAGGTTCAGTAGCGACACCATATTTGTCTTTCAGTAGGGGATTTTCACTCAGGTGTAGATTAGATGAGATGGTCTCTGAACTCCCTTACAAACCCAAGCTTCTGAGATACTGTGATTCTGCCTCTTCCATCATTTAGGTAATTCCTAAAATCCTGGTCTTCCATGGACCTTCCCAGGATTTGTCCATTCCTGAACACCTAGGCTCTCTCTCCACAAGGCTTCTTTGAGGGATTCAGTTGAAAGAATACTAGACTAATTCAACCAACATTGATTATTATGTACTTACTATTTGCAAGGTGCCATATTGGACACTAGAAATACAAAGGCAAAAATGGAACAGCCCCTGACTCCAAGGAGCTTAGTAGGCACCCAAGTTTAAGAGCCAATTGATCTCAATCTTTACTCTTCTGGTTGCCCTCTCCTGGCCCTTTTTCTCCTGTTTTTCAAAGTTCTTTATAAACCATGGCATCCCAAACCAGACAAAGTGCTTCAAGTGTGATTTGATAGGGGCAGAGGACAGAGGAACAATTGCCTCCTTTATCATTAGATGCTATGACTCTCGATGTAGCCTCATATTTCATTAGCTTCCTTGGTAGCTATAGCATGCTACTGACTCATGCTAAGCCTGCACTAAAACCAGCAAAACCCCAGATTTTTCTTCCTAAAAAAATTACTGTCTGGTCATCTTGCCCCAGTCTTGTGCTTGAGAAATTGATTTCTTGAATCCAAGTATAAGTCTGTTTTCATTGAGTTTCATCTTTTTCTTTTCAGTCTGATGTTCTAGCCTGGGTTCTAGCCAAGATTCTTCGGGATCCCCATTGTATTAGATAATGTTGACTTTCCCTCCTGGTTTTCTATCACCAGTGTGCCACCTAACACCTTCATCTAGATCACTGAAGCTCAATACTGGGTGGATCCTCAGGGCACTGTGCTAGAATACAGAACATTAGAGCCAGAAGACCCAGGGAGACCAACCAACCTAACCCCATCATTTTCAGAGTAGAAAACTGAGGCACAGAATAGGCCTGGGCTGGGGAGAGGAGACCCATTCAGGGTTGGGACTCTGCTTTGGACAGTACAATAGCAGTGTTGTATGCATGCAGACAGGTGAGACGTCATGCTGCTGTTCCCATCAGGGTCTGACCAAAATGGACCAGGAGGCTCCAGTTACACCCCTCCCCTGCCCCATCCACAAGGCTTCATTTCCAGTGAAATCGCATTTGCACGCATTCCTCGGTGTTATTTAGGGGGTCACCCACCAGGGCGTCAAGGTGAAGGCACAAGCCTGCTCTGACCCCACTCTAGGCCCAAGCAGAATTCCTAAATTCCTGAGCCCAAGGCCTCCAGGGGACAAATGTCTGGTGTACTTGGAGGTCTGGGGCCCTGATATTCCCTTCCCTTTCCAAAATTGCATTTCTTTAAGTCCCATGAAGATTACTGAACAAAATGCCAAAGCTTGGAGGAGCCAAAGGGCCTTAGTGACTATATCATCACCCTTTCCCCATTTTACAAATGGAGAAACTAAGGTTCTAAGAGAGGAAGAGGATTTGCCAAGTTCACACAGTGAATGAAGAGTACGATCATGTCTAAATTTCTCTTTTGTTTTATTTTGTTTTGCCTTTTGGAGGGAAATTGGGGTTAAGTAAATTGCCCAAGATCACACAGCTAGGTTTTTATTTGTGTGTGTGTTAAGTGTCTGAGGCCGGATCTGAACTCAGCTCCTTCTGACTCCAGGGCCGATGCTCTACTCACTGCGCCACTTAGCTGCCCCTGTATCTAAACTTCTAACTAGAACTTGTGTGTTCAGTTATCTCTGTGTCTTTTTGTCTGTTTCTCTGTGTGTGTGTATGTGTTTCTGTCGCTGTCTCTCTCTGTCTCTCTGTCTCTGTCTCTTTCTTTTTCCCCGCATCCCCCCTCTCTATTCTCTCTGTCTGTCTCTTTATTCTCTCTCCTCTCTCCTTCTCTCTCTCTTCTCTTTCTGTGTCTTTATCTCTGTCTGTCTGTCTCCCCCTCTGTCTCTATTCTCTGTCTCTTTATTCTCTCTCTTCCTCATCTCTCTGTCTCAGTGTCTGTCTTTTTCTGTGTCTCTATTTTTGTCTCTCTGTCTCTGTCTGTGTCTGTCTGTCTGTCTGTCTGTCTGTCTGTCTGTCTCTCTCTCTCTCTCTCTCTCTCTCTCTCTCTCTCTCTCTTTCTGTCCTGCCCCTTCCTACCACTCTTACTCCAGGGGCTCAGGATGGGATCAGTGATGAGCAAAAAGAGTCTTTCTTAAATACTTCAGTAGGTCAGCGATCTCATTGATGTGAACAGACTTTCTGACCACACCCCATGGAGGTAGTTCCCTTGGCAAAGCCTCCACAGATGAGCAGATTTTCTGTTTTCCCACACACCTGTTGCACAGTTAACACATCTTTTTTCTGGACATGTATCTCATTGGCTAACACACATAAACCTCCTTCTTGCCCCAAGTTCTCCAATATGCTGCCTCCAATTACATCGATCATGCATCTATCCATCTCCCTTTGGATGAGCCACAATCTTCATCCTTCTAAAAATTCATGACTCACAGCCATGTGATAATGTTTGAAGGATATTGAGGTTTCATTTTGGAGCTATAGCCAGAAAGTTACTGAAATATGCATATCCTTTGACCCAGCCATATCATTTCTAGGTTTACTCTCCAAACAAATCAAAAACATAAGAAAAGGACCCATATTATGAAAATATTTAGAGCAGCCTTTTTGTTATATCAAAGCAGAGGAAACTGAGAGGTGCCCATCAATTAGGGAATGACTGAACAAGTCATGGTATATGAATATGAAGGAACATTGTTGTACTGTAAGGAAGGGTGAAGGCGATGATTTCAGGGAAATCTAAGAGGTAGGAATTGTTGCAGAATGAATTGAGCAGAATCAGGAGAAAATATATACAAATAATCAGAACATCACAAAGGAAAGCAAATTTTAAGTAAGACATCAATGGAAAGACCAATTATGGCTCCAGGAGGTAGATGATGACCTAAGCATCTCACTTCCTGGCAGAGAAGTGGTAACCTATAGGCATAGAAAGAGGCACACATTTTCATAAATGGCCAATAGGTTGATGGATTTTACTTGACTCTTTCAATTTGTTGTGGAAGGATGCTTTGGGGGGAAAATGGTAGAAATGAAGGAAGGAGGAAAGAAAGAAAGAAAGAAAGAAAGAAAGAAAGAAAGAAAGAAAGAAAGAAAGAAAGAAAGAAAGAAAGAAAGAAAGAAAGAAAGAAAGAAAAGAGAAAAAGAAAGAAAGAAAGAAAGAAAGAAAGAAAGAAAGAAAGAAAGAAAGAAAGAAAGAAAGAAAGAAAGAAAGAAGGAAAGAAAGAAAAAGGAGGAAGAAAGGTAGGTAGGAAGGAAGGGAAGAAGAAAGGAAAGAAGGAAGAAATAAAGGAAGGAAGGAAATAAATAAAAAATAAACCATTAAAATACACATAAGAAAAACAAAATAATGTTGACATTTTAAAGACAATTCTTTGTTTCATAGAGAAGCTTGGGTCAGTTAAAAGTACTGTGAGTTTTCTGAAGTTCAATCTAGCCCTCCTCTTCTTACTCAAAATTTGATGGAAGTGAATGATGGAAAATCAAAAGTAAATTAATTAATCATTTTAAATTTTAAAAAATTGTACAAGTGAGAAAATAGGCATATGGAGCAGTAGCTAGTGATGTGAGGGGGTCACCTTATTTTTGTACTAAGTCCCATGATTTATTTAAGGCATTTCATAGCTTCCCCTCCTTTTAATGTCTTAAAAAGTAATTCCTTTATAGCCTCAAAGCCCTATCTCGTCCAGTCTTTTCCTTCTTTACATGTACTTGGTATGGGCTAAATCTCTTTTTCCTTCAGTTCTGTTCCCTTGTTCAGTCTATGAGGGACTGTGATGTCAGGATCCAAATGTGGTGCTTTCACTTTCCTTGATGGAAAAGATGATTTGTTAAAGAAATGCTGGCAGATCTTTCTTCTATTTTTTCATCTCTCCATTATCTTCCTCCTGGTTTCATCATGAAATGTTCTTGGGACAAATGAGATAATATTTGTAAAGCACTTAGTGCAGTTCCTGATATAGGGTAGGCCCTTAATAAATACTTGTTCCATTTCTCCTTTGATTGGGGAATGGCAAAAATAATTGTACTTGCCATAAGAAAAGACAAAAATGAAGAATTCAGAGGAGATATGGGAAGATGTATATGAACTGAAGAATAAAATAAGTAGAACCAGAAAAACACATACACAATGACTTCAATAAAGTACACATAAAGAACAATAAAATGAAAATGAATGCTTTATAATTATAATGGTGAGACATGACTTCAGAAGAGAGTAATGAAACTCATCTCCCTCCCTTGATTCCAAAGATGAACTATGAATGTGGAATACTGCACACACTGTCATATATATCAATATGTCAATTGGTTTGGTTGAACCTTTTTTTCCTTTTTTAAAAAATTGTTGGGGGGGTGGGGGGGTGGAGCCAAGATGGTGGAACAGAAGCAGTAACCAGCCCAGACTAGAGAATGAACTACAATGGAGTGAGAAGGAGCCCCAGCCAGCAGACTCATCCACCCCAAGGGCAATTCACAGCCATCTCATCAGCTTCTCACCACTGGACAGGAGGATCTATCAGAGCTGGGTAAGAGAAAGTTCAGGGCCCACAGTAGAGACAGCAGTTTTTCCTGGGGCTATCAGCTCCCAGCCTGGAAGTTTAAAAATCACCTGGCTGATTTTCCAGGGGCCAGGATGGCAAAGTAAACTCTGGCTGCTCCAATTCCCCCTCCCTGACCTAGAAAACCCAGAGTAAAATCCTGAAATAGCAGAAATAGCCTCAGGCTTAGGAGTCATGGAGAAAGGGTGTAACTGAGACAGTAAGGAGTCTGAAGAGAAGAGGGGAGGGGACCCAACAAGCCCCACCTCACCTGACCAGCAAAAGCCTGCCTGAGCTGTAGCCCAGGGGCATAGAGACAGAAATCTGAAGTTGCCAGACCACTCCTCCCCCACAGATTACTGTGAGCCTCAGGGTAATTCAGGGGAAACACTGAGAGTCCTGGCCTTGGCCTCAATCTAGACACTCAGAGGCTACAGCACACAAAGCCAACAACAAGGCATCTAGCTCCCAGTGTGAGAAGCTTGGGTCAGAGACCTCTGTACCCCAGGAGAAGAAATACACTTTAAAGGACAGGAAATAGGCAATTACAATGGGCCAGAAGCAACTTGCAAAGGCAAGACCAAAGACAATGGAATCCTATTATTCTGAACGAGAAGACTCACTTTCAGGAGACACCATGAACTCTGTGTCCACACCTGAGACCACAGATGGAAATATGAACTGGTCTCAAGCCCAAAAAGCATTCTTGGAGGAGCTCAAGAAAGATTTTAAAAGCCAAATTAGAAGATAAATTTAAATCTACAGTGACCAAATTGGAAAAAAGTTTTACTGAAGAAAACAAAAACTTAAAAAGTAAAATTTGTGAACTAATTGGAGAAAATACCTCCCTAAAAAAGGACCTTCAAAAACTAACCAAAGAAAATAATTCACTAAAAATCAGAATCAGTCATATTGAAGCTCAGGACTCTATGATGCACCAAAAGTCAATCAAACAAAACATGAAGATTGAAAAATTGGAAGAAAGTGTAAAATATCTCACTGGAAAAACAACTGACCTGGAGAAGAGAACCAGGAGAGATAACATAAAAATTATCCAGAAAGCCATGACAAAAAAAGCAGCTTGGACAACATCCTCCAAGAGACTGTCAAAGAAAACTGTCCTGAAACCCTAGAAGCAGAAGGTAAAATAGTTATCGAAAAAATTCACCAGTCTCTTCCTGAAAGAGATCCCCAATTGAAAAGTCCAAAAAAAGGGGCGGCTAGGTGGCGCAGTGAGTAGAGCATTGGCCCTGGAGTCAGAAGGACCTGAGTTCAGATCCAACCTCAGACACTTAATGCACACACAAACAAAAACCTAGCCGTGTGACCTTGGGCAAGTTACTTAATCCCAATTGCCCTCAAAAAAAAAAAAAGATCAGAAAATATTTGGGGCGGCTAGGTGGCGCAGTGAATAGAGCGCCGGCCCTGGAATCAGAAGGACCTGAGTTCGGAGCCGGCCTCCGACACTTAATCCGAACAAACAAAAACCTAGCCGTGTAACCTTGGGCAAGTTACTTAACCCCAATTGCCCTAAAGGGGCGGCTAGGTGGCGCAGTGAGTAAGAGCGCCGGCCTCGGAGTTTGGATGACCCGAGATCAGATCCGGCCTCAGAAAATGAGCACCCACGCATAAATCAAATGACTAGCCGTGTAACCTTGAGCAAGTTACTTAACCCCAATTGCTTAAAAAAAAAAAAAAGTCCAAAAAATTTAGTAGCCAAATTCCAGAATTACAAGATTAAGGAGAAAATATTGCAAGCAGCCAAGGAGGAACAATTCAAATATCATGGAACTACAGTCAGGATTCCACAGGACTTAGAAGCTTCTACATTAAAAGATCAGAGGGATTGGAATTTGATGTTTCATAAGGCAAAAGACCTAGGACTGCAACTAAGGATTCACTACCCGACAAAACTAAGCATAATCTTTCAGGCAAGGAGATGGTCATTTAATGAAATAAAGGACTTCCAGATTTTCCTGATGAAAAAGCCAGAGCTCAATGGAAAATTTGATCTCCAATTACAAGACTCAAGAAAGACATAAAAAGTAAACAAGGAAAACACACACTCACACATACAAACACACATACTCAGGCACACATGCACATAACTTAGGATGCAATAAGAGCAAACTGTTTACATCCTTATATGAGAAGCTGATAACTGTCAATATTGAAATTTATATGATTATCATGACCTTTAAAAGGGATATACATAGATAGAGGGTGTGGGTATAAATGAACTAATCTGATGATAAAAAAAAACCTTATTAAGGGGTTCAAAGGGACTGTAATGAGATAAAAGGGAAGGATGAGACAGAAAAAAGTAAATTATGCCATACAAAGAGGCATAAAAACATACTATAGTAGAGGGGAAGGAAAGAGGGAAAGGAACATCATTTGAACATTATTCTCACTGGTTCTGGTTCAAAGAGGGATCAACATAATCAGTTAAGCTAATGATTCTAACATGAAAAGACACAAAAACTCATTAAATAGAGGGAAAGGAGGGAGGGAGAGGAACACTGTATGAAATTTACTCTCATTGGTTTGGGGCCGAAGTGGGAATAACATACATTTTATACATAAGTATAAAAATCTATTGTGTCCTATAAGCAGTAGGAAGGTAAGGGGGGCGATGAGAAGGGAAGGATTAGAAGGGAGGGAAATATCAGTAAAGGGGAGAGGGTAGGTAAAGAATCGGGGATCACAGGGAGGGAACACTGAGGGAGGGGGTGGTCAAAAGGGAAACCCTTAAGAAGGGGAAGGCAGAAGGAAGAAACTAAAACATAAGCAGGGGAGGGAATAGGATGGAGGGAAAGAGACAGATAGTAATCATTACTGTGAATGTGAATGGGATGAACTCTCCCATAAAACAGAGATGGATAGCAGAATGGATTAAAAACTATAATCCTACAATATGCTGTCTACAAGAAACACATTTGAAACAAAGGGATACCCACAGGGTAAAGGTTAAAGGCTGGAATAGAATATATTATGCTTCAGCTAAGGTAAAAAAAAAAGCAGGGGTAGCAACCCTTATCTCAGATAAAGGGAAAGCAAAAATAAATCTAATTAAAAGAGATAATGAAGGAAACTATATCCTGCTAAAAGGCACCATCAAGAATGACGCAATATCACTACTTAATATATATGCACCAAGTGGTTTATCGTCCAAATTCCTAGAGGAGAAGTTAAGGGAATTAAAGGAAGAAATTGATAGCAAAACTATACTAGTAAGGGACCTTAATCTCCCCGTCTCTGAACTTGGTAAATCTAACCTCAAAGTAAACAAGAAAGAAGTGAAGGAGGCGAATAGAATTTTAGAGGGGTTGGATATGATAGCTCTCTGGAGAAAACTGAATGGGGATAAAAAGGAATATACTTTCTTCTCAGCGGTTCATGGCACATACTCAAAAACTTACCATGTACTAGGGCATAAAAACCTCACAATTCAGTGCAGAAAGGCAGGAATATTAAATGCATCCTTCTTGGATCATGATGCAATAAAAACTATATGCAATATAGGGCCATGGAAAGATAGACTAAAAACTAGTTGGAAATTAATCAATTTAATCCTAAAGAATGAGTGGGTCAAACAAGAAATTATAGAAATAATCAGTAACTTCATTCAAGAGAATAACAATAATGAAACAACATACCAAAACTTGTGGGATGCAACAAAGGCAGTTTTTAGGGGAAGTTTTATATCCCTGAGCGCATACATGAATAAATTAGAGAAAATGGAGGTCAGTGAATTGGGTATGCAATTGAAAAAGCTAGAAAAAGAACAAAATTGAAAATCCCCAATTAAATACTAAATTAGAAATAATGAAAACCAAAGGAGAGATTCATAAAATTGAAACTAAGAAAACTATTGAATTAATAAATAAAACTAAGAGCTGGTTTTATGGAAAAAAAAACAATAAAATTGATAGACCTTTAGTCAATATGATTTAAAAAAAAAGAAACCAAATTATGAGTATCAAAAATGAAAAGGGTGAATCTACCTCCAATGAAGAGGAAATTAAAAAATAATTAGGAATTACTTTGTCAAATTGTATGCACATAAATTTGATAATCTTAGGGAAATAGATGAATATTTACAAAAATATAAGCTGCCCAGATTAACTGAAGAGGAAGTAAATTACTTAAATAACCCCATCTCAGAAAAAGAAATTGAACAAGCCATCAGTGAACTCCCTAAGAAAAAATCTCCAGGGCCAGATGGATTTACTAGTGAATTCTATCAAACGTTTAAAGAACAATTGATTCCAATACTTCACAAAGTATTTGGGAAAATTAGTGAAGAAGGAGTCCTACCAAAGTCTTTTTATGAGACAAATATGGAACTTATACCTAAATCAGGAAGAGATAAAACAGAGAAAGAAAATTATGGATGAATTTCCCTCATGAATATAGATGCAAAATTTTTAAACAAAATATTAGCAAAAAGACCACAGCAACTTATCACAAGAATAATACACTTTGACCAGGTAGGATTTATTCCAGGAATGCAAAAATAGTTTAATATTAGGAAAATCATCAGTATAATTGATCATATCAACAATAAAACTAGCAAAAACCATATGATTATCTCAATAGATGCAAAAAAGGCTTCTGACAAAATACAACATCCATTCCTATTAAAAACACTAGAAAGTATAGTTATAAATGAAGCCTTCCTTAAAATAACAGCTAGCATCTACTTAAAGCCATCAGCAAGTATTAAATGTAATGGGGATAAGCTAGAAGCATTTCCAATAAGATCAGGGGTGAAACAAGGGTGTCCACTACCACCCCTCATTCAATCTAGTACTAGAAATGTTAGTAGTAGCAATTAGAGAAGAAAAGAAATCAAAGGAATCAAATTAGGCAAAGAAGAGAACAAGTTATCACTCTTTGCAGATGATATGATGATATACTTAGAGAATCCTAGAGAATCAAGTAAAAAACTAATTGAGACAATAAATAAAT
Source organism: Gymnobelideus leadbeateri (assembly GCA_011680675.1). Lineage (NCBI taxonomy): Eukaryota > Metazoa > Chordata > Mammalia > Diprotodontia > Petauridae > Gymnobelideus > Gymnobelideus leadbeateri. The sequence continues at coordinate 296,814 of WOXC01011299.1, forward strand.
TTGCCAAAGTTGCAGGATATAAAATAAACCCACATAAATCCTCTGGCATTCCTGTATATTTCTAACAAAATTCAACAGCAAGAGATAGAAAGAGAAATCCCATTTAAAGTTAATGTAGACACTATAAAATATTTGGGAATCTACCTGTTAAAACATACCCAGGACCTATATGAACACAACTACAAAACACTTTTCACACAAATAAAGTCAGATTTAACTAATTGGAAAAACATCAATTGCTAATGGCTGGGTTGAGCTAATATAATAAAAATGACAACTTTACCTAAATTAAATTATATATTTAGTGCCATACCAATCAATTTACCAAAAAACTACTTTATAGAGCTAGAAAAAATGGTAACAAAATTCATTTGGAAGAACAAAAGGTCCAGAATTTCAAGGAAATCAATGAATAGAAATGCTAGGGAAGGTGGCCTAGCTATACCAGATTTTAATCTGTATTATAAAGCCGAAGTCCTTAAAACTACTTGGTACTGGTTGAGGAATAAAGTGGTGGATCAATGGAATAGATTGAGTACATGAGACTCAGCAGTCAATGACTATAGTAATCTACTGTTTAATAAACCCAAAGACCCCAGATTTTGGGATAAGAACTCACTATTTGACAAAAACTGCTGGGAAATTCGGGGCGGCTAGGTGGCACAACGAGTAAGAGTGCTGGCCCCGAAGTGGGGAGGACCCGGGATCCCACACATAAAAATACACACACACACACACACACACACACACACACACACAAATAGCTAGCCATGTAACCTTGAGCAAGTTTCTTAACCCCAATTGCTTAAAAAAAAAAAAAACTGCTGGGAAAACTGGAATATAGTATAGCAGAAACTGGGCATAGACCATTATCTAACACTATATACCAAAATCAAGTCTAAATGGGTTCAGGATCTGGGTATAAAGGCTGATACTGTAAGCAATCTGGGAAAGCAAGGAATAGTTTACCTGTCAGATTTATGGACAGGGGAAGACTTTATGACCAAACAAGAATTAGAGAGCATTATAAAATGCAAAATGGATAGTTTTAATTACATTGAATTGAAAAGCTTCTGTACAAACAAAGCCAATGTAACCAAGATTAGGAGGGAAGTGGAAAATTGGGAAAGAATTTTTATAACCAATGTCTCTGATAAAGGCCTCATTTCTAAAATATACAGAGAATTGAGTCAAATACATAAGAAAACAGGTCATTCCCCAATTGATAAATGGTCAAAGGAAATGAACAGGCAGTTGTCAAAGGAAGAAATTAAAGATGTCTATAAGCATATGAAAAAATGCTCTAAATCACTATTGATTAGAGAAATGCAAATCAAAACAACTCTGAGGTACCACATCTCACCAGTCAGATTGGCTAAGATGACAAAACAGGAAAATGACAAATGCTGGAGAGGATGTGGACAAATTGGAACACTAATGCATTGCTGGTGGAGTTGTGAACTGATCCAACCATTCTGGAGAGCAATCTGGAATTATGCCCAAAGGACTATAAATAATTTCATACCCTTTGACCCAACAATACCACTTCTAAGGTTGTATCCCAAAGAGATCATAGAAGTGGGAGGAAGATCCATATGTACAAAAATATTTATAGCAGCTCTTTTTTGGTGGCAAAGAATTGGAAATTAAGGGTGTATCCATCAATTGGGGAATGACTGAACAAGTTGTGGTATATGAATGTAATGGAATACTATTGTGCTGTAGGAAACAAGGAGCAGATGGACTTCATATTTCCTGGAGAGACTTATACAAACTGATGCTGAGTAAGAAGAGTAGAACCAGGAGAAATTTGTACACAATCACAGACACAACATATGTATGATGACCAACTATGATAGACTGGACTCTTCTCAGCAATGCAGGGTTATAAGTCAACCCCAAAAGACTCATGATGGAGAGAGATGTCTACATTCAGAGAAAGAACTGAGTTTGAATCCAGATTGAAGCAAACTACCTGCTCTTTTTCTTTTTTCTGTTTGGTTTTGATTCCTCTTTCCCATTGTTCATTCTATCTGATACAATCCTTCTTTATAACCTGACTAATGTCTAATGTGAAAGTATTTGCAGATCTTATACTTGATTTTATGCCACCATTCGGAGGGGGGGAGAGAGGGAGAGAAAATTTGAAACTCAAGGAATTGTTCAACTGAATATTGTAAACTAAAAGTAAACCAACAAATTAATAAAGACCTGACAAAATGACTGCCACATAATAAGTACTTAGCAAATATTTATTAATTGGCTTTGAACTTACAATGTCCTCATCCTACACAAGTAGCCGATTTGGAAATTGCTCTTAAAAGGGTAACCAATAGTTGTTGGTCAAATCCATTAAGATCTGTTATGATCTAATCTATTCATTTCTTTGTTCTATACTGACTAGGTCCAAAGCTGATTACAGAAAAGTCTCATAAATTAAAGAAACACAGAATCTCCAAATTAATGACTCAGAGATGAACACCTAATCTTACCTGACTTTCTTGATTATCCTGGGCCCCCAGCATGGTGTTCCTTTCACTGCAACTCCAAGAACCACGGGGCAGGGGAGAGGGCATCTGATTCCTGCTAGTACGGTGGGGAGGAGCAACCTGGAGTGATAAAGGTCCTTCCAATCAGTCTATAAACACTATACTCCACCCTTCACCATTCCTAAAACAGACCAACCTTGAATCCAAGTGAATGGGGCTGCCCATTCCCTCTCCCTCATATTTCAGGTCCCCCCTTTTAGAGTATTCTCTCCAAGACTGAGTTTTCTGTGACAGGGACATTTTGCCTTCTCTAAACCGGCTCTTCATTGTCACTGGGTAGTTCAGGCTTCATCCACTATTAGAACACAAGGGGTGATATTTGGGGAAGGCAGCCTACGGTCAGAAATAGAATCCAAGACTTGGAAGATTTGGAGTCCCAGATCTGTCATGGACTTCAAATCATTTCTCCCCCCTCTGACCTTTAGTTTCCTCCTCTGTCAAAAAAGGAAATTAATTCCTATCTTCCTGTATCAGAGGGCTATCATGTTAAACATGATCATATATTTGTTATTTTATAAAGTTATATTCATATACAGCATGTCCCAAAAATCTTAGTGCAGTTTTAAACTATTAAAGCATCCCCTACAGGGCTAATTCCCAAATCTCACGCTGTCAGGGGTTGGCTGACAACTCCACCACTACTGTTCTAAAGGCTGGCCTGAAGAACTGAGGCTTCCAGTAGCAGCACTCACAAGCCCCCATTGGTGTATTTCTCATTTGATTATCAAAATTAATCTATAGGAATGGTTTTTGCTAAGTAAATATAGCAGGAGCAGTTGTTACAGAAACAATTATTCCCCACACTAGGGGCATACATACAAGGTCCTTGGGGGGAGTAGGCTCAAATATATATTAAAAACAGTAGTGATATACACATATAGGGAACCCATGTGCTGCAGGAAAAACTCACAGTTCTCAGTTCCTAGAAGTCCTTTCCTCCCTTCATGAACTCATGAAATTCTCCCTAAATACAATTCTTTACTAGACTACAAGGGCTAGTGGCCTTATAGAGTCTGAAACCACATCACTCTTTCCAGTTAATCCTTGATGGACACCCAGTACAGATGCTGCCATCAGCTACTGCTTCTCAGAGATGCTGCTACCAGTTCCCATGGATTCTGCTACTAACACTCAGTCCCTCCAGATCTCCAGACTTTTCAAAGATCATAAGGCTGTAACCCGGTCAGTTCCATCTCTGAACACTCAGTTGCCTTTTCTTTTATTTGCTCCAAGCATGTCATTCTCCACTTCCTGGTGAACACTGTCTCTTGCTTGTCCATTCTCTCTGTTAACAGGGTCAGTGAGGAGGGAGGAGGAAAGGGAAGGAGGTATTCCCCTCCCCACAAGAGGAATTTCCTCTCAATGGCTTAGAATTCTCAGCTCCTAAATTTGGAGATTCTCCCACTGGGCTGGTTGGCTCCAAACCAGCTTTTTATTTTTTCATATATATCCCCACTTGTCCTGACTAATTCTCTTCATAATCACAAAATATTTCCAGCATATCATCATTCGATTTCATATAATGACCTAAAGTCCTTATTTGCCTTTCAAATTGATCATACCAAGGACCCTCTGTGATTAATTGGGGTGAGTAGATTCCCACCCTTCTGTTCCAGTGGGTGGCCCAGGCTCTGAGTCAGGGAGACCCAAACTTAAGTCCTACCTATGTGTGACCCTGGATAAGTCATCTTCCAAGACTCCATAAGACTACTGGTAACAGATGAGATGCATGGGTGAACAGAATTTTCACATCAGAACTCCCCTAGGCCTATTAAATCAAAGGTTCAGACCAAACACACACACACACACACACACACACACACACACACACACACACAGCTAAAATCCTAGAAAATAAAAAACCAAACAGAATATAGACTAACAGAGTGGCCAGGCACCACAGAGACCACTCACCCCAATTTCATTTTCCATAGGGGGAAACTGAGTCTCAGAAGAAAAAGCACTTTCACAGGCTCACACAGTATTAGTGGAAGAAGCAGGACTAGAGGCCTGATTCATAACACAGGGGATTGTTCTGCTATACACGAGGCAGAAGAAGTTTCTCTGCATCCCTGAAATCCCACTTCTTCTTATAAAGTAATGTCTTCGAACAGGGATTGTCAGAGTTGGGAGGCGTCTTAGAACAGAGGATGTCTGAGCTGGGAGGGGCCTGAGGACAGGGGATGTCAGAGCTGGGAGGGGTCTTAGAACCAGGACTGTCAGAGGTGGGAGGGGCCTTGAACAGGGACTGTCAGAACTCATCCTGATCTCTGGGCCAGTCTTAGGGGCTCAGCGTCTGGAAGGCTCTGGAAGGGCCGCCCCTTCAAAGGGGGTCTTTCGCTGAGGGTTGTTGTTTTTAGAAACAAATGTTACAAAGTACCCTGTCATGCAGAGCTCACCAGGCTGGGACCCTGGTGGGCAGTGGGCAGGGGCAAGGCTTGTAGCATCCCATGGAAGGGGCCTGGCCCATTCAAAGTGATTAATCCTCCGTGTTTATTAATCACGGCGTGTGCTCGGATTTGATAAATTGCCCAACGGTTGCATTAGCTAATAACTCTCAGCACCAAACCAAATAGTTCATCTGTTTTTCTAATCCGCCCCAGAGCATCCTGGGAGCAGGCCCGGTGGTCGAGCAGAGAAGAGAAACATTCATTTACGGTAATTGGTTTCAGCTCCTCCCTTGGCTGTCTTCCGTGACCTAAATGTATCCAGTTGTTTGCCGTCCCTGCCTCGGGTTTGGGGGTCACCCCTAATGGTTTAATTCAACAAAAGCCGTCCAAGGCTTCCTGTAACCTTTGTCTCTTCTCATTCCTCCTCCCGAGCCGTTTGCTCCTGCCTGCTTTCGGGGAAGTGTTTCCCAGAGCTGTTTCCTTCCCAGGGAACAAAGTCAAGATTGTTGGAAGGCAGGAAGGAAAAAGGGGTTTCGGTACAGGAAACATTGGGAGAAACAGCAAGAGGGGGAGCAAGAGACAGACATAGACAGAGAGAGAAGAGAGACAGACAGAGAGAGGAGAGACAGAGAGAGAGAGACAGAAAGAGAGCGACAGACAGACAGAGACAGAGAGAGAAGAGAGACAGACAGACAGAGAGAGGAGAGACAGAGACAGAGAGAAAGAGAGACAGAGAGACAGAGACAGAGAGACAAAGAGAGACAGAGAGGGAGACAGAGGGAGACAGAGACTGAGAGAGAGACAGAGGCAGACGAAAGAGACAAAGAGAGAGATCGGAGGCCACGGGCCCTCATTCGTCTCCTGCTTGGCTCCCACAAAGCCCCCGTTGTCTGCTACCTGCGCTCGGGGACTCCGACACAGAGCCCGGCCCCTGTGACCAAGGGAGAAGGAGACACAGGTCCTCATTCATGTTCAAGGGAGCTGAGGAAACAGCTGGAGACTAATACTTGTGCGCCTGGTAGCGAGGAGGCCACCCTGCCACCCAGGCGGAGGAGCGCATGGAGAGGGCGGGCTGCTCCCGAGCAGGCTTCTTGTTGCTCTTGGCGCACGTTCAAACCCGGAGCGCTGGCTGGGCTGCGCCCCGGCCGGCCCTTTCTCCCCGGCCTCCTGGCTCCAATTGCATGTGTCCGGCCTGGGCTTTGGGGAACGGGGTGTGGAGAGGGAGGGTCCCCAGCTGGCGGCTCCTCCCCCTGAGCTGTCTCCCCTCCTGTCCAGCATCACCGAGGCCACAGAGTCGGATGGGGGTGGGAGTGGGGCGGGGGGGGGGGCGTCGCTGAGCGGGAATCTGGAATACATTGCTCGGTCAGTCCTACAGTCGGGACAGCTTGTAAAGCTGGTTGGGATGCATCTGGTGGAAAGGCGCTGTATAAATATTAGACCATTATCGAGGGATTGTATTTCCCTGCCTGGCCGGGGGAGGCTGGGGGACACAGATGCGTTTTGTCAAGACAGAAGGATCCAGTCTGGTCTGAGCACCAGGAGGCCCCCTTCTTCAGGGAGCCAGCCCCCACATCCAGACACGCAGACTGCCCCCAGACACGACAGGGAAAAGGGACCAAGGCCTGGGGCTGGCCTGTGCTCAGCCACCTCAGGGATCTCGCTCTCTAGACAGTCCCTTCCCGGGGATCCTCCAGAGCCAAACAGCAAGCAACAGCACAAAATAGAGAAAACAGCTTCCCAAGTACCAGCAGCATCCTGCCATCGACACGCTGGACGGCCTTGGGAAAAGCTCTGGCCCTCTCTAGGGCTCAGTTTCCTCTTCTGAAAAAATAAGGGCGTTAGATGACAATGATATCCACCCATGTTGATCCAGAGCTTTACAAAGTACTTTAAACACAGGTTCATGGCTCTAACACTGGCAGGGATTTCAGAGGCCAATTAGTGCAGCCCCCTGCATTTGACAGACTGAGGCTAAGCTAGTGGAATCGGCTTGCTAAGGGTTACGGATGGCATGAGCATTCCAGGCAGGGGAGGTCTCCCTGATGCCACGTCCAGAGCTCTGTCCCTGGCATCAAAGTCTCAGATGACCAGCAACACCCCTCCTGGCTGAATGATTATCAGAAAAGAAATAGTCATAATTTCACCCTGCCAAAGGGCAGAATGAGAAACAATGAAGGAAGTCATAAATCACTCCCTCTTTTGAATCTTACAACAACCCTTAGAGGTAGGTGCTATTACATCCCCATTTTTTTACAGATGAGGAAACTGAGTCTGAGAGAGGAAAAGTGACTTGCCTAGGATCACACAGGGAATGCCTAGAGATTTTGGTTTTTTATGTAAACAGTTTGGCTTTGTCTGGCTCTCGAGAAATATTTAACAACCCAGAGGAAGGAGTCAGGACATAGAATGCATCCTATGGGAAAGATGGATGAAAAACACACATGATGGGAGGGGCTGGGGTCTCTCTGCTGTGCATCCTCATACTCACCAGATAGTCGATGTTGCCAGTCTTCTTAGCCCCCTTTTATGGATGAGGCATCTGGGGAACAATAATAAAATGCTTTGTCCAAGGTCACACGTCGTATACATTTCAAACCCAGATCAGCCTAATGACAGTTCAGGGCTTCTACCATATAAAGTAGACTCCCCATTCCTCCTCAAACATGCTCCCCGGCTTTCATTGACCATATTGGTCTTTCCAGTCTGAATGTTCTCTTCCTTCTTCCTTCTCCTCCTTGGAGGCCCAGCTCAAGTGTTGCCTCTTCTGAGGAGCCTTCTAGGATATCCCAGGGTCCAGCTGTGTTGAGTTGGGGGGGGTCTCTATCCTAAGACACTCCACCCTCCCCTTCGTGTGTACCTCTCTCATACACATCCTGCCCCCTCTAGTAACTGCTGGTGTCCCCATTGAATCCCGCCCCCTGAATGGGAGCCAGTTTGGAGAAGGAACCTAAGGGGCCTCTCCCTAACCTGGAACCTACCCACAGGAGGACTCTGGTCTAATCTTTTTGAACTTCAAGGCTGTGGTCTCTGAATCTATGATCCTATGAAAGGCTTATGGAGGAGAATGAAATGGGGTACAGGAGAGTGGGAGACAAGGGAGGAGAACAGACCCAAAAGGAATGAATGACAATGGACCTGAGTAGAGAGGAAGAGAAGAAGGGAAGGGATGGGAGAGTGATGCCACTGTCACATCTAGGAATCACCCGTGAAAGCTTTTTGGAGAGGTGACTGGAGGGGATGCCAGGAGGTGGCTATGTCCAGCACCTTCCTCCAGCAGGGGAACCTGTCACTTCTCCCCAAGCCCAGGGGGATGGGCAAACAACAAGACGGATGCCTGGGTCTGGAGGCCTGCAGGTGGACAGGCAATCAGAGGAGGTCACCACGTTAGAGATTCCTGTTGGGTTGCCAACTGGGACTAGAGAGATCACAAACTCAGAACGTTTGAGTGTTGGAGAGGACCCCAGTGTCTCTAGTCTAGCTCAAACTCCAAAGGAATCTCAGGTTGAGACCCCCAGTGAAAGGGAGCCCCCCCACCTCCCTTGGCAGCCCAGTCCCCTCTGGAGCAGCTCTCAGGGATGGGGTGCTTGTCCTGACATCTGGCCTCAGTCTCCTCTCTTGTGACTCCTCCTCCTCTTTGGTTTTTCTGCTCTTTGAGTGGAATGGGGTAGATGGCTGCACTCACAGAATTCTCATGATTTTATGACAGCTTGGCTAGAGGTCTCCAGTGGAATAGCCCAGAGGAATGTGTTTGTCTGGTGTCTCTTTGTTCTGTCTTTGAGGATTTGGAAGGTCAAATGAAAAGAGAAGAGGTGCTCTCTCCCTCCTGGCACCATGCCTGGAATGCTCTCCCTCCTCTTCTCTGCCTCCTTCCATTAGAAGTTCACCTCTCTGAGGGCAGGAACTACTTACTTTTGTAGTTGTATCTGCATTACTTAGTACAGGGCCTGGTCCACGGTGCACGGTGTTGGTGGGGGGGGGGGGGGGTAGAAGTAGTGGTAGTAGCAGTAGTAGTAGCAGCAGCAGTAACAATTAAAACAACTTATATTTATGTAGTTTTTACTATGTGCCAGGCTCTGGGCTAAGCCCTTTACGATTGCTAGCTCATTTTGGTAAGTAAGCACTTGATTCCTGTCTTGTCATTCCTTCATTGTCTCCTTTCACCAAGGTTCCCTAAAGAAAAAACTTGGGCAACTGTCCAGTATTAGAGCAAAGGGAACTGTTTCCTCCCCGTTGAGAGATCTGTGGGTCCACATCTGTGCCAAGGCACAGGCCTGATGGCGGGCACTTTTCTAAACAGGCTGTTGTTGTTTGTCCTTCATTCTTGAAGATGACCATGACATCAGGGAGTTGATGCCATGACTTGCAAGTGAATTGGATTTAAGTGAGGCAGGGCTGTGCAAAGTCACCGGCCTCACTTTCTCCTCCAGAGCCATCTTGGGTCCAATGGCCAGATAAAGACCAAGATGACTGGAGACGGCCCCAGATGCAATGGAAGACCTGGACCTTTTTAAGCTAAAGTCTTTCCCAGGTCTCAGTCTGACTAAAGCAGTGCCTTCTGAACAGGCAGCATGGGGTAGGAAGTTAATTTTTAATTCCAGCTGCTAGACCGTGAGCAAGTCACAAAATCACAGCACAATGGAACTGAGGGAAACCTCAGAGGTCATCTTGGCCAGTCTGTTCACATGACAGATGGGGAAACAGACTCAGAGAGGGATGATCACACAGCTAGGATGTGACAGAAAGCTAGTTAGCGTATTCTGAATCCAGGGTTTCCCCCAGTTCCCCGAATCTTCCTGATCTGAGCCTCAGTTTCCTCATCTGTCAGATGGACATAATGTGCAATGCACTGCCTTCCTTCCACTGCTAATGTGAAGGAGGAGCTTTGTAAATATTGGCATCACTATAGTAATGAGAGTTGTCATTATTTCATCAAGGCAAGAAAAGCTGGGCTGGAAATCCAGCAGTGCTAGCTGAGTTAACCACTTCCTACGGATGTCCCCCAAGCTGGCAGCCCCTGGGCCCAGACTGGGGCCCAGACTGTCACAAGGCCCCTGCCCCTCCACCTCCCCTGAGCACACACAGGCAGACACAATGTGTTAAGACTTAGGCATGGTCTCCAGGATGGAAGCTGAACCTCCATGCTCCAAGAGCAGCTCCCTAATGTTTCCAATGTGACCAGGAGAGAGGGAGGGAGAGACCACCATGGCTGACAGTCTGTTTACCACTCCCCCGCCCCTCTAGCATGGGGTATAGGGGGGAGGGGTTGGAGGCTAGGAGGCCTGTCTCCCAGCTCCCCAAGCCTGGTGGTTAGGGAGCCTGCCCTGTGTCATTCAGCAGGCACCGGGGAAGGCCAAAGCAAATTATTTAGTAGCTGGGATCCCTAGCAGGCCTGGGGAGCCATAGCTGTCCCAAAGCAGTTAGCCAGAGAGTAACTAACTGTCAGACACAATTAGAGTACATCACAACAGCTCTGCCTGGTCAGGGGGAGGCTCTGCAGAGGACTGGGGGGGGAGTAGGAGGGGGATGTAGGGAAGGGGAACTTTGTGTGATCCAGGAACCATCTCTGCCTCAGGAAGGCTGACAATGGGCAGCTCACATATCAGTGAGACCATTGGTCCCTACAATCGAGGATGTTTAAGCTTCTATTCTAGGCCTTACTATGGGGCATGCTGTGTGACCTCAAGCATGATGCTCAACCTCTCTGAGACTCTGAAATGGGAACCAGGGAAATGCTGGTCTCTTGGGAAGAGGGGGGGCTCTGCCCAGGCTGAGCCTCCACACAGACCCAGAAGTGACAAATGGAGACAATTATTTCATTCATTCAAAGCCTGTAAGTCTCAGAACAGGGATGCAAGCAAAGGAATGGGGTGGGTCAATTCTCAGGAGCTTTCTTATTGGAAGGGATTGGCTATGTCTGACTGTAAACTATCAGGGTGGACTCCCAGCAAGTATGTGACTGAACTGAGGTGTGTCTCCCCGCCCCCATCTTCTCATGGCTAACACTGGTAACAGCCCCCTGTTTGCAGTGGGCCTTCAAGACCTCTAATCCCCCCCCCCCCAGGATAATCAGCACAGGGCTGGAAACAATGGATAGATTCATCCAAGGAAGAGGGGAAGGGAATCTTAGATCATAGAACACAGAATATCAGAGCTGGGGAAAATCTTAGAACATGGAATATCAGAGTTGGAGGTGAAGGAATCTTAGAACATAGCACTTAGAATGTCAGAGCTAGTGGAGAACCTAGAGCACAGAACATAGGATGTCAGAGCACTAAAGGACACAGATACCTGCCTGGTCAGTAAAGGATTTAAACTGGCATTGAGCCCAGTCCCAAATGCTACAGACCTCACTGTATCAGACTACCTCCCAGAGGACCAAGAGGTCCAGGATCTTATGAGCAGTGACTCATGCTCTTCACAAGTCTCCCCTCAATGGTTCTGGAGGGAATAGCCCAGATTTATACACCAATGAATGGGAAGGACAGGGAAGGGATTTGAACCCAATCACATGCAATCATTAGCCATCTACCCTGAAGGGCGCTACTCCATGGGGTTGAGAGTTTCCCATCAATGGAGACTTACAACAGAGACTCACATCAGTGAAAAGCTGAAATGAACTTCCTCCTTTTGGGAAGGGAAGGAGTATTCATCATTTTGTGTTGGAAGGTCCGAGTTCTGACTACCCCTTCCAGCCATGAATTCAGCTTCACTTTCTTCCTCTGTAAAGTGGGAGGCGTCATATGTGTGGTCCCTACCTCACTGGGGTATTGTGAAGAAAGTGCTTTTTAAGCCATAAGCAATTAGCACAGTGCTGAATAAATGCTTGTTGGCTGACTGGCTACTATAGATATGGGGATTTACCAATGCACCAAAGATACTTTTGAGGAGTTCGAAGTTTCCAGTCAAGAGTCAGACTCGTCACTGATGCTAAAAGCAATAGGCCTCTATTTGACAGGTTTTAACTCACACAGTGGAAGATTTGTGGTTTAATTTGGGACACTGGATTAAAAGGAAAGGAAGAAAAAATTAGGGGCGAGGATACATCCAGATGATAGTCACCGCAGAGACAGGATAGAATTGGATCTCAAGAAGGTCAAGCAGAGGGATGTCCAGGTTCTGGGTTGGGTGACCTTCAGACCATGGCAGGTACAGAGCACCGGGCTTGCATCACACTGGTAGCTTGTTCATTGACTTATTGTATAATGCGTTCTACTCATTATGTACTCTGGATTTACTCACTGATTCCATGCTAAAAGTAAAATGCTACAGTTACCTCACTCATCTCTCAACTCCCTTTTTATCTTTGGACTTCACCCCCCTCTCTCACCCTGGCAGATCCCTCCACCCCTGTAGCCTCCTCCTCCCCCTATTGATGAGTTCCTCCTGAGCCTCATTTTGAGGAAGGGATCAGGACAGTCATCTCTCACTCCTCTCCTGGCACTATTTCTGCCATTCCAGACTTCATCAACTTGACCCAGTGAGGGTACCTTCTTCTCTCCAAATCTCCATGTTTTTCTGTTCTTTTCTACCTACCCAGTTAGAATGTAAGCTCCTTAAAGTCAAGGATTGTCTTTCTCTTTGCTTACATTTGTATTCCCAGTGCTTAGCACAGGGCTTGGCACATAGGAAGTGTTTAATAAATTCTTGTTGACTTCACTTGATTTAGCATTTAAGCATGTATGTTTGCTTCCATAGAGAGCCAAGTGCATTATACCAGCCACATCAGTAGAGCTCACTGAAATACAACTAGCTCAAAAAAGAGGTAGAGTTTTTGCTAGTAAGTGGGGGCTCAGAGTTAATTTTGATTTGCTAGATACATGAATCTGTACCCCCTTCTTCATAGTAAGTTGGTGCCGCCCTGAATAGAGAGTAGTGGGGCAAAGGAAAAGGAAGTCCCTTATTCTCTGGTGACCCTCAGGAAATGCTATTTATTCAACTCTTGTGCCCCATTTAGCACGTATGAACCACTAGAGAGATCAGAGAGAGGAGTATAGATTCTGAGCTAGAAGGGATCTCTAGTCCAACTTTCTCATTTTACAAAGGAGGAAACTTAGGGTGAGAGAGGTTAAGAAGGATCACTGGTATTACATGGGCAGTATATGTCAGAAACAGGTTTTAACCCAGGTTTTCTTATTTCCAAGTCTAGAGGTCTATTTATCCACTGTGCCCTCAGCCCCCACAGTCCTTCCTCCCTCTGTAGTGAGAGTTCATTGCCACTGTCTGGGGGTTAAACCACCTTTCTCACCCAGTCTTCTGGGCTGTCCCATATAATAAGGCTGCTTAGTGAAACCACTGACCCCAGGTGTTTCATTAAAAGGGGCAGAGTCTGGAAGTTTGGGCTGATTGGTTTCTCTTCTCTAATGTCATGGACAAGAGGCATTGATTAGCAAGGGTAAATAAGGTATAGACGTTTTTATCAGAAAACGTTCCAAAGAAGGAGGATTCCAGAGAAGGTACAGGATGAGGGTGTCAAGCAGGAGGAGAGGGGTACCTACAATACAGACATCCTATCAAAGGAAAGATTTGGCCCTGAAAACCAGAGAGTCTTCCTCCTACTGCAAAGATGGATCAGTATTAAATTACAGAGAAGATTCTGGCTTGGAGTGTGGTGGGAGTAGGGGGAGAACACTAGATGCCCTCTAAGGGCCTTCCTGCTCAGAGTCTGAAATTCTATGGTTAACACAGAGTGAATTAAGCAATTGCACAGGAAACATTTACTGGGCACCTATTCTGGGCAAGGCACTGGAGACACAGAGACAAAAGTGAAACGTTGCCTGCCCTCCAAAAGCTTACAGTCTATCAAAAAAGAGAAACACAGAGACAAACACACATACAAGCATGCACACATGCACACCAGGTTTTCTGCGGCCACCATCTTTATTTACTGACCTCATTACACCATCCATGCAAAGGGGCTTGCTCTGGGCCAAAACCAGTGTACGGCTTCCCTGTGATTTACACATTACCCCAGAGTCTCTGGCTTCCCAGAATCTTCAAACAAAAACCCCAAATATCTCTACAATAACTTTGAAACACCACAACATTCACTAACAGGCCTCCTGAGGCCCCTCTTGGTGAACCTCCGGACCTACGCACAGCTCTCTTCCCTCTACGTGCCAGCTCCCACAAAACAGGGGTTCTTCCTGATGAAAGGCTTCAAGCTAGATGTGGTCTAATAATGGAAAGATGGCCAGACCCTGGGGCAGGGGAGACCTGGGTTCCAATACTGCTTCCAACATTTAGTAGCTGTATGACCCTGGGTAAGTCACACTACCTCTATGAGCCTCAGGTTCCTTCCTCCTTTCTAAAATGAGGACAGTAATATCCACAGCACCTACTTTACAGAAAAATACATGTAGAAAGCACAGGGTAACTTCTAATGTGCTCGATAGACGCCAGCCGTGGCTCCTCCCTTCTAGAGCTCACTCAGACTCCAAGGTTCTGGTGCATGGGTTACAGGAGGGAAACCAGGAGGGAGATGGGATCCTGAGTCTGCTCCTGCTTGCTCATTGTGTCACCCTTCTCTCTGGGTCTCATTTAATTCACCTGCAAATGAAGGGATGGAGCTACTAGGGGGCGACATAGTGCATAGAACACTGGAATTGGAGTGAGGAAGACTCATCTTCCTGAGTTCAAATCCAGCCTCAGACACCTACTAGCTGTGTGACCCTGGGCACATCACTTCACCCTGTTTACCTCCATTTCCTCACCTGTAAAAGGGGGTGGATAAAGAAATGTTAACTACGTTATCTTTGCCAAGAAAACCCCCAGTGGGGTCACAAAGAGTCAGCTGCAACTCAACAACAATAACTCAGAACTAGCAGTGGCTTGGGTCTTCTCTACTCCACATGCCACCCTCTCCCCACTCCGACAGCCTTCTGCTAAACCACATGCCTCTCACTAAGGTCTACAGATCTTCTCCATTTGGCTCTGGAATGGGGTTCAGTATTTATTGATCCATTTCTTCATTGCATATGATTTATCCCAGCAAAATAAGCTTGCTCTCTCTTGCTTTCTCAAGGGGAGCAGCCAAGGATTCCCCAGAGCCAAGGCTCCTGGGAAAGGCTTCATGGCCCAAAGAGCCTGCTCACTCTTTTCATCTGCTTCATGGAGCCAGTCTTGTTCCTGCTGTCCAGTGGTGCACACACATGGTATCCCAACAAAAGCCTGCCTTTCTTTCTTCAGTCAGTATTTGCCCCCCTTCTCTAAAAATAATCCAGTTCTCTTTACTCATCTGCCCCCAATTTTCTCTCAGTTGACCTCAAGGTCCTCAGTCTGGCAGATGGGGCCCCATGTGTGCCCACTGCTGTACACACATTCAGCATTCCACAGAGAATGTGGTGGGAGTAGAGCAAGGGCCAGGACTGGTAACTCCAGCTGGCTTGAACCCTGTCCTGCCCCCTCCACCCAAGCTGGGGCAAGGGCCCCACTTTCCCCTCTGACCTGGACTCCATTCCCAGAACCTGGAACTAAGGAAACATCTCTGAAGGGAGGAGTGGAGGGGGAGGGACCTGGAGGACAGTTCCTGCTCTGATGAGCATGTCTTGGTCGAGATCCTCATTGCTCAGGAGATCCCAAGAAGTCCAGTGTCCAGAGCAAGGGAGGGGAGAATCCCTCTGTCCTCTGCTCCTGTTCTATAACATCTGGAATTTAAGATTCTAAAGCTAAGGGTCAAAGCCTTTGTTAATGGAATCATAATAGTTTACATTGGGACCGCCTTTAAAGTTTTGAAACCCTTTACAAGCCTGATCTCATTTGAGCCTCACAACAACCCTGTGGGCTTGGTGCTATTATTATCATCTCCTCCTACAAACAAGTAAACTGAGGCCCAGAGAGCCCAGGGGCACAAAGCTATTAAGTGTTCAAGGCAGAATTTGAACACAGATCGTCTTAATCCCAAGCCTAGTACTCTATCCATTGCCTCTAACATACCAGGATTTTGTAAATCTATAATCTTGAAATAAGATTTTTAATTTCATGAAAGCAGCAAAACTTGCATTTCTCCTAAATTCACTATTTCTGTCTTGGGCACCATGTCTTCCAGTCACTCAGGTTCCCAACCTGAGAGTGACACGTGGCTCTTCCTTCCCCATCATCTCCCCAATAGAATATAATATACTCCATGAATGCAGGAACGGATTCAGTTGTGTCTTGGTATTTCTAGCACCAAACATATGCTCTGTGGCTTAAGAATGTTTTTTGAAAGAAGGAAGGAAGGAAGGAAGGAAGGGAGGGAGGGAAGAAGGGAGGGAGGGAAGGAAGGAATGAGGGAAGGGGGGAGAAAAGGAAGGAGGGAGGAAAGGAAGGAGGGAAGGAAGGAAGGAAGAAGGGAGGGAGGGAGGGAAGAAGGGAGGGAGGGAGGGAGGAAAGGAAGGAAGGAAGGAAGAAGAAAGGGAAGAAGGGAGGGAGGGAGGAAGGAAGGAAGGAGGGAGGAAAGGAAGGAGGGAAGGAAGGAAGGAAGAAGGAAGGGAGGGAGGGAAAAAGGGAGGGAGGGAGGAAGGAGGGAAGGAGGGAGGGAGGGGAGGGGAGGGGAGAGACTCTAGATCTGGCGCCAGGAAAGACCTGGGTGCGCGTCCTGCCTCTGACCCTTAAGAGCTCTATGAGCTCATCTACGTCATCTGTAAAACGAACATAATCACACTTTGGCCACTCGCCCCACAAGGCAACACGAAGGAGGCTCTCCGTAAGCCCTCTTGGGTCGCTAGCCCTTAACGCAAGGTACAGACTCGGTTAATGAATCTTCTTTTCAGTCCTACACGCATATCAATATACTTTACCCACAAGCACACGTGGTCCCTCTCCCCATAAAAGCTTCACAGGCTGGGGACTGAGTAGGCAACCCTGGATTCTGGGGCGCTGCTGGCTTTGGAAGGAGCTTCCTCCTGTTAAGAACTCTCGTGCAGTTCAAGTGTGGAGAAGCGATGCTGAGAAGCCCAGAGGAAGGACTATGGCAAGACCGAAACCCCTCCTTCCATGTTTCTACTGAGCTAGCAAGGAATGGGGGGGGGGGGAGGAATTAGACACTTCTCTGTGACAGGAAGAAGGGAAAGAAAGTGGACCTCGTGGTTCTTTGGAGCATTCCAGAAGGCATGGAGAGATGGGATCAGCCAGGTAGCAGACTGGGGCTGTCAAGATTCTTTGAATTCAGTCCATAGTAGCCCTGCTTCCCCTGGAGCACTTCCCAAGAAAAACTCCAGTTCCATTTTATACACCCCACCAATTTATTTCTTATTTGGGGCGGGGGGAAGAGGGAAGTACAGTGAGAAGGGAGAGATTCAACACTGATTCTCGGCCCCCCCATAGCTGCTGTGATTCACAAGGAATAGATGCCCATTCCTTTATGTATTTCAATTCCTCTGCTATTTTAAATTGCTAGTGAAGTATGTAGTTACTTACAATGATCCTAATCCAGACCAGTAAAGTGCAAAGTTTAAGACTGAGAAAGGGGAAATCAATCCAAAGTGAAGACTTTTTCCTCAACCCAGACTGAGGTGAACATAAACTGCTCAGAGAGATTTTATGCAATTTTAGGCACCTCTGAGAGATCTTTACCTCCTAGACTTCTTTAAACCCCAGAGAAGGACTTAAGAAGGAAATGAGTCAGTAGCATGGAGCCGGGGGAAGTCGGTGCACTTGTTTGGTTGACTATCCTATACATGGAACACAGGCATAGCCCCACTTAGCTATGCACACAATCCATGAAAGCATGTCTAGGCGTATGGATATGCATGTGTATACTCATGTGTCTACATGTATACACATACCAAAAGGGTCCATCAACAAGCATTTTTGAAGCATCTTTATTATATGCCAAGGGCTATGCTAGGTGCTGGAGATACACAGACAAAAAGGAAACTGTCTTCACCCTCAAAGAGTTTACATTCCATCAAGGAACCAACATATGTATAAGCAAATTAAAAAAAAACAACAAGGTAATCTGGGGAAGGATCAAGAAAGTTTGTGATGGAAATTAGGTTTCCTAACAGGTGGAGGTGAGGACGTACACCCCAGTCACAGAGCACACATATCCATTCATTCACCATGTAGACAATTTATAAAAACTTAGACATAAGTCCATGTATGTATAGAGCCCCACATGTATGTATATATATGTTGAGACTAATCTACATCTTTTTATACATGCCTGTGCATATGTGTTTCATACTACCCCCTATTTCTCACTCTCATTTCCCTCCAGGAAAGCCCCCCTCAAGCCTGGTTAGGTCAGACTAGCTGCTGAGAGAACTATGGATTCATGGCTCTCTTGGGGTCCTGGAGGTTTTCCTCCTTTGTTCTTAGCCCATTTCAAAGCCCCAACCCCAGGAGAGATGTAAAGATGGGGGAGGGAAAAGCGGGAGACTTGGAACATTCCTCTCATTCTTTAACTCTCTCCAAAGATGCCCCTGGGAGCTATAGAGAGGCAGAAAGGATCTGGGTCCAGCTTCAGAAAGCCTGGCAGGTAGCATGGCCTGCTCCTTCTGCCCAGAGCTGCTTGGATCAATAACTGCCCACCTTGCCCCAGCATTGGTGATTACCATGACTGGGCTCCAGGCCCACAGAGGGCCTGGCCCTTTGGTTATTAGTTAAATCCAGGGTGGCTTGTGGGGTGGGGTGGGGGAGCAGGAGGGTCAGTCAATGTGCTGAGACTGCCCAGAAGTCCTTGGGGAGACTGAGTCAGGGAGTACAGAAAGGACTGCAAAGTTCCCTCAACCACAAAATTTTCATTGATTCAAATGTTTGGTCAGAAGAGGGGTGAGGGTCTCCCCAAGAAAGGGTGTTAGCCCACAACCTACCATCTAAGGAGATGCAGACCTCTCACTCAGGACACATGGGTCTGAGCTGACCCCTCCAGGGCCACTCTGCCCAGAACCTCGGGCCCAAGTCAGAAGACAAGGTTGGTGAAATATGAGAACAAGTCCTTTGGACAATCATTACAGATTTCTTTATTTAATTTCCTTCGAGACATACCTATGTAGCAACAAGCTGCTGACTCAAGGAATTTCAGAAGCAAGACCAGTTTAGAGGCAACAGAAAACACTGGTGAAGAACAGAAGCCAAAGGAAGCAGTCAGAGGTTCCACCCACTTTAGAACAGTACATCTGAAAATGATCCGGGGATATAAGTAGACCAGCAGCTCAATGCAAGTCAACAGGGTGATGTAAACAATCCCTACAGCTCACTCATAGGATCTTGGGCTACATCAAGAGATATATAATGGCCTAGAATAAGGAGGCAAGTGGGAGTCCCACTGTTCTCCATGATCAGCCCACACCTGAGTCCTGGGTTCAATTCTATGGGCCACATTTTAGGAAGCATGCTAATAAACTGGAGAACATTCAGAGAGAGAAAGCCAGGCTGGGGAAGGGCTTAGAGGTCATGGCATGTAGGGATCTACTGAGGGGATAGAGGATGTCCCTCCTTGAAAGGGAAGACAGAGGAGACACAATGGCCGATTTCAGGCATTTAAAAGAAGTCCAGTGGAAAGAGATTAGGCTTGTTCTGCTTGGCCTGGGACAGGGCAAAAGTAGGAGCCTTGGACAGATAGGCCTGATGTCCAGACAAACGTCTTCACAAGGAGAGCTGACCCAGAGGGAAAAGACTGCTTGGGGGGGGGGGGGGCGCTTTGCCAACAGGCTGGACTTGGTGAGGATGGTGTGATGGTGATTCTAGGTTAGTCATGAGCCTCTTCCATCTTTGATATTTGGGGATTCTCCTCAAAAACAAATAAACCAGCACTTGATTGAGTTGCTTTTGTCCTGGGAAACTTAGTGTGATACTCACACCCTTTGTTGGTGACTATGAGAATGATTGTTGTTCAGCCATTTTTCAGTCACATGGGCCCATTTGTGGCCCCATTTGGGCTTTTCTTGCAGAGATACTGAAGTGGTTTTCCATTTCCTTCTCCAGCTCCTTTTACTAAGGAAGAAACTGAGGCAAACAGGGTTAAGTGACTTGCCCATGGGACACACAGCTATTAAGTGTCTGAGGTCAGATTTGAACTCAGGTCTTCCTGACTTTGGGTCCAGCACTCTATCCACTGTGCCACCTAGCTGCTAAGAATTAGGAAGACAATATCTGATCTCCAGGATACCCTTCTCCTTTGTGCTCCCCCAGGACCTGATTCCAGGCTCCCTTTGCATCCCATGAAAGATTCTCTGGTACTGTTCCAACCAGGCTCACACCCGTCTTCCCACCCCAGAATCCTTTCCTCCTCGATAACCAGCCTACCCCCACTCCCTCCCCCAACCCCTCCACTCTTCTTGCTCCCACTCTAAGGCTAATTAACTCCTCAGAGAATTTCATGCAATCCACTGCAGCTGGGCTGGATCTAGGCATTGATGTCTGTCTATTTTTCCATTCATTTCCTACTGTATCCATCGAACTGTACACTCAGATCTGTGGATCTGGATGTGGATTTTGTTTCCACAGAATTGGCAAGTTGGGCAGGGCCTCAACAGCCTTCTAGTCCAAGCCATAGACAAAGGAATCCCCACTCCCCAGCCCTGGAGAGTGGGCATCCAGCCTCTGCCTGAAGACCCCAAGGAGGGGTCTTGCTATCTCTCAAGGCAGTCCCTTCACCTTTGGAATAGCTCTCCTTGTTAGGAAGCCTTTTCTGTTGTTACACAATTCAAGGAAGTTTGTATGATCTTAACAAATGCCTGGGAGATGCTTCAGTGGAGAAGAGAATGATTTTACTAAAGGAGATCAAATAATATTTTTAATAGCAGCAAATGGCCAGTCCAATAATCAATAATGGGATAAGGTATTCTTGTCCATTTTCAGCCAATTAGGCAGTAGTAGAGGTGAGACTACTTACAGAATATTATTTGCAAAACTCTGTGTGTTTCCTTCTCAGCCCTACCAGTCCAAGGTCACACAGCCAGGACTAGAAGCCAGGGCTTATGATTCTCTATCCAATTCAATTCAGTTCCATTCACGGCAGCATTTAATCAATGCTTTTTAGATTGGATTGGAATTCTACACATATTTACTGAGTACCTACTATGTGAAAGTAAGAGAGAAAAAAAGAAGGCTGAGAACTTAATCCTGGAGAAAGTCATCATTTAGTAGCCAGTCAGAGCAAGTTCAGAGTTTATGTCTGAAGATCATGATGCTTTACAGAAATTAGGATATCATTTGCTCAGCAAAGATATTTGCTTCCCTCATGGAGAAAATCTAGGGCAGGGCCCAGATCAAAGATAGATTCCCCACAGATGACAAGGTTCACCACGGCTTATAGGTGATGTGCTGCTCGATGGCATCAAGCCCTGAAACTACTACTATCTCCCAAGATATTCATAACCACTCAAAAGATCCCTGCCTGACTATCCACACAGAAAAAAAAACAAGTGGATGAAAAATGCCTGCTGTCCTGGCTTTAGTATGCAATTAGATGAAGAGCCCATAGAGTTTATCCAATAGGATATGTATCTCAGATAGACACTATGAAAGGGAGGAGGAAGGGAAGCTGGACAGCCTTTGGGAAACTGCCTGCATTTTGTTTTGGGGGTTTTGGTTTCATTTGGTTTTTGTTTTGTTCTGTTTTGTTTTAGCAACCCTGAACCCTAAAATAAAATCCTATATTTTGAACAGCAACAGAGAGACTACAATGGAATTAATTCCAGTCCTATCTCTAACACATACCGGGTGTGTGTGTGTGTGTGTGTGTGTGTGTGTGTGTGTGTGTGTGTATGATCCTGAGCAAGTTACATAGTTTCTCAATTTCTCCTAGTGATATCAAAGGTATTGGAGAAATCTATCTTTGGAAAAGGATGTGACTAGAGCAACATGGGGGCGGGGGCAGGAGAGACAGAGACAGAGACAGAGAAGGCAGAGAAGTAAGCCAAATGCTCCATTGTTCCATTACCTTCAAACCATGTCAGGAAGGCTCTCAGTGTGCTGGGGAGGAAATTCCCAAGGACTGGAAAAGTAAGAGGGCATGGGCAGATGAAGTACCCATAATGATGGAGATCAAGAACCAACAAAGGGATCGATGTCTAAGCTGGGTCCTTATAGAGCCCACTCCAGTCTCTTCCTTCCTCTCTAAACCTCCACACAGATCCATCCACCCACCTCTCAATGCCCCCTCCTCCTGCACCATGCACCATTGGGATGGACTTGCCTTCCACATTATTGAGGAGATAGAGGCCATCCATTGTAAGTTCCCTCATTCCCTCTGGCAGGCACCTTAAAGCCTCTGTATGTCCTTATCTCACTGCAGCCTTCTCTCCCCTCTAAGGATGAAGCTGCCCTTCTTCTCATTAAAGTTAGCCCCTCCACTCTTGCCATCCATCTCTTCCTCTCCAGGGCCCCCTGGAACCTTGTTCTATCCCTACAGAGAATTCTCTAGCTCCAGTCTCCCTCTTCTATTGGCTCCTTCCCCCTCTTCCTGGCATGTCAGAGAAAACCTTCCCTTGACTCTTCCAGAGATGGTCCCTTCACTCTCCTTCCCCCTCCCTCCTAACTCCTACCTACCTTCCCTGTCTCTACTTCCCCACCCTCCTACAAAAGGCTGCTGCCTTATTGGTCTACTGAAATTGCCCTCTCTCAGGCTGCTAGTGGTCTTTCCAGAGTCATCTCCATCATTTGACACCACTGACTGACCCTTCTATCCACGTTCTCCCTCTTCCCTTGGCTTTTGAGATGCAACTCTCTCCTATAAGGATCAAAGAATCATAAACCTGGGGTTGGAAGAGACCCCAAAAGTCAACTGATCCAACCCCCTCGTTTTATAGGTGGAGAAACAGGTTCAGGGAGGTTGTGTCTTGACTAAGGCCACACAGCATTAGAGGTAGGATTCGAACTAAGGTGCTCTGACTCTAGTCACCTCACCACACTGTAGAAGGCTGCCTGATACCCCACTTCTACTCAGAGCCTTCATTTAACGTAGACAACAGTGGGAACAGGGGTCCTGGAGCTGGAGAACCTGAGTTTAAGTCTCCTCCCTGACACCTGCTGCCTCTTCAACCTCAGGCAAGTCATGCCTCTTCCTCATCTGTAAGATGAAGGCATTGGACAAGATGGCCTCCCAGCTCTGATTCCATAAACTCTAAACCTCCTCTAGCCAGCTCCCAAATCATAGCTTTCTCCAAGACTGGGTTCTCAGCCTTCTTTTCTTCTATATTATTTTTGTATAGTAGACACTCAGTAAATATGTGTCAAATTTAATTCAATCTAACAAAAAATAAAACCCAGCTAAGTGGTGCCATGGATAGGGCATTGGGCCCGAAGCCAGGAAGACTCATCTTCCAGAGTTCAAATCTTGCCTCAGACACTGATGAGCTATGTGACCCTGGGCAAGTCACTTAACCCTGTTGGCCTCACTTTCCTCACCTGTGGAATGAGCTAGAGAAAGAAATGGTAAAGCACTCTAGTATCATTGCCAAGGAAATCTCAAATGGAGTCAACAAACAACAAAAACATTTATTAAGGGCTGCTATGAACTGAATTGAATTGAATTGGATACTCAGTCAAAAGCCCTGAGCTCTCATCCCAGCTGTGTAACCTTGGACAAATCATTTCCTTCCTCTGGGCCTCAGTTTCCTCATCAAGACTAGATGATCTCTAAGGTTGCCTTGCGTCATGACATTCTCTGCTTCCAAGGAGGAAGCTAATTGGTTGCAGCTGATAGGTTGGGGATTAGGTTGGGAGGGGGGAGGCAGGAACTGAGTTTCCCAGCATGCCGGACACTGCCCTGTGGTTTATATCAAATTGTCAGCCCCCAGCCGGCCTGCTCCTCCCCACCATGGCTGCTCGCCCGAGCAGAGCCTCAGGAAACACTGCCCGTCCCTACAGTGTGTTTACACTGCTCAGACTCGGGCGAGGGAATGTGATCCTCATCACGGAGGGTGGGCTGCCTGCAGGCTTTGCTGTCTTGTCCACATCGATTTCCCCGAGACTGTACATGGGCCAGGCCCCCTTGCAGGGTTCGCTCCCTGCCCCAGCCCCCTTCAGCCCCGGGCTCCCCCACAGGCACCACCCCTCAGGAGGGCATCCTCTGCTTTGTGCTATCCAAAAATGGACAGCACACAATATATTTCTTAGCCAAATTTACGGCCCCAGTGTTGAGTGGGGTTTGGTTCATGCTTAATACGTGGGTAATTTTGGCCTCCAGAGGTCATCAAATTGGAACCTGTCACTTCATGAGCCTCAGAAAGGTTGAGGGATTTGCCTAAGTTCTCTTAGCTATCAAGTCAAAAAACTGAGATGGCAGGCCAGGTCTTCCCACCGGATCTGGCACCCTGGCCCCACCAGTGTTCTGTCCGACCTCATGGAAGGTGATGGCTTCTCCCTCCTCGGGGGCCTTTAAGCAGAGGCAGGGAGACCACTTGTCAAGTAAGTCATCACTTGATCTCCTTTCACAGATGACAGACTGGAGGGCTTCTGAGCTTCCTTCCAGTGCTCAGATTCTGGGATTCCAAGGATGAAGTCAGGGCAGAGCAGATCTCAGTGGGGAGCAGAAACTAGTAAGGAAGGTAACATCCCTCCCAGGAAGCTAGACCCCAAATCTGGACTGTCATTCTGCACTCCCAGGACTCATGACTCAGTCTCCAGGACTGCCTTTTAGGTAATGAGATCTATGACTGGGATGGGGAGGGCTGAGACACCCAGGAGAAGTCAAAGACTCCATGCTGCAGTCAGGTAGATGGTAGAATATCAGGATGTCAGATCTGTGTTTTCCAACCCTTCTCTTTAGACTTACCATTAGACTGATTGTCTAATCAGTCCTTCATTCTCCATTTGGATATTTCTAGTGATGTGGAGCTCATTACCTTCCAAAACAATTCATTCCACTTTTAGACAGCTCTCATTCTTACATAGAACTTCAGTTCTCTCTGCCTTCCACCAACTCTTCCTTGTTCAGCCCCCTAGAACCGGGTCCCATATCAGTCCCACAAACTTGCCTTCCTTCTTACCCAGTGTCCCTGGGAGTGATTTGCAGCTGATTTTTCACTGCAAGAAATCTTCCACTGGATCTGGGTTTACTGGATCTTTCTCCGTTTTTAACAGCCATACAGCATAGACCTTCAAGCTACTAGACCAAGAAGCACTAATCCTAGCTTTTCCATGAACTATCCAGGACCTTGGACAAGAATCTTCTTCTCTAAGCCTCAGTCTCCTCTTCTGCTAAAGGACACTAGTCATTGCTGTTTGACCTCCCTTCCAGGTCAATGGTGAGATTCCAATGAGAAGCTAGGAGAGGAAAGGTTTGGAAACTATGAATCCCTGTGCCTGGCTCCTATTAGAATAAAAGCTCCTTGAGGGCAGCTGGGTAGGTAGCATCAATCAATCCAGAAGCATTTAAGTGCTTATTCTGTGCCAGGCGCTGTGTTAGGAGCTAGGAATATAAAGCCAAAAATAAGTCTCTACCCTCAAGGAGCATTCATTTGGTTTTAAAACAGATTCTTATTGATGTCTTTTTTTTCACTGCCTAGATTTTTCCCTGTATCTAAATCCCTTAAAACAAAATTTTAAAAGAGAAAGAGAAAGAAGAGGGGGAAAGCAGCAAAACTGGTCAATTCTTTAAAATCTGACAGTCTACACAATGGTTCACACCCATTGCCTTTCCTCCAAATCTCTGCAAAAGGCAGGGGTTGGGGATGTCTCTTCTCTGGGAAGTCCTTTGTAATTGTGCAACATTGATTTCCTTTTTTTGTTTTGCGGTGGTTCTTTATGTTACATTGTCATCATTGTGAGTTCCTTGTTTTCTTGGTTCTTCTGTCTTCACTCTGTATCAGTTCTTATAAATCTTCTCTGTAGTGGTCACATGTACCATTTCTTATAGAACAGTAACTTCCTATTGCATTCATGTACCACCATCTGTTTAGTCATTCCCTGATCTATGGATACCTACTTCATTCCAAGCTCTTTGCTAAACAAAAAGTACTGCTATAAATATTTTGATGAAGATGAGGACTTTTTGTCTTCTTTGCAATTACCTCCTTATAATCTATGCCCAGCAGTGGAATCTCTCGGTCAAAGGATATAAATATTTTAACCGCTTTATTTACATAATTCAAAATTGTTTTGCTGAATAGCTTTACTTATTTACAGTTCCACCAACAATGCACCAGCATACTGATCTTTCCACAGCCTCTTCAACATTGACTATCTCCATCTTTTTTTGTCATCTTGGCCAATTTGCAGGGTTTGAGGTGAAACCTCAGAGTTGTTTTGATTTGCTTTTGTCTTGTTGTTAGTGAGTTGGAGTATTCTTTCATATGGTTGTTAATAATTTGTAATTCCTTTTGAGAAATTATTTGTTCCTATCTTTTGACTGCTCATGACTTTTGATGGGAGCTTTCGTTTTAAAGGTGAGCACATACATGCATAGCACAGTGCCTGGTACATAGGAAACAATAAATGCTTTTTCATACATTTAGGTTCAGTATATATGAGACACGTGCAATGTAGAAACAAGGTAATCTTAGAACAGATAGTCTAAGCACTAAGAACCTGGGGTAGAATCCAGCTTCTAATCCATCTCCTCTGCTCTCCCTCTAGCTAGACTAGGGAAAGGCATTTAGTTCCTTTGGTCTTCAGTTTTCTCCTCTGAAAAATTAAATGTTTGGACTAAATGGCCTCCAAAATTCCTTCCAACTCTTTATATATAACTCCTGACATTCAGCCCTGTTCCTGAGCTGCTGGGTCATAGGTCCAGCCAGCTGAGTGAAGGGACCCCAGAGTCTATTCACATATCTTAGACTTTAAAGGATCTTAGAAGCCCTTGAAGAAAAGTGTGGACTACTCTGGGCATGCCTACTATTTTCTTTCCCGAAGGGACTGGCTTTGGGAAGTCCCTTTTCCCCCTCTGTGTCTCAGTTTCCTTTTTTGTCACAAGAGAGATCATAGGACCTTAGAGGTCATCTAATACAACACTGTCGTGTTATAATTTAGGAAACAGAGGCAGGCAAAAGTGAAGTGTCTTCTCCCAGGTAGTAAGTGCCCAAAGCAGGAATTGAAGAGTCCCTCCTGACTCCAAATCTACTCCACTCTACCAGGGACATCATGCTGCCTCTCACGATCTTGAAAATACTGTGGTCCCAAGACTTTCTGGAGAATTCAATTCAACAAAAGTCAGCATCAGCTTCCACCTCAGTTTGCCACTTTCCCTAAAATCTTTCAGAGAAACATGAAGCACTTCTGTAGTTGATAGCCCAGAGTCTCCTGCAGGGAGGGAGGCCAGGCTGGCTCAGCCCATGTTTCCTCCCTCTGCCTGACTGTTTGTCTAATATAGCACTAATATGACCTAATGTTTTATCTAATTTGGAAATTACAATCGACCTGGGGGGCTTGCTCCACCAGCCAATACCAACAGAGAAAGCAATTCCTTCAGCCTGTTTCCTTTGCTTGGGAATGTGGTGGATAATTCATGTTTCCTTTAGGAGCTGACTTTCCTTCTTCTGGAGTCTGCTGCCTGCCCTGGTGTTCTGAGTTAATGGTTATAAAATGGCTGTTTCACAAGCTGCCCTTGAATGAGCAGAAAGATGTGAATTCTGTTCCACTTGCCATCAGAGCCATGAATGAACTCAGTCTCTGTCAAAATCAACCAAGCAGAAAAACCTGAGCAGCATCCTAGGACAGAAATCTTGAAGTCCGGCTGCCTAGCTTCACAGATAAGGACGGGCACAGAGAGCAGTGGACCTTGGCCCAAGGTCACACAGAGACAGTCATGGAACTAAGAATCTCACCGGGTCCTCAGAATCCAGAAGCAGTCCCCTCTGAGTGACTTTGGGCAATGCTGTCAACTCACCTGGACCTCATTTTCCTTATTGAATTCATTCAGCTAGATTCAGGAATTCTTAACCTGGGGTCCACGAACACTACCCCATGTCAGGAAGCTTTTAAAGGACTCACTCACTGAACTCCATTTCACATCTCCATGCCTTTGCTTTGGTCTTTCCCCTTGCTGGAAATGCTCTTCCTCTTTACCTCAGTCTCATAGAATATCTTTTCCTTCAGGACTCAGCTCAAGTACCACCTTTCACACAAGCCCTTCCTTATCCCCCCAAATGCTAATATATGATGATGTATACTATATTTAATATGTTGGATATATTTGTATAAATAATATATGTCACCCAGGTAGTAAACATCAAGATAAGACTTTAACCCGGTCCCTTGACCACCACTACCGTATGGTCCTATTTCTATACTCTGGGGAATGGAATTAATCTACTCAGTCTTCTACCCATCATCTATTTGAAGGAGGCTATTCTGTGAAACTGTTATGGAGGTAGCCAGGTGACTCAGTGGATAGAATTCTAGGCCTGGAGTCAAGGAAGATGTGAATTCAAATCTGGTCTCAGACACTAGCTAGCTGTGAGACCCTGGGCAAGTCACTTGCTTGCTTCAGTTTCCTCATCTGTAAAATGAACAGGAGAAGGAAATGGCAAACCACTCCAGTATCTTTGCCAAAAAACCCCAAATGAGGTCACAGAGAGTCAGACACAACTGAAACAACTGAACTACAACCGCCAGATTCAGTCTCCTCCCATTTGCCCTTCTGCTACTTAAAGGCAGCCATCCTTTTCCCCCTGCGTCCTCTCTTCTCTGTCCCCAGTTTTTTTCAAACAATCCTCAAATGCCATGAACTGGAGGCCCTCCAACATTCCAAGTGCTTCCTCTGGAAACTGTCCAGCTTATCACTGTCCTTCCTAAAATATGGCAGAAAGCCTTGTCTCGAGTCACGGTTGGTTCCTTACTAACTGTATGACCTGGACATAGGAGTCTTCCCCTGCCTAAACCTCAGTTACCCTATCTATATAATGGGAGAATTAGACTATATGAAGGCTAGATAAATAATGCTCTGACCTACAGGATCTTAGATTTAGAACTGGAAAGTACCACAGCGGCCACAGAGTTCAGTGCCATGGTCTTACAGGTGAGAAACTGAGGCACAGAAAAGTTTAATGAATTCCCAGGGTCATACAACTAATAAGTATCTGAGGCAGGATTTGAACTCAGGTCTCCCTGACTCCAAGTCCAGCACCCTGATTCCTATTACACGGTGACTTTCCCCGAGGTCATATTATTATTATTAATTATTAGCAGCAACAGCAGTATTTACATAGCCTTTAAAGATTTACAAAGCTCTTCACAGATATTATCTCATTTGAGCTCCACAACATAACCTATACCACACAATAAAACTGCTTATTACTATAATAACAAAGAACTGACACAGAAAAGAAAATACCAATGTAAGTGCTATATTCCTCTTGATTTTACATAGGAGGAAATTAAGGCAGACAGAGGTTAAGTGATTTGCCCAGGATTTCACAGTTATGTGTGTCTAAGGCTGGATTTGAACTCAGGTCTTCCTTTCTCTACAACCTAGAAGAAGCGCCTTGACTGGCAAGGGCATGTGCTCAGGTGTTTACAGACTGAGGTGACTGGTTGTTTTGATGTGAATGATCTGCTCAATGCTTAGCATATAAAACCAGGACTCCAGAAATCCACATTGACTTATCGACTGAGGCCTAACAGTGGGCTTGTTCCTGGGGAGCTGACTGGTTGTTTTTCATGTGTTTTGTCCAATTGACCGGTTGTTTAATCGAACTGATGGACTGTTTGTGCATTGTTGGACTGAGCTGATGGTCTGTTTTGACATCTATCAACCTCCCTGTTTAGGCATGTGGGGCTTGAGGTGGTCAGGGGCTTGGTCCACATTAGGGAGGGGCCTAGATGCCAGACCACCTGAGGTTCTGTTAGAAGGACTGGGGGATGTTTAGGTCACAGTATGCCACCTACTTGTCACCTGTGTGACCTTGGACAATGCACTTATCCTCTTTGGGCCTCAGTATACTTATCCATAAAATTGAAGAGATTGGACTAAATGCCTTCAGATTCCATCCAGCTCTAGACCTAATTGCCTCTTGTGATTATGAGGGAACATGACCACTGTCACCGAGCACAGGAAACACTGTCACAAGAAAAGGATGAGATTGGTTCTGCCTGGTCACAAGGGGAGAAATATTTGTCTAAGTACTTGACAAACCTTTGCAGGCTCTGCAAAGGTCAGCCCTCACCACCACCACCATTACTGGTAATAAGCTCTTTTCTCTCATCTGGCTCAATGGAACTCAGGTGAAACTCAGTCCTGGAAAAGTTGCTGCCCTCCCAGCTACTATTATTTCACATTGAATATTCAAGTAAACCAAGTGTAAATTGTTGTTATAATCAATCAAGGGTATATTGTGCTTCTGTTTTGTTGAGGGAGGCAGCCCTGTCCGGACAGGGAGCTGACCTCAGAGGCAGGTTCAAGGGTGACCTCGACATGGAATGATCAGATGATGTTGGGCAACTGCCTTTGTCTCTCAGTGCCCCCAGGACACTCTCCAAACCAGAAAGGGGATGATTACCCACAGATCTAGATCACCAGAGACAGAGCTCCCTACACCTGGGGAGGTAGGGATAACTGAGCTCATATCCCATCTCTGACAGTTCCTAGCTGGGTGACCTTGGCAAAGTCACTGAAATTCTCTGCACCTCAGTTTCCTCATTAGTAATATGAGGATAAAAATAGCACCCTCCTTCCAGCTTTGTTATTAGAATCTAATGAGATATTGTGCATAAGTCACTTTGCAAACCTTAAAACCCTCTACTATTACCATTGTGGTTATTCATACACATTTTCTTCATCTGATCCTTGTGGCAACTCTGTGAGGTTGCTACTTCTGAGACACAGAAAAGTAAAGGAACTGGCCCAGGGTCACACAGCCAGTAAGTGGCAGAGACAGATTCCAGATCACTTTCCATTGACTCCAAGACCACCATGCTTAGACCACTCTACCTCTGGAGAAGGAATGAATAAATGAGTGAGCATTGATTAAGCCCTTACAATGTATTGTGTTAAAGCCTGGGAGGAGAAAGAGGGGCTGGTGACTCTGTATAGCCCTGCCTCACTTAAATCCAATTCACTTGCTGGTCATGATATCTCCTTCCTGATGTCATGGTCATCTTCGAGTATGGTGGACTTGAACTATTCCACTGGGGAACCAACTGGCCAGTTCCACTTGAGCAATGCTGCTTCCTTTCTCCCTCCCTCCCTTCCTTCCTTCCTTCCTTCCTTTCTTCCTTCCTTCCTTCCTTCCTTCCTTCCTTCCTTCCTTCCTTCCTTCTTTCTTTTCCCTCTTCTCCCTCCTCTTCTCCTCCCCTCTCCCTCTGTCCACATAGGGAAACATACCCTTACATGAGGGTGCTCTGCCCAAAGAAATATAAATTTGGATTGCTGCAACATAGTAAGATTTCTTTTTTATGGACCATGCCTTAAACCTAAATCACTCTGGCTCTCATTGATTGGACAGCAATAGGGCCCAGCCCAAGCCTTACTTAGTCATTGTTTGGATTCTGATAGCTCAGAGTGAGTATAAATAGCAATTGTTTCTATTTTGGCCTGAAACCCAGAAGGTTTTCCCCTTCCTGATTGATTTTTTTTACTAGGTAAAAGAGGCTATTTTTGCTTCATTTTTTACCTAGCCTTAATCACTGAATGGGCATTGTGTTGGACAAACTGCTGCCTAGGAAAGACCTTAGCTCCAAAAGGCCTCCCATTGCATTTTGGGCCATCTCCAGTTGGTCCTGATGAATATCTGGCCACTGGACCCAGATGGCTCTGGAGGAGAAAGTGAGGCTGGTGACTTTGCACAGCCTTCCTTCATTTAAATCCAATTCACTTGCAAGTCATGGCATCATCTCCCTGATGCCATGGTCCTCCTCAAGAATGAAGGACAAACAACAACATAAACCACAACAAGGGGACAGAAATATAAAAGCAAAGACAGCCTGGCCTCAAGGGCCTTACAGTCTAATAGAGGGGGCAACACAGCAGAGGAGTGATGGCCAGGGAGGGTCACTGTGGTTTGGGAAGTCCTAGGAGTGGTCAGGGGAGCCCTGGGTGAGGAGATTGGAGTGCCCTTTCTACCGACAAGGCAGCACTAATTTAATGATGGTCCTAGAAACTGGAAAGAAACAGGGAAGGGACAGGGGAAGGAGGATGGCAAAAGTAGCTGGTGAGAAGATGCCTGGAGAATACAGTGAAGTATGGCTAGAACCAGCCTAGCTCTAAGGGGCCACAGGAGGCACTTGCTCTCAGGACAGTTGAGAACTAGTGGGATGTAAAGTAACACAACCTCATAATTGTAGCTGGCCAAAAGCTGCCTAGAAACACTAGAAAGGTAGTGTCTGCACTGCAACTGTCTAGAAAGGTAGTCCCTGTCACTACAGGTCTTGACTTTGAGCATGGATGAGTAGACCATTTGTCACAAATGTAACAGAAGAGATTACTTTCCTCATACTCCTCTACTTAAAAGCAGATCTGACCATCCCTACCCTGTTCCATAAACTCAGTGGCTCCCTATTACCCTCCAGGATTAATTATTTTTAAAATCTTATTTGGCTTTCAAAATCTTTCATAACCCTACCCCTTCCGACCGGTACAATCTTTTTGTATTTTATGCCCCTCAGTGCACTCTACTATCCAGTGGTACCAGCCTCTTTGCTATTCCTCACACAAAACTCTCCATCTTCTAACTCAAGGTGCTCTCTCTGGCTGTGTCCCCTGCCTGGGGTGCCCTCTCTCCTTATCTCTGGTTCTGGCTTCCTTCAAGTCCCAAGAAACCTTTCTTCTTAATGCCAGGGCCTCCCCTCTGTTGCACATCTCAGATTTGATTCTGCCTCCATTTTCTTTGTACAGAGTTGTTTACATGTCCTCTCCCCCACTAGACTGGGAGCTCCTTCAGGGAAGGGCCTGGTTTTTTGCCTCTTTGTATCCCCCAGCCCTTAACACCAAGCCTGGCACATACAAGCTGGGCTAGATACACTCTAGGGTCCCTTCCAACTTGGAGATCCCAGGATTCAATGCAGCAGTATTGTTGTGTAATGTTTAAAACAACAGTGGGACATTGGGCTTGGAGCTAGCACACCTGGTCCACAAACACAACTCTTACTTATTACTTCTATGTATGTAGAAGTAATAAGGACTGGGCAGCTCCTAAGGCCTCTTCCAGCTCCTACATCTCATGCCTTCATGGCATCAATTGCTCTCATCTCCCCCACTGGCTATTTAGGATTAGATGGTCAGGGTTATCTGGGTATTTTAGTGGTATTGGATGGAGCTGACTGATTCTCCCTAGGCTCCAGCCATGAGCTGTACTTTGCTTTTCCTCCTGAGAAGGCCCAACAGGAAAGATGGCCTCCTAGTACAGCCATGAAGAAGTGAGCTTGTTGGGACCCAGAATGACTGTCCATCCCTTCCCACGCTCCCACAGGTGTAGACAGAAATGTTGAGTTGGGCTTCATTGCAGCAGAGAAGGAACAAGCAAGGGAGGGGGATAGATCTGGGGGCTGGAATGTGTTAGTGCTTGGCAGAAAGCTTCAAGAATGCAACCTCTGGGTTAAGTGGATGAAATGAGGCACCGAGGGGCCATTTTGCTGGAAATTCATAGTCACGCGCACTCCTGCCAAAACCAAGCTTTCTTCAGCCAAAAGGATTCATTGGTGAACTGAGCCCTTCCCCCAGCTCCCACTCAGCCTTGTTTCTGCCAATCCATGCACCTCCAGGAGGTGAGAGGGAGTGAGCAGCCTAGGGCTCACTCTGTGGGTGGCAGTCTCCCCCAAGTCTATCCAGAGGGGGCTGAGCAGGCTGACCGCACACAGAGGCAGAAATGGGTGCCCAGCTGGTTGGTGTGAGGGGAGCCCACAAGTGCCTCTGCCCCCAAGCATCTCCCCCTTTCACAAGATAGCAGCTTAGGTTTCCATTGTCCTAGAATCTAGAACTGGAAAGGACCTTAGCAATTATGTACTATAATGTCCATGTTTGGCAGATGAGGAAACCAAGGCCCAGAAAGGGAAAACAACAGCCTAATTAGTAAGTACAAGTGCCAGAATTCACCCTCAGAGCTATTGAGCAAGTTCAATCCTACAGCTTTTCATCAAGTACCTACTATGTCAGGCCTCGGTGGTATACATTTAAAAATGGAACTACCCCTGCCTTCATGGAGCTTACTCTTTACTGGGGGCAAAAAGTAAAAGACAGACAGAGGGAGAGAGAGAGAGAGAGAGAGAGAGAGAGAGAGAGAGAGAGAGAGAGATGAAAAAGAAAAAGAAAGGAAGGAAGAAGGAAGGAAGGAAGGAAGGAAGGAAGGAAGGAAGGAAGGAAGGAAGGAAGGAAGGGGAGAAGGAAGGAAAGAAGGAAGGAAGGGAGGAAGGAAAACTGGATGATAAGCAGAAAGATAGATAAGAGATAGATATATGGACAGACAGAAAGACAGATATATAAATAGAGATGAATAGGTAGGGGGAGAGAAAGAGAGAGAGATGTAGAGATAGAAAGATGATAGAGATGGACATATGGATAGATTGATAGACAGAAGAGTAAGCAGGTAGATAGATAGATAGATAGACAGACAGACAGACAGATAGATACATAGATAGATACATAGATACATAGATAGATAGACTTTCTAACACAGTACACAGAGAAATGCAAAGTATTTACCTAGTAGATACAAAGTCATTTCAGGAGAGAAGTAATGCCTAGAAGACATAAGAAAGGAGGAGATAGCACCCAAGCTGTACTTTAAGAAGAGGCAGAGGTAAGGCAAGGAGGGCATTCTAGGCATGGGGCACAGCTTGAGCAAAGGCCCAAGCTCAGACACAGAAATACTGTTAGCTAATAGTCCACTTTTCTTGGAAAGGAGAGTGAGGGAAGGGGAGCAATGTGCAGTAGGCCTGGGAATGTCAGATGGGAGCCAGACTGTGCCAACAGTGGCAATGAGGAGTTATCTCAGGCTCTTGAGCAGGGAATGATTGGGGCAGGCTTGTGCTCTGGAAATGTCACTTGGGCAGCAGCAGACAGGAGAGGGAAGAGGCCAATGAGGAGGCCACTGCAAGGATCCAGATGAGAAGGGATGAGACCTGAACTAGGCCAGAAGCTGGTCCTTTTCCCCTGGCTCTTGGTAGATGGTAAGCTCCCTGAAGATAAGATTTTGTGTGGAATCTCCATCTTTGTGTGCCCAGTCCCATACACAGAGGGCCCTGTGCACATGTCATTTTTTTATGCATCTCAGATGGCATTGGTGTTGAGTTCTCCATCTACCAAGATTGTCTCAGACTCCGAGACATTCTAGGACTGGAACCCAATGACCATCCTGCCTGCTAAGATCTACAAGAACATGGGCTCCTTTGGAATGGTCTTTGAAAGCTTGGGGTTAGATTCACATCAGAATGAAGGAATGAATGAATGAGAAAATAAATAAATAAGTACCTACTTTATGCCAAGAACTACCCCAAGTGTTGGGTGTAGAAAGGAATGATTCAGTCCCTGTCTCAGGGAACTTCAGCTCCAGGGCAGATGGAAGGGCCTGGTCATTCTGAGGGGAAGCTGCAGGGTGTAGCATCCTTAGAAGGCATTGGCAAGTCAAATGGCAATGCTTGGGAGTCTGCAGCCCACGGGAGCAGGGCAAATAGTACCAGCCAATGGACCAATGAACCAAAGAGAGTAGTGATAGGGAAAAAATGATGGCCTAGTGAACTTCTACCTCACTAGAGGGATTGTAGCTGGTGACTCCCTGCTCACTTACAAGTGAATGGTAAGTCAGTGTTAGCAGTTAAGTCCATGTGGTGGGGTGAGCATAATTGGGCGGGGGTACCACTCTTGGAAGCAGAAAGTGGGCACTTGAATCTTTTCCTTCAGATAGGTAGGGAGAGAGAGGGAATTGGTCAGTCTTATCCAGGAGGGAAAAAATGAAGGGGAGCACTGGGAGGAAGATTGGGAGAAGGATCCCCAGATGCATTCTGGGCCTGGGGAAGGCAGGAGAGCAGACCCTCACTTTCTACTGAGCTTGCCAGGTATCCCCTGAAATGTTCCTCTGTTTAGAGGCCTCATGCAGAGGAGTTTAATAAATGTGTGTAGTTTGCTGGTGTAGGGAGAGACAGCCCAGTCCTTATAGCATATGCAATGTACCCTCCCTGATATCAGCCCAGTGGAGGTTTGGCGTACTGACTTCCAGAAGTGATGGAGGAGCTCTTTCACCTTCTCATTCAGAGAACCTTCTCATTCAGAATTGACTATTTCCTACTGGCTCACTGCAAGGTGACTAAAAACCTTTTAGTTGTATAATAAGCTGGAAAGTGAATATGTATACAAATAGTTTCAATGGACAAAAGTACCTTTCTCTTTCCTGGTGGCAAGTTGAGGCAAGAACTGCTATGGGTGGGGGCAAAGGTAGTGGCCAAATGCTTTCTCTCCCCATCTGGTTGCCATGTGGCCATGAACACGTGGTCCTTCTATCTCTGTTTTTTTCCTTTCCTGATACTAATAGAATAAGTATCAGAAACAGAGCAGAGCAGGTTATGCATTTGTGACCTTCAGAAGGTCAGAAGAGTCACCAGATGCCCAGAACATGGAGTCCACAACGGAATCTGTTGAGAATCACATCCAAGTCCAGTGAAGAAACAGACCTGAGCAGTGACCTGCTTGACCCAACCTAGTTGTGAATTGACCCAGTTGCCAAAACACCATGTCCTACAAGCAAGGGAACAACAGATTCTCCAACTATGCCACACTCAGAAGTGAATTCTGAGTCCATTCTTCTAAGAACTCAGATGACAGAGAAGAACTCCAAATTTGGAAGATTGTTATATTTTGTTTCTTGCTATGGCTTCTCTGTGTAAAAGGTAACTGATGTTCATTAATATTGCTGAAATATTAACTTGTAATTGATATGGGAAGAACACACCCCATGGGGGCTCAAAATGGTAGTATTAGAATCCTTCGACCCCTCAGGGTCGTTATACCTAGAAACCCAAAGGAAGTAGTAGCTACACTCTGAGGACCCAATTGGCCAGTATGAATATAGCTTGAGAGAGTAAACCCCAGAGTCCACAGGGCTATAATTAATTTAAATTGAATTCAATGGCCTGGCCATGAATCTGGACATTTCTACCTCTTACTATTACACCTGGCTTAGACTCAACTTTCCCATCTGCAAAACGAGGGACTTGAACGAGACCATATCTAATGTTTTCCCCACCCCAGTTTTAATTCTGTGACCCTACAATGGAGCCTAGGACAGGATCTTAGCTCGAGAGCTACAAAGAGGTCATCAAGTCCAACTACTCATTTTTCAAATGAAGAAACTGACGCACAGCGAAGGGAAAGTGAGTCAGAGGGAGGAGGCAGCTGGGTGACAGTGGCTAGGGTGCTGGTGGACTCAGGAAGCCCCAGGTCCAAATCTGGATTCAGACACTTACTGATGCTATGACCCTTGGCGAATGGCAAGTCTTTTTATCTGTCACAATGGACCACCATTAGCATCCTTCTCACAGGATTGTTGTAAAAATCCAATGAGAAAATGTCTGCAAAGTCCTCTGCAAACTGTTAAGTGCTAGAAAGAATAACTTAAAACTTGGAATAACTTAAAACTATATTAAGGCTTTTGGAACAAGTTATATTATTATCGGTATTGCCCAAGGTCATAAAGGCAATAGACAGATCCTGTATTTGAGCCCAGGTCCCCATTTTCCAAATTTATTGCTGCACAGGGCTGCCTCTGGGATGGGATAGAAGTAAACTGTGTTGCCAAAACCCCATTGTAGCCCCATGTCGATCTAGGACCATCCTGAGTGGTCATAGGTAAGGATCCAATATGGATAACAATAGAAGTGTTCAGTGGTGGGGTGCCCTGCCAGGCTGGCCAGTCCCTGCCCTGAGAAGTGAAGCCCTTCCTTTCTTACATCCGGGGCTGTTTCCCCACTCCCCCCAAGCCCACAGAGTGACCTCTGCACTCTGGGACATTCCAGAGCTGCCCAGCCTTCAGGAGTTGGCCAGGAGGTTTGGTCCAGGACATTGCACAGGCCTTTGCAAGGAGGAATGCCGGCTAAGGGCCAAATTGAAGGGTGGGGGAAGAAACCAAACAAAGGGAGAGCCCTTCTGGAGACAGAGTGTCCACCCCCAAGGGTTCCACAGACAGGGTATGGGCAAGAGCAGAGTGGAAAGACAATGGGGGGAAGGCACTGGCTAATTTGAGCCCTGGTGCTGCCTGGGCCAAGAATCCAGAAAATAAGGGCTGTTTCTGCACTTTCTAGCTACGTCGCTCCCCACCCCCCTGCAAATCACCTGAGACTGAGTTTCCACATCTGTCGACTGGGAACAACCATCTCCAAGCCCCCCTTTCCAGGGCTGTTGTGAGAATCAAATGACCTTAGGCATATGAAGGGCTATAGGAATTTGTTATCACCAACATCATTGCATGTTTCTACCTCTAAGGGCAGCCCATTCACTACACTTTGGGGGAGACTGAATCAAAAACAATTAAATCACCTTTCATAGGCTCATCAATCATAGATTTCCATCTGAAAGGGGCCTCAGTGCCCATGAAATCTCACCTCTTCGTTTCACAGATAAGTGCCCAAGGTCCATAGAATGAAATGACTTGTCCAGGGCCACACAGCTAGGAAGTGTCAGAGGCAGGATTCAAACTCAAGTCTTTCAGGCCAATGTGCTCATCTAGTCCAACCCCTTCATTTTACAGAGAAGGCAATTGAGTCCCAAAGAGAGAAGGGACTGGCCCAAGGTCACAAGGCAGAGCCAGCGCTCAGACCCAACTCCTGCGCCTGGAAAGCCATGACTCTTTCCATGGCTGCCCAGGAGGGAAGGAGGAGGGAAAGGCATCAAAAGCACACATGAAGTCATCCAAACTTCCACCCGGGAAGAAAGGAAAACATCGGAGGCCTGATCTGTGGCCCTGCCAGGGTCCCAGGAGCCAGGCTGGACAAAGGACCATTGTAGGGCCGCAGGGTGGAGAGCAGGCAGGGAGGGCCAGCAGGGGCCGGCTGGGGCTGCAGCTGAGGGTGGCTGGCAGGGCTGGGGAGGGCCGGCAATCAATAGCAGCCCCTCTTGGGCTCTCCCACAGGAAGTCGGCTGTTCAAACAGGCAAGGAAGGCCGAGGCCACACAGGCTGGAGAGAGATCACATCAGATCTCATGAATCCAGGAGCAGCAGCCTGAGGAGGCCTGGGCTGTGGGTCAGGCTCCTCCCCTGCATCACTGGCCGCCCTTCAGCCCAGCCCTGGGCCCTCAAGAGCCTCAGTGGCTTCCTCTCTCCAAGAGAAGTGATGAGGCCCTACCTGCCTACAGTCCAGGATGGATTCTTGCCTCTCTGTTCTCTGCATTTTGGATTTCTTCCCTCCCTTTGGACTTTTCTGGCCCATTCAGGCTAAGATCAAATATAACACATTTTCCACGTACTCGCCCCAGACCCTGCACCAAGTGCAAGCAGCAGATCATAGTGACAATCGGCCTTAGAATCATCACATCCATTTTACAGATGGAGAAACTGAAGCTTAGGGATGTATCATGGTCAGGGGCACAAAGGAGTTAAGCATCTGGGGTGGGATTTTAACCCAGGCCTTCCTGACTCCAGGTCCAGGGCCCTCCCCACTGAATCATGCTGCCCTTTGGATAAGAGAAGCTAGAAACCCCGTCCTCTGACGGCAGAGGAGGTGGAGAGGCCCAGAGTAAGTAAGGGTTAAGCAGGGCCAAGGATGAGCCCAGAGCCTCCGACTCCTTGTGCTTTGCCCCAAGAGTTCATCTCTTCCCAAAGACCCCAGCAGCGGCTCCAGCCTATGACCAAGTTCTGTGTGTGAGGTTCTGACAGCTTGTTTAAAGCCAGAAAGTCTCAAAGAAGCAGCTGACCTGAGTTTCTTCGGGGAGTTTCCTCACTCAGGAGTTCTCTTTATTAACGAATTCACAGGCTCTGATCCTGTTATGCTCCAAGACCAAACTGATACTTGAGAAGCACAGACCTAACACAAGTTACTCCCCTCCTCAAGAAGCTCCAGGTTCCCTATTACTTCTAGGGAAAAATAAATACCTTGTGATTTGGCATTTAAAATTCATCAACATCTGGCTTTGACCTATCTCTCCAGACTTCTTTTTCACCATTCCTCCTCATTCACTCCATATTTTTCAGTCAAACTGGCCTATTTGCTCTTCCCTGAATATTTGTCTCATCTACCACCTCCAAGTCTTTGCACAGGACTGGAATTTGATCCCTCTTCACTTCTGCTGAGTATAATAAATTCAACGATCTTTTTAAGGGCCATATCCTTCCAGAACCCTTTCCCACTCCCAGGATACTATCGCTATTGCTCCCTTAATACACCTAGGTGGTGCAGTGGATAGAGTGCTGGGCCTGGAGTCTGGAAGACCTGAGTTCAAATCTAGCCTCAGACACTCACTAGCTGTGTGACCCTGGGCAAGTCATTTAACCTCTGTTTGCCTTAGTTTCCTCATCTGCAAAATAAGGACAATAATAACAACTATTTCCCAGGATTGTTGTGAGAATCAAATGGGATAAGAGTTGTTAAGTACTTAGCACAGGGCCTGGCACATAGTAAGTGTTGTAGGAATATTAGCTCTCCTATATCAGATTGCATGCTTTCTTGGGGAAGGGCGAGGGAGGGAGAAAAAAAATTTGGAATTCAAAATCTTATAAAAGTGAGTGTTGAAAACTAAAAAAAAAATTAAAAATGAAATTTTAAAAATAGTCAACAAGTAAATAAAAGCAACATCATTGTGAAAAAAGAAATGATGATGACTATCCTAATTATTATGTTCAAATCAAAGTTTACAGAAGCAAAAGAGATTCTTCTAAGAAAGTTTCAGGAAAGATTAAGTTCATCAGGGAAAAATCAGGGAAGCCTCCCTGGAGAAGGAAGTATGCAACCTGAGCATTGAAGGAAGAAAAGTAGTGCAACATCAATAAAGGAAATACGAGTCTAAACTGATTCTGAGCTGGCCAGCGATGGTCCGTGTGCCTTAGAAAACAGTGAGGCCCCCATTCCCAGGAAGACTGGGAAGGGAGGAAGAAAGCTCAGAAAAGGGCATGTTACTTGCCCAAGGTCACCTGCACAGTAACTGGTAGAGCTGGGCTTCACCGTTGAAAGAGAGCTCAGGAGGCAGTAAGTCTAACCGGGCCATGCCAGCCAATAGGACAGCCAGTGCCCCTCAAGGGAGAACCCACCATCTCCCGAGGTGCTCCCACCCTGCCAGACTGATGAAGGGACCCCAGTTTATGCCAAATGAGGACCAGTTGGAAAAGCTGAGGATGTTTACCCTGGAAAAGAGAAGACTGGGGTGAGGGATGGGAAAGATCTCATAATTATCTTCAAGTATGGGAAGGCTGTGATGTGAAGGAGAGGCCAGACTTGTTCTACAGCCAGGTCTGTTGGGCACAACCAGGAGGGATGGGTGATCATGGCTGAGAGCCAGATTGAGACTGGATATTGGGAAAAACATCTTCACATTGAGAGCCACTGCAGGATGGAAGCGGCAGGGCCCGGCTTGCCTGGGAGCTTTGAGTCTTCCCACACTAAAGATTTTTGAGCACAGGTTGGGTGACCATTTGGCTGCTGATGTCCCTTCCAACCCTGAAAATCAGTAAAGGACAGCACCACCTCAAGGCCCTTTAATCAAGCCACAGATGAGACTGATTTCTGGCCGAACCATTGACACAAGGAGACTTTCCATTGGGACACTCCAAGAGCCAGTTGGTTTTTTTTCTTCCATCCTAAGACCTAATATTCAGGGCAAATAGAAAACCTGACCCTGGGCCAAGAGTCTTCTGGTGTTGTTTCAAGGGGCTCCTGTCTCCTCGGACAGAGGTTGAGTAGGGGTCAGTGTTGATATCTGTGGGGTTGGGGGAACCCTAGCAAATTGGAGTGGGGTCTAGGGTAGCAAGCTTGTATAGGGCCACACTGACAAGGTCTGATTACATACCTCCAGTGACAGAGAGCTCGTTCTCTATTATCTTTCTATCCCATTTCAGGGTAGCTCAGGCTGCTTGGAAGATCTTTAGATTAAACTGAACTCTACCTCTCCTCCTCCACCTTCCACCTCACCCCATAGTTTCCCTTCTTTGGTTCTAGTGTTGTCCTCAGCAGTAGGAAGGAACGGAGATTTGGGGAGGGGGGAAGGGACAGAAGTTGGATTGGTGACATCTGCTACTTCCTACCTATAAATCACTTAGTAGAACCCAACTGACCTCAAGCCCATCTCATTTAACCTCTCTCAGCCTCAGTTTCCTCACTTGTAAGATGAAGGAATTTGACAACATTGCCTGGAAGGTCTCTCCCAGCTCTACCATTATGTTATCCAAAAGTAAACATTTTGCCAAGTAATTTTTACTTCTCAAAACACAAGTTCATTCTTCTGCCTGTTCCTCCCACAGTCCTGTGAGGGAGGCAGGGCAGAGGTTAATAATCTCCATTTTAGCTAGTCATCTTAACTCCCTGGGCCAGGAAAGATTTTCATATCACAGAATGTCAGAACTAGAAACATGTTCCTTACAAGCAAATCTAGTCTGACCCCCTCTCCCACCTTTTTTTTTTTTTTGAGGCCCAGAGAGAATAAGCTACTTGCCCAAGGTAATACAGTAAATTCAGGGCAGACTTGAGAGTAACACAAAATCAGTCCTAAAATCATTCAATGAGCTTATCTTAAGGTCCTACTACGGGTTAGGTACTTGCTGGTCTCTGGGACAAGAGGGAGACAATATCTACATATAAAATCATATGCAAAATACAGCTAGGTGCCAATTAGTGCAGATAATGAATCCCTGGAAGTAGTCACACTATTCAAAATTTCACTATTGGCAGCTACAATTATGTATAAAATATAGTCATTAGTTCCAATCCAATGGAAATAGGCAATTAAAAATTTTAGAATATATATTTTATTTGTATTATATTTTTTGTATCCTATGTATTATAACAGCAAAAGAAAAATGTGTTTCTGGTTCATTTATTACAAAACAATAATTATA
This sequence comes from Gymnobelideus leadbeateri, assembly GCA_011680675.1. Classification (NCBI taxonomy): domain Eukaryota; kingdom Metazoa; phylum Chordata; class Mammalia; order Diprotodontia; family Petauridae; genus Gymnobelideus; species Gymnobelideus leadbeateri. Next base: position 339,581 of record WOXC01011299.1, read on the forward strand.
GAAAGCAAAATTTAAAAATTGACTATTATGGTGCTAAGTATAAGCCTACACCGCCAAGATGATGAAAACATCATAGTTGTCATTTAAAATATTTCAGCATCACAGGCTGAATTGTCTTCTCTTTCTTTAAATCCTAAGGTGTAACCTAGTAACGCAGGTACCCAGAGTTTTATCCACCATCTCACAGTATGAAGCAAGGTCATGAGCTGGGGCATTATCCAAAATCAGTAATACTTCAAACCAGATATTGTTGTCCTTACAATATTTTCAACAGCTGGGCTAAAATAACCAACTGGAAAACTGTTCTCCAAATCATCTTTCATCGCTCATGCCTCCTTATTTGACCACGAAACAGCTAGAAGTGATGAATGGCCGTAGCCTCTCAAGGCTTGGAGGATTTCGAGACCCATAAACAAGCATTGGTTTTCATTTAAAATCCCCCTCTGCATCACCTCCCTTTAAATCCAGGTTATGGTGAGGGTTTTTTTTTCCTTAGAAATATAAAATCTAGAAATCCTTTTCCAGCAAAAAGCCATTTTAGCCAATATTTGAAATTCTGTTGATCCGTGTTTCCACCTTCTTCAATTATCTTCTTCAAAACATCGAGCTGTAATTAGCTGCCACGTCCTCATCTGCACTGGTCGGTCGGCTCTCCAGAAATTTTAACATCATGCAATGGAATTCAGTTTTTAAAGCGATAGAACCAACCAAGTTTGCAGTGAAGTTTCTCCTCCACCCACTGCATTTCCATTTTCCTTCACTACCTTAAGTAAACTTGAAGCTTTTGTCAGAGTGACTGTTCTGCTAAGAGGAATTCATTGATGGGTGCCATCTTCAACCCTCTCATAAGTATCTGCAGAACACAAAAGTCCAATGCACCTTTTCTCTTTTCTCTATCTTACCTATGTATTTTTTGGAATTCTGTATGTAGAGGCATTCTGATATCTTGTCCTATTCTAGGGTTATTATGACCACATTCATGCTGTTCAATTACATCAATTTTTGCTCTGATATAATAACAAGCCTCTTTTGGGGAGCTGGCAGTGTTTCCACCTGAAGCATTCTTCCTTCTTTCCAATTTGCCAAGAGATTAAAGGAAATTAACACAACTGTTGGTAATGTGGTATGTAGCAGCACATCCCATCCACACTCAAGGACCAACTGATGATGTAGGGGCATGGTAAAAAAAAAATAAATAAACCCTCAGCAAGGCCCTAGACATTTCGTGGATTGAATTTGGCTTGCAGTAAATGCACCTGATTTTTTATAATTTTCACTAAATTGAATTTCATATTATTTAAACTTGAATTAATTGGGAGCCAGCTGGAGATAGAAGATAATTGGTGAAGGGGGAAATATTAGCCCATGGGGAGGAGTCAAGAAAATTCACTTCTAGGAGGTGGAACTTGAAATGAGCTTTCAAAGCAGCCCAGGATTCCAAGCAGCAGAGATGCTAAGGAAAAGTATCCCAGGCAGAGAAAGTGGCTGGTGCAAAAGTACAGAGATGATGGATGGAGGGCTGTGTATGAGGAACAAGAATAAGGCAAAGAGGGATGGACCTTGGCATGCATGAAGGGTAATAAAATTTAAGAAGGCTGCAAAGGTGGTAAGAGCCATTCTGTGAAGGCCTTGAAAGCCCAAAGAGAGAACTTTATATTTGACACTATAGGTAACAGGGAGCCACTGGAATCCCATAGGGAATGACTTGAACTTTAGGAAAATATCCAATTCCCTTATTTTATTGTTGCTGTTCGATCTTTTTCAGTAGTGTCCGACTCTCTGTGACCCCATTTGGGATTTTCTTGGCAAAAATACTGGAGTGGTTTGCTATTTCCTTCTCCAGCTCATTTTACAGATGAGGAAAGTGAAGCCAACAGGGTTAAATGACTTGTCCAGGGTCACACAGCTAGTGAGTGTCTGAGATCAGATTTGAACTCAGGTCTTACTGACTCCAGGCTCTGTGCCATCTCATTTATAAATGGAGAAATTGTCAGAAGATTTAGGTCCCAAATCATGGGTCTGCTATTTACTAAGTGTGTTACCTTCAGCAAGTCTGTTAACTTCTCCAGGTCTCAGTTTCTTCCTCTGTAAAATGAGGTAATTGGACCAAATTCACTAAATTCCCTCTCAACTCTTAATTCTATAATCATACTGAGTTGTCTCAGACTGTATGGGGAGAAAAAGGCAGGGCTGCTACTAGAACATGGGCGGGGTAGTCCATGCTAGAAAGAGTCATAGGGATTGTCTCATCTCACCTTGGAGATGCCTCCACCCTGTAGCCCCCTGCTCAGATGGGTGAGCTCCTGCTCAGCACGTGTATAAAGGAAGTTCTCAGGCCAGCCACACTCCCATCTCTCTTAGAGCTCGACTCTTTGGTCTCCTCCTCCTTTCCCTTCCATGCCCTTTTCTGCTCTTCATTTTATATGTTGTCTTCCCCCATTAGAATAGAAGCATCTTGAGGGGAGGGGCTGTCTTTCTTTTGACTTGTATTGTAGTCCTAGAGCTCAGCTCAGTGTCTGACACACAATAAGCATTTAATAAATGCTTCATCCATCCATCTATCTCTCTAGCCCAATCCCCACATGTTATAGATAAAGAACTAAGGCAGATTGAATGGATATGACTTGTCCAAGGTAAGTTCCAGGGATAAGTGGAATACAAATTCAGGTCTTCTTGAGTCTCTTTCCCAAGCCCTCACCTCCTGTTTCCCACCTCTTGGCTGTTCCCACTTTCCTAGGAGCCCCACCCCCATCTCCTGTATCCAACAAACTGTGGCTGGGCCATCAGCTGCCCCCTTCCCTCCCAAACTCCAACAGGTTTTATGGCAAGGAACATATTTTTGCCCGATAATGTTTTCATCCTCGGGATCTACAAACACATGGTTCCCTCTGCTTAAGCTGGAAATAGGCTTGGAAGGATGTGAGATCATCCCTAACACCACATTAAATGCAAGCCGAGAACCCGCTATATTTTAGGAAAATTCTGCACACGCTAGACTAATAAACATTTTACAATATTGCTGCACATGTTCATTGGACTTTGTACAAATAATCGCTGCCCTCACATCTAATAAGTCTGCTTGACACGTAAGTGGCCTTGTGAAAACACCTCGGAGAGCCCTGTTTGGGGGACCATTGATCCTCTATTTATCCAAACGCCCTGGACGATGACGAATGATTTTGCCGGCAGAACTGTCTTCAAACAGCGTCTTCGCTGGGCTGTTTGTTATTCCAGAAATGTAAAGTAATTGGAGTGGGGCCCCGAGAACGTATTGTTTTGAATGTATGAAAAATGCCTCCCCGTTTTCCGCCTGGTGAGACATCAATCAATTTAAAACAATATTTAGAAAAGCCTTTCCCCCCAATCACTCCTACTCGAGATCCTCCAAGGCTTTCTCAGGGCCCCAGGGACAAGGCCCTCAGAAGGCCACTCACCCTGGCTTTCTAAATAAACACTCCCCAGCTGAGAAGCTGTTCTCCACTACCACCCCCAACCCACCCCTAGCCTAGAACAAGGAGAAACTGCCTAGAAAATACTAGGCTGGGGGGAGGGGGCAAGAGACCTGGGTTTGAAGCCCAGCTCTGCCAATGACTTGTGTGATCTTGGGCAAGGAGCTTCCCCTCTCCGGGCCTTGCTTGCTTCATCTATAAAATCATCTGGGTTCTTGGTAACGTGGAAAGTCTTGGAGTTGGAAGTTTGAATGTCAGACCTGCTGTTTAGTACTCTGTGACCTTGGATATGTCCTCTCCTGTCTCTGGCCCTGTTTCTCAGAATCTCAGAGTTGGCCTTCACATGAGCAAAAGTCCCCTCTACCACACACCAGAGAGTACCTATCTGTTGTTTATCCTTCATCCTCAAAGACTGTCATGGCATTGGTAAGTGATATCCTGACTTGCAAGGGCATTGGACTTAAGTGAGGCAGGGCTGTACAAAGTCAACAGCCTCACTTTCTCCTCTGGAACCATTTGGGTCCAGGGGCAAGATATAGACCAGGAGATGGCCCTGGATGCAGGGGGAGACCTTGACCTTTTTAAGATAAGGTCTTTCCCAGGTCTCAGTTTGACTAAGGAAATGCCCATTCAGTGATTAAAGCTAGGTAAAATGAGGCAAAGAATGGCCTCTTTTACCCAGCCAAAAAAAAAAAAATCAATCCAGGAAGGGAAGACCCTCAGAGTCAAAACAGAAACAATTGCTGTTTACACTCACTCTGAGCCATCTATCTAGCCTTTGCTGGAAGACCCTCAATAAGAGGGAAGCCATGCCTTCCCCAGGCAGCCCAGCTCATTTTGGTACAGCTCTAAGATGCCCTTTTTAAGCCAAAGTCTGCACCTCTATGACTTCCTCACACTGGTAGAAGTATCATGGAGTTGCAGGCAGAGTGCTAGACTTGGGATCCAGAAAGCCTGGGCTGAAATCCTGTCTCCTCCCATGGACAGATCTCTTACTGACTGAACCACAGTCTTTTCCTCTATAAAACAAGAGGTGATTGGATACCTCTGAAGGATTTGATGTTAAATATCTAATTTCTGAAATCCCATAAGCCCTAGGTTCTCATCCGCATTCTACGCCAGTGTAGTGAGCAATATTGCACAAGGTACAGAACATCTCTGAATCTCACTTCCCCCATGTGCAATTTCATTCTTCTCTAAGGTCTATTTCTCTCCCCAGACCCTGTGACAAGGAAGAGTCTGGACTGGGAACCAAGAGACCTGAGTTCAGTCCCGTTCTACCACTGACTAACCCTGTGTTCTTGGGTAAGTCCCCTTCCATTAAAGAATTTCTTCATCTGTAAATTGGGGGGGTTTCTATTTGCCCTGGCTTTTTATGATCTATTAGAAGTGATTCTATAAAAAAAAAACCTCATTCCTCCCCGCCCCCAACCCCAAATGCCACAACCCATGGAATTCGTTTTGGGTTTGAAAGCTAAAGCTAAAGCTCCACATGCCCAGACACCTTCTCTGAGGCTTTAAAGAGACTCTGGGGGTGGTTGCCAGCCTAAGAGGAGAGCTTTCTTTCCTCTTTGACAATGACCTCAGATGAACGGGAACCCCAGCCCCCTATAGAAGAAGGCAAAGTAAAGAGAGGGGATGGCCCGTCCTGACAATCAAGCAGACTAGACGTGGGGTTATCCTTCTGAAAGAGAAGATGGGCTATCTCCCTCTGCCCTGTCCCTGACAATGTATTGGCCTTGCTACTTCCAAGCTGTATGACCACAAATAATTCCTCTCCCCTGTCTGGACCTCAGTTTCCTTCCCTGTAAAATGAAGGCATTGGACCAGATGAACCCCACCATCCCTTCCAGCTAGGAATCAATGAGCTCTGTGACTCACAGAGGAAGCCAAAGCACCAGAGTATATTTCGGGAAAATGCTCATTACCTGGGCACAGGGCATAGGTCACTGCCCAAGAAAGGGTGCTACCTGCCAGAGCAAGGGGCTGCCCCTGTCTGGGACAGGCTGTCTGAAGCTCTGATGATGGGCAGCCCTTTGGCCACAGCCACCGGCCATTCCCCTGATTGCTGGGGCTGTGAGGGCAAGATGGCCAAACGAAATTGGGGGGTTTGGACTGTGCTCCCATCTGGCCCCAAGCTCACAGGCTGATGTTGGACTAACCCCTTTTCCCTAAGCTTCAGTTTCCTCATCCATAAAACAAGAGGGCTGGACGACACACTGATCCCTGAGATCCATCCCAGTGCTGACACTCTATAAATCAGTGAATTAATGACATCCAACCGGGAAAGGAAAACATTTCTTTCCCATGTCAGTTTTCTGACCATCAGGCAGCATGGAGTGTAAATCAGTTGTTTGATAAGCATTTATTAAGCACCTACTATGTTTCAGGCTCTGTGCTAAGAGTTGAAGATACAAAAACAGGTGAAAGACAGCTCCTGCCCTCAAGGAGTTCCCAGTCTAATGGGGGAAGCAGCCTGCAAACTGCTCTGTGCAAACAGGATAGACACAGGATAAATTGGAACTAATCAGCATAAGGAAGGCACTAGAATTAAGAGGGATTGGGAAAGCTTTCCTAGAGAAGGTGGGATTTTAGCTGAGACTTGAAGGAAGCCAAGAGGCAGAGATGAGAGGGGAGAGCAGTCAGGGAAAACACTTCAAGTCATGAGACAGAAAGTGCCATTCTTTCATACCCGTCCACGTATGCCCCATTCCCCATAACCCGCTTCCACAGAATCAGAAGCAATAATATATAGTCCTCTAAGGCTGCAAAGTGTTCTACACCTGCTGTCTCGTTTTGATCCCACACCTGTGAGGTAAGTGCTATTATTATCCTATTTTATAGAAGGGGAAACTGAGGTTCAGAGAGGTTCCCACATTTGCCCAGAGTTGCACAGACAGTAGGTGTTAGAGAAGGGACTTACATCCAGGTACTCCAGTTTTCTATTCCCTCCACTAACAGGGCTAGATGGGTCCTCAGAGGTACTGAGTCCAACCCCTGCCTTGACAGGAACCCCTTCTCCCCCCTTCTTGACCAGTAGTGATTCAGCCTTTGAATGCAGATCTCTGCTGAAGGGGACACCCCCGTCAGAGGCATCCCATTCCCCTTTGAGACAACTCTGATTGATAGAAAGGGTTTCTTGACATCCAAGCACAAGCTATTTCTTCCCGGGGGGGGGGGGTGTATCCCCATTGTTTAGCACTGTGCCTGGCACATGGTAAGTGAATAGAGCACTGGGCCTAGGATCAAGTAGGCTCATCTTCCTAAGTTCAAATATGACCTCAGATACTTACTAGCTGGGTGACCCTGGGCAAGTCACTTCACCCTGTTTGCCTCAGTTTCCTCATATGTAAAATGAGCTGGAGAAGGAAATGGCAAACCACTCCAGAGTCTTTGCCAAGAAAAGTCCAGGATAGCATGGACACAGCTGAACAACAACCAGAGCATAAACCCACAGTCTTTAGGATATGGTGGTAAAGGAGATGCCCCCATATCTTTGTTAGGGTCAGTCCCAGTAATGAAGCCACAGCTGCTTCTTTCATTATGGCACTTGACAGTGTCACAGTCTTTCCAGATCTTCACTAGCTGTGGCTGCTGAGGAGGTGGGGGTTCAGCACCTGCCAGGAGTGGTTGCCAGGCAGCATGTCCCTGGGGGTTACCCTCTCCCACCCCCATGATGGCTGGGTGAGAGGGACACAGGCTCGTGGGCTGCCAGTCAGTGGTAGCTCGTGGTGGTGGCAGGGCTCCTTCTCCATACAATTGCTTTCCTGTCTATGCCAAGATCGGGGGGGCAGCAGAGAGGTTTGACCCACCTGGATGAGGTGCCATCTCTTGCCACCCCAGGAGAAGATGACCCCAAGACTTTGAATGTGAGTGACAGAGAGGATGATGGGGGCTTCTGTAGTAGCAGGGAAGCAGGGAGTTGAGGGAGGTTTTAGGAAGTAAGATGATGAGGCTGCTTTGGACTTGATACCTGATATCAGGTCAAAGTTCTTCCCCCCACCTCAGGCTGCCTCACAGCCTCGACCACCAGGAGTATGTCCAAGGGACAGTGACCAAGACAATGAAATTATCTGGAGAGCTCTCCAAATCCCTCTGGTGAGAAGAGAAATTGAGAGATGAGAATGATCTTACGTGGCCCCTTGGGATCAAGGGTATTATAAAGCCTCAGATTTAGGCTTGCTCTAAAAGAAAGCTTCAGAATAATGAGTGCAGTCTAAGAGGGGAACGAACTGGCCTGGGAAGCAGAGTCCCCCATTACTGGACCTCCAATCAGATGAACTCTAAGGGGAGATGCCCGCACTAGTAAAGAAGTTAGAATAGAACCCTCAGAGGTCTCCCCAGCACAGGGATTATAGGGAGACTGAGATACAAGAGAAAAGGTGTGCAATCTGGAGCCAGCAAGGCTGATTCTGCCACCACATCGTTCAGTTAGGGGGTGCACGGTGTGATGGATGCAGTGCTGAACTTGCAGCAGGAAGATCTGGATTCCAGTCCCACCCCAGGCACTAGATGTGTGACCCTAGGAAATTCCCCTAAGCTCTCAGAACCTCAGTTTCTCCATCCATAAAATGGGTTTTCATCTGTATGTATACAAATATCCATAGGGCCTGCCTCCCTATACTGTTGTGAGGGTCCAGGGAGATTGTGTACATAGAGTGTTCTCTAAAGTAGCTACAGCTCTTGCTGGTATCCTGGGCAGCCCTCCCCACTCCTCTGGGCCTCAGTGTCCTCTTCGGTAAAAGAAGGGCATTGGACCAGACGCTCCCTGAGATCCCTCCCTGCCCTCAGCCAGGCCTATCACATCCCTCGTGTGGAGATGCCAAGGAGACACCAGTGTTGTTAGACCTGAGATGAAGGAGGCCTGAGAGGTTAGCCTCCCCTCCTGTTCTCCATTTCAGCCTGCACTCTTAAGTCTTCAGAGCGGCCACTAATTACAGTCATTGCCCGACTGGGAGCGGCGCCTTTCATCTTGAGGGAGAGCGGCAATTCCTGGTTATTAATGTCACGTCTCACCAGCAGCAGACGATTTAGCGCCGAGAAGGAAGCAGGGCTTTCTTTCACCCATAGATACCGAAGGCAAATTATGGAAGGAGGTGCTCGTCATCTCCCTTCCCTGTCCGAGGGTGCTCTCTGGGTCAAAAGGCTCTGAATCTGGCCTTGGACGAGAGTCTTCTGTCTTCTGGGCCTCAGCTTTGCCAGCTGTAAGGTCGGTCAGCCAGATTCCCTCCAGGTCTCTTCCTGCTCTGACCTTCTGGAGTGCTGTGACTCCAAGTCCCAGGAAGGCAGATTTCCCTCCATATCATGCTGAACTTTCTAATAATCAGAGCTGGTCAGTGATGGAGTGGACTGTCTCAAAAGGGAGTGGGGTCCTATCCATGGGAGGTATTTGAGAGAAAGAGAAGTGACCCTGTAAGGCAAGTCATAAGCTTTTCATTCAAAATACCTGCTGGGAGAGAGAGATAGAGACAGGGGCCTAAAAAACTGACCTTAGCATTAGGAAGGTGTGGGTTTGGATCCTACCTCTGTAAAATAAGGTGGAGGGGTTTGAAGTTCTCTCTCAGATTCCTTCCAGCTCTCAATCTTACTCTTATACATCAATAATTCAGTAACTTCATGATATTGTCCAGTTGGATGTCCCCTCCTACAGTGCTGATTGCAACCCATCCATGCCTTCTCAGCCCATGTGACTCCCATCCCTGTCCTCTAAGAGATGTTCCACCTTGAAAGGGGGTGATATGGAATAGGCCTAAAAAGATGGACCAGAGCCAGTATGTGAGGGGACGTCAGTGCCAAGATATGCATCTTATGTGGTCCTTGAAACTATGATGAGCCACGGAAGTTTCCGATCAGGGAGTGATTTGGTCAGCCTTTTCTTTAGGATGATTATTCTGATATCTTTGTGGAGGGTGGAGAGGCCAAGAGAGAAGCTGGAGGCAGGAAGGGCCCATTACACTTGCACTAAATTGAAGGGAGGGACGGTCTAGTCTAAGATGGGGGGTGGGATTAGGGGTGGAGCTACTATTTCATATAAGTGAAAAATGTCAGAGTGCAATGAGCATTAGTATTGGAATTCTAAGGCATGACTTAGTTCATGATTGTCTCAGTTCAGATACTGTCACTGTGTCATTTCTCTACCTCACTGAGCCTGTTTCCCCCTTTGTCAAATGGGTACAATAATCCTTTTACTCTCTACTCCATGGGATTACTATGAGTACATATTAAGTCTAAGAGTTCTCAGAAATGTGGTTATTACCCCTTCTCTCTCTCTCTCTCTCTCTCTCTCTCTCTCTCTCTCTCTCTCTCTCTCTCTCTCTATATATATATATATATATATATATATATATATATATGTATGTATATATATATGTATATATATATATATATATATATATATATCTTTCTCGTCAGGTAATAATCCCCTGTCATACTTCCTTGTTTCTCCATCTAGTTTACAGGGGGAAAAGAAGAAAAGGAAGACCTTTGCCTCTGGGTCCTCAGAGAGCTCCCAGACTAAATGGGGAGACAAGACTCACCCACACAGAAAGATTAGAGACAAAACCAGCCAGGAGAGAATCCCATCTCCATGCTGGAGGGTCATTCCATGCCAACGAGAAAAGCCAGACCTCACTGCCTACTCATGCCCCTTAGGATATTCCAGTAATTCAGGGAAGGGAGAGTTGGATTGGAGTTGGTGTGGTCAAGGAAATTGCCTCTTGCCAGCCAAGGGCAGTGTAGGGGATGTGATGACAGCAGATTGTCACCAGGTCATGAGCTTTTCAGTCAGTCAACTGACATTTATAAAGTGTGTCAGGCACTGTGCTAAGTGCCAAGGATACAAAAAAGGACAAAAACAAGAAACCCCTCCTTAAGGACCCCGCAGCCTAGTCCAGGAAAGAACATGGAACCAACCATCTGAACAGATGGAAGGTGATGTCAGAAGGAAGGAACTGGAAGTGGGGAAGGGGTCTGAGAAAGTCCTCTTGCAAACAGGGGCATTTGGGATGGGTTTGGTAGGAAGAAAAGGAAGCTGCTGAGGAGGGAGTATCCTCCAGATATAGGGTATGGCCAATACAAAGGCACATAGGGAGGTGGAGCACCCACATGCTCAAAGAACAGCAAGTAAGTAGGCTGGTGTTACCAGGCTGAGAAGTTTTCCTTTCATCCTAGAAGAACAGAGGAGCCACAGAAAGTTTTGAAGGAGCCCTAGGTCCTTTCTACTATAGCAGGCAGAGAATGGGGCTTCCCAGAGGAAGCAAAACTCACTTAAATTGGGCCTCCCAAGGACCTGAAGGATAGGTAGAGATTGCCCAGGGTCATTGATTTAAAATTGGGAGGGGTAGTCAATATCTTTGAGTTAAATCTCCACCTGATTTTATACATAAGGAATGCACTTGTCTAAGGTTACACAGACAAGGTAGAGTAGTGGCAGGATACATCCCCTAGCTCTTCTGATCTCAAATTCAGGTCTCTTTTCACCAGATTATAGATTTAGAATTGGATAGGACCTCATTAGTCCCCTGGTCCCTCACCTCATCCACCTCTCTCACAGGCCATGAGGGTGGATGGAGCACTGGACCTGGAATCAGGAAGACTTGGCTTCAAATCTGGCCTCAGACACTAAGTAGGTACAGGACCGTGGACAGGTCACTTAACCTGCCTGCCTCTGTTTCCTCATCTGTAAAATGGGGATGATAACAGCACCTACCTCCCAGGGTTGTAGTGAAGATGAAATGGGATAAAATGTGCAAAGCATTTTGCAAACCTAAAGTGTTATAAACACTGTGATTATTTCCAGACAAGGAAACTGTTCAGAGTCTGGCTCAAAGGTATTCGCAGTGTCTGAGGTAGGACTTGAACACAGCCCTTCCAGACTCCAGGTCCAAGCATGGAGGGGGGAGGGTAGAATTATACAGAATTGTAGCTGAAGGGCTTTTAGAGACCATCCACACAAATGCCCTCATTAGACCCAGAGTGTGTGACTGGGCCAGCCCCTTGCAAAGTCTCACTGCTTGTAAACAGCAAAGCCAAGATTTTTACCCAAGGTTCCTGACTTCAAACCCAACCCAAGTTTCCCAGGTTAAGGAAGGTTACATGCATCTGAGCACCCTGGGCCAGGACAAGCATTTCATGAGCCCATTGCCCATTACCCCTGGCTCCCACCTATAACTTTACTTCTTCCAGTCCTAATGCCTGTGAGAAGGAAGGGTTTGATCAGGATTCCTTGGCCTCCTTCTTGGCCTAGGATCCACCAGGGATTCTGAAGGGGCTGCGTGCCCAGCTGAGTACTCTGGAACCGTGCCCACTTGTCACCTGGCCAGGGTAGGGAGGGAAGGCCAGGGTTGTCCCGGGTACTGCCCTTCAAGCCCAGGGGCTCATCAAAATAGCAAGCGTCTGTTTGCTTCGGGGGCTGGGGCTGGGGATCTGGCCAGCCTGTCCCTTCAGGGAAAAGTAACTTTACAATAAATGCTTCAAGACTTTACAAACATTTCAGGACGCTTGGAGGCCTGGTGTTCTGGGTCAAAGAGGGGAGCAAATACCTGTCAGTCAAAGCTAGATGGCCTGATAAGGAACTGGAGTTATTTTTCAGGCCTTGGCTGCCCACTCCCAGGTCTGGCCCCTCCCCATCCCTAGTCCTCTTGGAAAATCATTTGCATATTAATGAACATAACAGCCCCTTTATTTGCCTGACTGGATATATTTTCCCTGGAATAGGGGAAACAGAGTTAGCTCCCTCTGCCTGGCTCAGTCTCAATTCCGAAGACCTAGGCTCGAACTCTGGCAAAGCCATATCATTGTGTGACCTTGAGCTAGTCACCTCCCTTCTCTGAGACTCTGTTCTCTGATCTGTAAATTGAGAGGGTTGAACTAGAACTAAATGATCTCAAAGGTCCCTTCCAGCTGTAAATCAATGTGCTGATTCTCTCATCCATTTCTAAACTAGGAAACTATAAGTCTGCCCCCTACCCTGGCCCACTTCTCTCCCTCTCCCTCTCCCCCTCATCTATCTCAATCCATCCACCTATTTGTCCCTCTATTGACGTATTATCTGTCTATTCACCTGCCTGCTTCTCTCTCTACCCATCTATCTGCCCATCTACCCTCTCACCTATCCATTCATCTGTCTACCTATCTTTCTCTCTCCAACATGAAGAACAGAAAGTTTATGAATGTACAATGTAGATCAGGTATTTATTGTTGTTGTCCAATCATTTCAGTCATGTCTGACTCTCCTGATTCCATTTGATGTTTTCTTGGCAGAGATACCAGAGTGCTTTGACATTTCCTTCTCCAGCTCATTTTACAGATGAGGAAACTGAGGCAAATAGGGTGAAGTGACTTGCCTAGGGTCACTTGGCCACAGGGTCATCTGGGTCTAGGACTAGGGTCATCTGAGGCCACATTTGGATTCAAGAAGATGAGTCTTCTTGATATTAGGCCCGGCACTCTGTCTATTGCCCTTTACTTACTAGTTTGGCAACCCATCCTCTCTGATGCCATGTGCCCCCCAGGACTGATGTCATGAGGGCCTAGAGATGCCTGCATCATCTCAAAGGACTCTGTCACCCATCACTCATCCAGGATTCAAGGCCCACCAGAAAACACCATGGCAAAAGTCTCCCTAGAAGGGGTCCAGCTCCAAGGATAGAACACAGGGAATTGGAAGGGGCCCAGCTACAGGCAGGTCCCTTAGGGTGTCAAAGAGTACCCTGAGTACACCCATTACATTTGTACCCTCCATTTGTACCTGAAGACAGGGTCTTCCCTTCAGTCAGAACTCAAGATTAATAATAACTGCCACTGGACAGTATCACAAGGCTTATAAAGGACTTCTCACACCAACCCAAAGAGGTGAGAAATAAAAAAAAAATATTACATGTATTTTACAAAGAATTAAGTTGAAGCTCAGGGAGGAAAGGTCACTTGACCAAGGTCAAGAGACACTTTTGTGGGAAGGACTTTCAGAGGCAGAAGTGTGACTAACCCAGTTAAGTTAGACCAAGGTCACAGCAATCTTAGACTTCATTGAAAGAAACATGACATCCAGGCCTAAAAAGGTGGTAGACCCTGGGTCCTCTGCCTCAGTGACACGACCTCTCTAATGGGAAGTTCAGTTCAGAGCTCCACAATTTAGGAAGGACATTGATAAGCAAGAGACTGTCCATCGGATGGCAATCAGAATAGGGAAGGGCCTTGCATCAATAGAGATCCATGAAGATCCATTGATGACGCTCAGAATGTTTAGCCTAAAGAAGACGCAGGGGTGATATGAGCACTGTGCTGAAGAAATTAAAAGGGATCCAGCCTAGACAAGGAATTGTATTTGTTCCTCTTGGTCCTAGAGACAGAACCAGAACAGTGGGTGGAAGTTGGAAAGAAAAAAAGGCCTCAACATAATGAAAAACTTCCTAATAGTTCAAGCTGACCAAAAGATGAATGGACCCTCTCAAGAGATGGTGCCCCACCCCCACCTTCGGAGACCTTCAAAGAGAGGTTAGATATGCAAGAGATATTCCTAGAGACGGTCATTCTGGGCCGAGATCCTGCCCTTTTCAGGAGTTTGACCTTGGTTAAGAATGCCATCTGTGCCTTTAACCAAACCATGACAATAATACTAAGTAGTTTAGGGGCCACACACAGATCCCTTGGGCACCTCATGAGGGCCCTCCTTTCAAATAGACATAGAAGATTAATGGCTGTTTTGAGCAGTCAGCCACTTATAGACTCCCAGTTTCTAGAAGGAATCTTAATCTGGAGAAATCAATGAGAGAGACTTGTTTCCATATCACTAGCCTCCATAGCCTTCCTGGAAGAGGCTACAGAAATCATCATCTGGGGGGGCGGAGCCAAGATGGCAGAGTAGAAACAGCATTTCCAATGTGCTCTGCCCCACACAAATTTCAAACAATGTGAAAGGGAGCTCCAAACAACTTCTGGAGCCACAGCACCCACAGAACGGCACAGAGAAGCTAACCTCCTGCTGAGGACAGCCCAGCAGCCCTGCAGGGAGCGGCCAGCGCAGCGCTCTGAGAGCAGGAAGCACAGCGCGCTGGGAACCAACAGCGCAGCACGAAGAGCAGAGCCCAGGTCCGCGGTTTTAGCCCCAGGGCGGCCAGCACCAGCAATTGTGGCGATTCCAGAATTATCAGCACAGATATGCCTAGGACAAAGTGAGAGGTTAGTGCCCTATGGACTTTGGGACCAGTATTTGGGGAACACGTGGCTTCCTCCCCTGGGGGCAAAAAGCTGCTGAAGAAACAGCTGCACAGAAGCCATTTTGCAGCATCAGTAGTTGCTCTAGCTCCTGGTCTGCGAACTGTAGGAAAATCCAGCAATCAGTCTGGGGGTTAATCGCTTTTGCTTTAAACTGCCTGGATCTGGATTGTGGTCTGGGGGAAGTTTGGGGTGGGTATCCAACTTGCCAGAGTGGGTGGAGGCTTTACAGAGGCCACCCAACTGGCGGAAGTTGTGAAGACCCCATGTTTGGGCGGAAGCTCCCCTGTCTGGTGGCAGAGTCCTACTGTGGCAACAAGCCCAAAAATCAAGTAATTAAGCGGCAATATGCCTAGGCAAATGAAACAAAATAAACAAAAAAGTTCAACATTGGACTCCTATTTTAGGGACAAAGAGGCTCAAAGCATGGAGGAGGACTGTGAGGTCAGAACTCCTGCACTAAAAGCCCCAAATGAAAATACAAGCTGGCTACAGGCCATAGAGGACCTTAAGAAGCAGATAAGAGAAGTGGGGGAAAATTTGGGAAGAGAAATGATAAAGATGCAAGAAAAGTATGAAATGACAGTCAACAGCCTGACTGAGGAAAATAACACCTTAAAAAATAGACTAACTCAAATGGCAAAAGAGGATCAGAAAGGCAATGAGGAGAAGAATGCCTTAAAAAGTCGAATTTGCCAGATGGAAAAAGAATCTCAAAAGCTTAATGAGGAGATTCATTCCTTCAGAGTTAGACTGGAGCAAATGGAAGCTAGTGACTTTATGAGAAATCAAGATACTATTAAACAGATCCAAACAAATGAAAGAAGAGAAGGCAATGTGAAATATCTCATGGGAAAAACCATTGACCTGGAAAATAGATCCAGGAGAGATAATTTAAAAATTATTGGACTACCTGAAAGCCATGATCAAAGAAAGAACCTAGAAATCATCCTTCAAGAAATTCTCAAGGAAAATTGCCCTGATGTTTTAGATCCAGAGGGCAAAATAGAGGTTGAAAGAATCCACCTATCACCTCCTGAAAAAAGATCCCAAAAAGAAAACTCGCAGGAATATTATAGCCAGGTTTCAGAATCCCCAGATCAAGGAGAAAATACTACAAGCAGCCAGGAAGAAACAATTTCAATATTGTGAAACACAATCAGAATAGCACAGGACCTGGCAGCTTCTACACTGAGGGACTGATGAGCATGGAATATGATATTCCAGAGGGCAAAAGAGCTGGGACTGAACCCAAGGGTCACCTACCCAGCAAAACTGAGTATCTTGTTTCAGGGGAAAATATGGTCATTCAGTGGAATAGAGGACTTTCAAGCATTCTTGAGGAAAAAAACCAGAGTTGAATAGAAAATTTGACATTCAGACACAAGAAGCAAGAGATGCTTGAGAAGGTAATCAGGGAAAAAAAATCAAAAGGAACTTATCAAAGTTGGACTATTTACAGTCCTACATGGAAAAACAATAACTGTGTTTGATGAAACCTTTCTCATTATGAAAATAATTGAAGAAGGGTACATGGCATATGTTCACAGGTATACATGGATAGAGGGCACAGGTTGAATTTGATGGGAAGGGATGATTATTTTTTTTTGGAGGACAATTGGGGTTGGGTGACTTGCCCAGGTTCACGTGGCTGGGTTTTTGTTTGTGTGTTGGGTGTCTGGGGCCGGATCCGAGATCGGGTCCTTCTGGCTCCGGGGCTGGCTCTCTGCTCACTGCACCACCTAGCCACCCCAAAGAAGGGATGATTCTTAAAGGGTGAAGTCAAGAGGTGAGAGAGGAAAGTGGCAAGAGGAGATGGAGAGAGACAGGGTAGGGCAAACTATCTCATGTAGAAGAGGCAAGGGGAAGTAGTTGCAGGGGAGGGGAAGAACAGGAAGGCAAAAAGGCAAAAGCATATTCTCATTGAATTTGGCTCAAGGAGAGAAACACATACATACTAAGTGGAATATCTTACCCTCACTCACTCTCCTGAGTAGGGGAAAGGGGGATGAGAGGGGGGATGATGGAGGGGAGGGCATTCTGGGGAGAGGGGAGGTTAGAAGTATCCACTATCAAAGAGGGGCAGGATCAAAGTAGGGAATGGACCAGGTGGGAGGGGAGACAGATGGGAGGGAAATATAAGCAGTCTTTTACAATATAACTACTATGGTAATGTTTTGCATAGATATACATGTACAACACATACTGAATTGCTTATCTTCTCAGAGGGAGTGGGTGACAAGGGAGAAAGGGAATGGATCTGAAAATCAAAATTTTAAAATTAAATGTTTCATAAGATGTCCAGGCAGTGGGGCTCAGAGATTCACCTTGCCCTAATGGCAAAGTCGAAGGGGGTATGGGAGAAGATATGGGAGAGAGCAGATTGGATGAGGGATATCTAGTGGGACTGCTATTCTGGGGTGGTGGATAGGGAAAAAATGGGGGAAAAATGTAACTCATAATCTGGTGGAAATGAATGATGTAAACCAGAAGTTAATAAAGCATTTGTTTAATTAAAAAAAAATAGAAAAAAAAAAGAAATCGTCATCTGAAGGAGATTGGGGGCCAGTCTTCAAGCTATGGTTTCCTCACTCTGACGTCATTCCTCACCTCTGACAGCTAGCATTACCTCTTCAAGAGGTTTTTTAATTCAGAGGCTGGAAGTGTCATTGCAACTCTGGGAGTGCTTTTAAGAATGATAGCTTGTGAAAACTGTGAGAAAACAAAGAGAAAGAAGATGAAGAAAACCTTTTTCCTAAGAGAACTGTTATAACTCTTGTGAAGAAATAGAATTCTTCAAGGAGTCTATTGAAGGATACTGGAGAGTACTCATTGTCTTTCTGGAGAGTTACCTGCAGAGGCTCAAGAGAGACTGTAAGATGGCAGAAAGAACTTATTCCTTGAGAAAACAGTTTAACCCCCACATTATCAATATGTACAAAGAAGCTTTGACTGTTCTATTGAGAGATGAATGGTGGAACTCCATTCCAGAAGTGAGAAGTCAATAATAGCGATGGTTAAAGGTGAGTCTCTCCGTAATTTTCTCACAGCTAAAGCACTGTGAATGATTACATCTTTGAATTTGTTAGATTTTTAAGAAGGCAGAAAACAAGCATTTATTAAGCACCTACTATGTACCAGCCACTGTGCTCAGAACTTTACAAACATTATCTCATTGGTTCCTCACAAGAACCCTGAAAGGTAGGTGCTATTATTATCCCCATTTTATATTTGAGAAAACTGAAGCAAATAGAGGTTAAGTGACTTGCCCAAGGTCACATAGTAAGTGTCTGAGGCTGGATTTGAACTTGGGTCTTCCTTACTCCGGGCCTAGCACTCTATCCCCTACAATACCTACATAGCTCTAATAAATTAGAGAGCCACTAACATCAGTGTTTTTTCAACCCTAGGAGACTTGGTTTCTTGCCAGGAAGAGAGAGAGATGAGCAGCTTCGTTCCTAAGGCTACACCTCCCTCCTACAGGATCAAAGAGGTAAGGTCCTGGCTTTACCCTCTGCTTCAGACTTAGGTGTCCAAAGGCGAGGGTGAGGAGGGGGCTTCTCCTTTTAGGCATGAATGGAGAAGCAGATCCATGGGTATCCCCCAACTGATTTTCCAGCCTCAAGGAAGCAACACAACCTCTCACTCCTCTTTCTCAGTCTCCTTTTCTCCTCTTTTCTTCCTTCATCTATCCATTTCACTTGCCTTCAACAAACATGCATTGAGGGTCCATTGGATACAAGGTTCTGGGTTTTGCCAGGCAGACAATGACAAAAAAGAAAGTCCTGACCACAAGGAGTTTACACTCTTCCCGTGGGGAAGAGGGAGGGGAGGAGACACCATGTACTTAAAAGTACTTTCAACCCCTTCACTGGGAGGAGGGGAGTTTTGGTTGGACTTTAAGGTGGCTTGTAATTAACTTCCATTTCTAGCATAGGGAGCAGCTGAGGCTAGGTGTAGACCTAGGAGAGCCCGGACAAGTCTAAAGAGATGCCAAGGGATGGGCTATGATGTCAGTCATAGTCTTAGAGAACTGCCCAGGGCACTGAGAAGTGTCTGGAGTCATAAAGCCAGTACAGGTCAGGGGCAGAACTGGAACCCAAATCTTCCTGCTTTTAGACTGGCTCTCTAGCCACTATGACCCTTTGTGTCTTCATCTGATGACAAGATGGATTGAAAATGGCTCTTGTAGAGAAGAGGTTTCTGCAATACAATAGAAAAGGACCTTGAATGGCAAACAAAAGATTCTGAACTTGACCCAGTGGGCAACAGGGGTCCATGGAAGGGTTTGGAGAAGTTAAGTTAACCAGCATCTTTAAGATTCAGGCCCTGAGCTAAGTGCCAGGGATATCAAGAAAGGTAATGTTCCATTGTTCCAATGGTCCATTCCAATGCTCCATGTTCCAAACCACAGCAGCTATTTTCTGGTGTTTTTCTATGAGGGGAAGGGGGGTGGTGGTGTATTAGAAGGAATGAGAGTAAGTTTTCAAGGAATCAAGAATGGGGCTTTGATATCCTTCAAAACTTGATCAGAACGTAGGTGGGTACGTAGGACCACTGCATCCTGGGCCATCTCTAGTCCTCTTGACTCTAGTCTTGCCATGATTTGTGAGTTGTTCAAGTTGTTTCAGTCACATCCGACTCTTCATGACCCCATTTGGGGTTTTCTTGGCAAAGATACTAGAGTGGTTTGCCATTTCCTTCTCTAGCTAATTTTGTAGATGAGGAAACTAAGGCAAACAGGGTTAAGTGACTTGTCCAGAGTCACCCAGCTAGGAAGCATCTGAGTGAGGCCAGATTTCAGCTCAGGTCTTCTTGACTCTAAGCCTAGTGCTCCACGAAGTATGGCACCACCTACTTGTCTAATTTGTGGGTTGGCCCTCCTGAAAGATTAAGACCAGACTCACTGGCCTTAGAGGCAGCTGGTAGTTCAGTGAATAGGGTCCTAGGCCTAGAATCTGGAAGCCTGTGTTCAAATTTGGCCTCAAACCTTGACTCAAACCCAGAAAAGTCATTGGAATCACTCCTGATTCAGGCCCCAAAGTCAGACACAGAGAAACAAATCCAAACCATGCAACATACTAGCTGTGCGACCCTGGATAAGTGACTTCCCTGCTCTGGGCCTGTGGCAGGGGTAGGAAGTGCCCTATAACTGGCAGGGCTTTTTACATCTGGGAGAGCGTGATTTGTGCCAAGGGAAAGCATAAAATGTGGCCTCAAGTTGGCACAAGAGCTCACTTGGAGCAGAGGCTGAGAACACCTCAAAGCCACTTCTGAGAAGGCCACTGCCAGGAAGAAGGGAGGACGAGTAGACCAGGGCCTGGCTGAGGCAGGGCTCACCTGGGGCAGAGCTGCCAGGAAGGGAAGCAGGCAGCTTATGGTATTCTCCTGCTAAAGGACTTCAAGTGCCTTTAGCACCCTTCAAGTTTAGCTTCCTAGACCTAATCTCCTGTGGCTCCACCCTAGTTATGGCTCATGAGGGATCTCTAGGGTCTTTTTCAGCTCAGAATCCAATCAGCCTATTAGTAAGTCTCATAAATAACTGTGCATCATGGAATACAAGGATCATGACCCACATTCAGCAGAGCAAGGAGGCAGCGGTGTGTAACAGAGAACTGAGTCAGGGTCTAGTCCTTCCTCTGACACCTCTAGGCATTGTGACCCCAGGCAGATCATGCATCCTCTCAATCCCCCCCCCACACACAGGCAATGCTCCAAACCTAGAAATTGCAGAGAAAGCACCCATCTATTTGGGTAAAGGGAGTTTCCCCAGCAGCAGTTCCTTACACCAATAAAACCATTTGTTCAGTCATTTTCCAATCATGTTCAACTCTTTGTTTCCCCATTTGGGGTTTTCTTGGCAAAGATATTGGAATGGTTTTCTGTTTCCTTCTCCAGATCAATCTATAAATGAGGAAATTGAGGCAGAGGCAAGTGACTTGTCTGGGGCCACACAACTAGTAAGTATCTGAAGTCGGATTTGAACTCAGGAAGATGAGTCTTCCTGATTCCAGGCTGGGGTCTCTATCTACCGTGCCACCTAGCTGCCCTAATAAAACCATAGGGCCAGACCAAGAAACAAAAGCAGCAAAAATAGAGGAGGGGTCTGTGGCAGCTAAGTAAGTGTCAGAACACAGTCTGGAAGTGAGGTCTCCTGGCTCCTTCCCCAACACCCTTGCGAACTAACTTGGGTTTGGTTTGGTTTTTTGTCAACCCCTGTGGTATACCTGTCATCTCCCTGAGGTCAGAGGGCATTTCATGTTTGTCTTTGAATACTCCTTGATGCCTTTGTCACAGACCACTAAAAGGAGCATTTCCCATGCCCTGAAAGGATTCAGTCCTCAGAGCTGGGCACAGGCAGCCTGGGCAGGAGGAGAGGCTGAGGGAGCCTCCAGGGAGTCCCTGCATTCCTAATGAGGCAATACAACAGAGGACTGGTCCTGGAAAGTCTCTGCTCCTTCCTTCTTCTCCACCTTTTTCCTCTCCTACCTGCTCTTTTTCCTACTTTCCTCCTCATAGTGCAGAATTAGAAGACACCTCAGAGGCCACCAAATCTAAGATCCCCTTCAATTTGCAATTAGGGAAACTGAGGCACAGAGAGAAAACAAGTTCAAGGCCACCCTACGTAGCCTCTCTGGGTTTTGAAGCCAGGCCACATCTCCTGGTCTACCCCACCCATCTTCCTCTCCCTCCTCCCTTCCCCAAGTCCAATCCAGCCCCCTGTAATCCCCAAATAAGTCACACCTGGAGCAACAGCAGCCTGGCCCCATGGCTGGCCCCAATTACCCGCCTGCTATCTCGGTGTGCATCTCATTATCTCGTTTCAAAGAATTCTCGGAGAAATCCAGCCTGGGCCCGAAACCAGGCAGGGCAAACACAGCTGCACCTTGTTACGCCTGCCCACATGCAGAGGGTTCTGTAATGAAATATGGAAGCGGTAAGATATGTAATGCTTTATTAAGCTATCTCAGATACAAGGCGGCGTGCATGCCAAGCTCTGCCTCCTGCCTGCAGGCTCTCGAGGGCTCCTCAGCTGGGCCTAGACCACCCACCAAGCCAGGGAGCTGGCCAAGAGCAGGCAGTGGGCTCAGGTTGCTGCCCTCCACCCACCACAGCTCCCAGAGCATGGGACGATGCAGGGACCCCCAAAGGCAGAGCCCCCACGCCTGTAGACCACGCCCTGGCTCTGCTTCTCACTCACTGTTTGACTTTGGGCAAGTCATCTGTTGAGGTCTGGGCATCATGTTTTACACAGACCACAGACAAGCCTAAGTGTGTACAGCTATGATGAAACGGTCAGTCACCGTGTGCTATGAGTATCCACTGAAGTAACCCGAGAAGAAAAAGTGTGAGAAAAGGGGGATATGACACACAGCTTCCAGGATCAGGAGAAATAACCCAGAGAAGGAGCGGGCTTGTTCCGCTCAGAGATAGATGGCTTTCAGCTCAGCGAGAGTGATAGGAAGAAGGCTGCATTTCCCAGCATGCCTGGGGCCAGGGATATAATCAGTCACTGTGCCAATACTAGGCTACAGACAATTGTCCCCAGAAGAAGGGAAGGAGAAGGGAAGAGAAATCATGGCAGCCACTGCCAGGATCCATGCCTAAGCTACTCCTTGTGCCACAGCATAAGTTGTAGTGGAGATTATTTCCCAAATACTACGGGATAGAAGGGAAAGATATGAGGAAGGTTGTGCAAGAAGGGATAGGGGATTGTTTCCCTGTTGCTTTACTATTAATGTAGCTGTGTGACTTTAGACAAGTCCCCTAGATCTCTAGGACTCAGTTTTCAATCTGTATAATGAAGTGTTTGGACTGAATGGTCACTAAAATTCTCGCATTTCAAAAGTCTTATGAACCCTTGCTAAGAATATTTGAATTTTTAAGAAAGAATACTCTTGATACAAATAAATCAACTTTTTTCAATTAAAAAATTTTACTGTATTTTTATTTTGTTAAATGTTTCCTAATTATATGTAAAAAAAAATCAATACTAATTTTTTTTTATTTTGAGTTCCAAATTTTCTTCATTCCTCATGTCCCTCTCTTCACCCCTTGAGAAAGCAAACAACATATCTTTTTTTATTTTTAAACTTTATTTTTCAAATTACAGGTTAAAATAATTTTAACACTTTTAAAATATATTTTGAGTTTTCAATTATCTCCTTCCCCTTCCTCTACTTGAGAAGATAAGCAATTTGATATAGATTATGCATGTGCAGTCATGCAAAACGTATTTCCACATTAGCCATGTTGCAAAACACCCCCCCAAAAAAAACAAAAACAAAAACAAAAACAAAAAAAACCAAGAAAATAAAAGTTTGTTTTTTTTTTTTTAGTATGCTTCAATCTTCATTCAGACTCCATCAGCTCTTTCTCTGGAGGTGGACAGTACTTTCCATCATAAGTCCTTTGGAACTATCTTAGATCATTGTATTGTTGAGAATAGATAAGTCATTCACAGTTGATCATTGCATGATAATACTATTACTGTGTACAGTGTTCTCCTGGTTCTGCTCATTTCACTTTCCATCAGTTCGTGTAAGTTTTTCCAAGTTTTTCTGAAGGCATTCTGTTCAACATTTCTTTAGCACAATAGTATTCTTTTATACTCACATGCCAGAACTTGTTCAGTCATTCCCCAATTGATGGGTGTCCCCTTAAACTCCAATTCTTTGCACCACAAAAAGAGCTGCTCTAAATATTTCTGGACATATAGGTCCTTTCTCATCCCCACCCTCCCTTTTTTTATTTTTGGGAAACAGACCTAGTAATGATATTGCTGGATCAAAGGGTTTAGAGTCCTTTGGGCATAGGTCCAAATTGCTCTCCAGAATGATTGATTCAGTTCACATTAATGTCTCCATTTTCTCACACCCCCTCTAACACTGATTATTTTTATTTTCTGTCTTATTAGCCAATCTGATAGGTGAGAGGTGGTACTTCAGACTTGCTTTAATTCGTTTTTCCCTAACCAATCGTGATTTAGAGCATTTTTTCATATGCTCATAGAGAACTTTGATTTCTTCTTCAGAAAACTGCCTGTTCATGTCCTTTAACTATTTATCCACTGGGGAGTGACTTCTATTCTTATAAATTTGATTCAGTTCTCTATATATTTGAGGAATGGTGCTTTTATAAAAGAAGCTTGCTGTAAATTCTCTCCCCCTCCCCAGTCTTCTGTTTTTCTTCTAAGCTTGGCTGCACTGGTTTTGTTTGTGAAAAAACTTTTTAATTTAATGTAATCAAAAGTATCCATTTTCCCATAATGCTCTCTATCCCTTGTTTTGTCACGAATTCTTCCCTTCTCCATAGATCTGGCAGGTAAACTCCTCCATGCTTCCCTAATTTACTAATTATGTCACTCTTTATGTCTAAATTGTGAACCCATTTTGACCTTATCTTGGTAAACCATGTGAGATGTTGGTCTATACCAGTTTCTGCCAAACTGTTTTCAAGTTTTCCCAGTAATTTTTGTCAAATAGTGGGTTCTTGTCCCAAAAGCTTGGATCTTTACCCAAATAAACTAACTTTTAGTGGTATCATTTCAGGTATATTTAGAGGCAGAGGAGATATCCCAGATATCCGAGGTATGGGATAGCTAAGGAGGCACCCATTGCTTGGGTCCCCTAGGCCCTGTTCTGATCTCTAGACCTCATGGATCCAAATGCTAGAATCAGTGTTCCTTCCACCCACACCCCATATGTGCCTGGGATGGGTACTGTGTATAACCTCAATCCTGGCCTATGATTTAGCTCTGACCAAGCTCAGAGGAGATGGGAGTACGGTAATACTCAGTGTAACTTCTCATTCCAATGGTGCTTTGGAGTTTCTGAAGCACTTTGCTCACATCAGCCTCGGGAGAAGTTCTGAGGCCAAACCCCGCCAGGCAGACCCAGACTTGAACCCAGAAGGTCAAAGCCACTTAATCTCCATAAAACTGCAAAGGCCTGATTCTAGAATTACAGGATGTAGAATCGTAGGATTTGGAGATGGAAACAGCCTTAGACAATCTCTTTTAGCCACCTCATTTTACAGAGACCCAGAGAAAGGAAGGGACTTGCCCAAGGTCACAAGTAGGAGTTGACCAAGACATGGAAATGTAAGTGGCAGCCTTCAAACCTGAGGCTCTTAACCCCAGAGCTGATGCCCATCCTGCTGCCCTACCCCAGAGCTTCTTCTCCTATACCAAATTGCCTCTACTTAATCCCCATAAAAGTCAAGAAGGCAACTTCACAGCCCTCAGAGCTGTTACTAATATACCTGCAGCCATCATGCAGGAACCCACACTTATCCCCTCTTTCCTCTCCTACCCCTATTTTCATCCCTGAAGGCCTAGTGCCTCATGAGTCATGTTTACACTTAAGAATTCAGGAATAAATGTGTTTTATTTGACAGAGGAGTACATTTGGCATTCAGAATTGTGCCAGCCTCATATCAAGGAGAGGTAGGAAAGAAGGCTAATTTGATTCAGGCTTTGTGGCCTTCTCCTTGAGCAAAGTTCATAGTATCATAAGATTTGGACTGAAAACAAACTTTGGAACTAATTTTCTCCAATCCCTTCATTTCACAGTACCAGAGGATGGGACTTGCCCAAGGTCACACAACAAATAAGTAGCAGAGTTAGGATTCAAATCCAAGTCCTTCACACCCAAACATAAAGCTAGCTCTGATATCCCACAGGGCCTGCTTTGCCACAGTGTGTGTGGCTGGATTTCAGAATTCCCAGGAGTGGATCTCTAAGTCACTAAATAATTCCCTACCTTTCTTCTTGTGCCTTAAATGGCTACAAGGTCAACCAGAAGGTCTCCCATTCCTCACTGAGACATCAGACTTTGATTGCAGTTAACCCCCAAAGAGCAAACTCTAGAAAGTTAGAGCTGAGCAGGAACCTGGAGATTACTGTGGGAGAAAGTCCTGTGCATGTCCACCAGGCTGGGCTTCGTCACCACTGCCACCATCACCATTGGCACCACGATCACCATCATTGGCAACCCCACTGTCACTGTCACCACCATCACTGCCATCATCACTGGCACTTCTATACCATCATCATCAACATGGAACCCCCATTTTAGCATCACCACCACCATTACCCTCATTGTCATACCAACTGGCATTTCTACTGCATTTTAAGGCTCACAAAACCCTTGATTACAACATAAAGAGTACTAGACATACAAGGCACATAGAAATTAACAGACGAAATTCAAGAAAGGAGCTGGTGAGGAAACCTTTCCCTTCAGAAGCTAGTGCACAAATGTGCAAAATATGGTTAATAAGCAAGGTGAAGAAGACACGCGGCAGGATAGTTGGAGGTGGGCTTCCCCACTTTTAAAAAGATTTTTCCAGACACCACTTCAAAATTATGTAAAAGAGGGACTCTGAACGACCTCTGGAGCTCTAGAACCCACAGAACGACACATAGAAGCTAATCTCCCGCTGAGGACAGCCTGGCAGCCCGGCAGGGAGCAGCTAGCACAGCACTCTGGGAGCCTAGCCCAGGCCCCCATGAGTTAGAGGTTTTAGCCCCAGGGTGGCCAGACCAGCAGCCAGCTGGAGGGACCCCAGAACACCAGCTGTGACATTTCCAGAATTGCCAACACATAGGCACCTAGGACAAAGTCAGTGCCCTATGGACTTTGGGACTGGTTGGGAGAATGCATCAGCTTCTTCCCCTGGGGGCCAGAAGCCACTGAGGAGCCGGCGCAGCTTGTACCACATTGCCACTTTGCAGCTTCTGCTCTTGGCCTGGGAATTGTAGGGAGATCTGGGGGTCAGTCTGGGGGGTAAGTGCTCTTGCTTTACCCTTCTTGGATCTGGATTGCAGGCTGGGGTGGAGGTCTTGGGGTGTGTGAACAGCTTGCCAGAGCATGTGGAGGCTTCACAGAGGCCACCCAACTAATACCTCTGGAAGTTGAAAAACTCCAATGTTTGGTACAGAAGTTCCCCTGGCTGGTGGCAAAGTCCTACTGTGGCAACAAGCCCAACAGTCAAGTAATTGAGTGGCAACATGCCTAGGCAAAGGAAACAAAATAAACAGAAATATGCAACATTAGACTCCTATTTTGGGAGCAAAGATGATCAAAGCATGGAACAGGAGAAGGACAGTGCGGTCAGAACTCCTGCACCAAAAGCCCCAAATGAAAATACAAGATGGTTACATGCCATAGAGGACCTTAAAAAGCAGATAAGAGGAGTGGAGAAAAAATTGGCAAGAGAAATGAGAAAGATGCAAGAAAAGTATGAAATGAGAGTCAACAGCCTGACTGAGGAAAATAACACCTTAAAAATAGCCTAACATGGGGCGGCTAGGTGGCACAGTGAATAGAGCGCTGGCCCTGGAGTCAGAAGGACCTGAGTTCGGATCTGGCCTCAGACACAACCCACACAAACAAAAACCTAGCTGTGTGACCTTGGGCAAGTTACTTAACCCCAATTGCCCTAAAGGGGTGGCTAGGTGGCACAGTGAGTAAGAGCATCGGCCTCAGAGTTGGGATGACCCGAGATCAAATCTGGCCTCAGAAAATGAGCACCCACACATAAATAATGACTAGCTGTGTAACCTTGAGCAAGTTACTTAACCCCAATTGCTTAAAAAAAAAAAATAGCCTAACTCAAATGGCAAAAGAGGCTCAAAAAGGCAATGAGGAGAAGAATGCCTTAAAAAGATGAATTTGCCAGATGGAAAAAGAATCTCAAAAGCTCACTGAGGAGAATCATTCCTTCAGAATTAGACTGGAGCAAATGGAAGCTAGGGACTTTATGAGAAATCAAGATACTCTTAAGCAGATCCAAACAAATGAAAGAATGGAAGGTAATGTGAAATATCTCATGGGAAAAACCACTGACCTGGAAAATAGATACAGGAGAGACAATCTAAAAATTATTGGACTACCCGAAAACCATGATCAAAGAAAGAATCTAGAAACCATCCTTCAAGAAATTCTCAAGGAAAATTGCCTGGATGTTTTAGAACCAGAGGGCAAAATAGAGGTTGAAAGAATCCACAGATCACCTCCTGAAAAGATCCCAAAAAGAAAACTCCTAGGAATATCGTAGCCAGGTTCCAGAATTCCCAGGTCAAGGAGAGAATATTACAAGCAGCCTGGAAGAAACAATTTCAATATTGTAGAAACACAATCAGGATAACACAGGATCTGGCAGCTTCTACACTGAGGAATCGAAGGGCATGGAATATGATATTCCACAGGTCAAAGGAGCTGGGATTAAAACCAAGAATCACCTACCCAGCAAACTGAGTATCATGTTTCAGGGGAAAATGTGGTCATTCAGTGGAATAGAGGACTTTCAAGCATTCTTGAGGAAAAAACCAAAGTTGAATAGAAAATTTGACATTCAGATACAAGAAGGAAGAGATGCCTGAGAAGGTAAACAGGGAAAAGAAATCACTATGAACTTATCAAAGTTGAACTATTTACATTCCTACAGGGAAAAACAATAGCTGTAACTGATGAAACTTTTCTCAGTATTAAAATAGTTGAAGAAGGGTATATGGGCATATGAATACATATGTGAATGTGTGTATATATGTTTTCAGGTATACATAGATAGAGGGCATAGGTCGAATTTAATAGGAAGGGATGATACTTAAAAGGGGAGGTTAAGAGGTGAGAGAGTAATGTGGTGAGGGGCAATGGGAGAGACAATGGGGTAAACTGTCTCGTGTAGAGGAGACAGGGGAAGGTGGTCTCAGAGGAGGGGAGGAACAGGAAGCCAAAAAGGCAAAACCTTATTCTCATTGAATTTGGACTAGGGAGAGAATGACATGTATACTAAATAGGGTGTCCCACCCTCCAGGAGTGTGGGGGGAGGAGGATAAGGGAAGGTGGTGGAGGGGATGGTGGACTGGGGGAGGGAAGTTAGAAGCACCCACTTTTGAAAAGGGACAGGATCAAGGTGGAGTGGACCAGGTGGAAGGTGGGATGGGAAGGAGGGAAATATAGTCAGTCTTTTACAATATATCTACTATGGTAATGTTTTGCATAGCTTCACATGTACAGCATATACTGAGTTGCTTATATTCCTTTTAAAATCAAATTTAAAAATATATATATAAATACTATGATTAATACTATTTTGCATATAATTGGGAGATAAGATGTGCAGGCAATGGGGCAAGGGGATTCACCTCACCCTACTGGAAAAGTCGAAGGGGGTATGGGAGAAGAGATGGGAGAGAGCAGATTGGATGAGGGGATATCCTGTATGACTCTTATTCTGAGGTGGTGGATAGGGAGAAAATGGGGGAAAAAATTGTAACTCAAAATCTGATGGAAATGAATGATGTAAACCAGAAGTTAATAAAGCATTTGGAAAAAAATAAGCAAGGTAAAACAGAGAAAGACCTCCGGACCTGGAGACAGGAAGATCTGAGTTCAAATCTTGTCTCAGATACTTAAAACCATGTTACTATGGGAAAGTCGCTTAACTTCTGTTTGCATCTGTAAAATAGTACCTACTCCCCAGGGTTATTATGAGGAAGAAATGAGATAACACATATATAGCATTTTGTAAACCTTAAAATGCTATAGAAATTCTGGCTATTATTATTGTTATTAAGGATTTACTATGTGCCAGGAACTGTTTAGGAAGCTGGCATGAAGGTATGCCATTGTAGTGATGTGGGCACATCAGTTATCCAGACATTACCCACTGGAGCTCTCTCACAAGAGCAACTAACTACTTTTTGACTTGTTTTAAGTCAAAAATGGGTATATATAATCCATGCTTAATTATAGCCTTCTTTAAGGGGGTAGGGGAAGGGAGAGGGAAAAAATAAATTAAAAAGTGCACAGCAGAGGAACAAAAGAAAACCAACAAGGAAGCAAAGAAAAGCTGGGCAGCTTTGAAAACAATGTGTAGTAATTATTATACAGGTTTCCTTAAAAAGGAAATTTATTGTTTTATATTGAATCCTCTCTTGTGGTCTGCTGTGTACATGGAAATGCTTTTATTCTTTTCTCATTTTGTATTTAAGTTTTAAATTTTTTTAATTTACTATATATATTATATGTATGACATATACATATGTGCTATATGTATGTATGTGTGTATATAGGTGTGTACGTATATATACATATATATATATGTGTATACACACACACACAAACACACCCCTATTTGTGTCATGGTAGCCATCTCTAGAGCAAGGGTGGGAGGGAGACGAAAAAAAGGAAATAAAGAAATCTACATGATAGTGTTATTATATATTTGAAAGCAAGTTGTGCATAATAGATTTACAGTGTCATGTGCAATCATCTTTTTATTGTAATATATTATTAAAATGCTTGTTGTATGCCATAAATCAAAATTGAAAAAGTGGAGAAAAGGGTTTTATATAAGTATTTAATCCCCAAATATTCATCAAAGGAGACCTGCCCAAACTAAGAAGTTGGCAAACTTTTTCCCCCAGCTTCCCAATCAGGACAGAAGTCTCCTCTGCAATATTCCTGAGAGATGGTCACTTCTCCATCTGTGATGGAGAATCCTGCACACAATCCATTGTTCGACAGCACTGGCCACTAAAAAAAGTCCAAGCCCTCCTCCCTGCACCTTCTAGTCATTAGTGTTAAGGCCCCCATTCCTTCCTTCATCAAAAAGCATGTGTTAAGCATCTAAACCCACCATCTTTTAGTGAGCTGCCAAAATGACCAACACAAAAGGCAAGAAAGAAGGATTCCATTCATGTTCACTAGGCCCTTTAACAAACATGGTGACCTCCCTTTGACTACATATATGTAGATATACAAGAATGATATTGTAGATACCAAGAGTACCTTGGTTCAGCAAGGAATGTCCCATATATGTTACTATGGCAAGACTGGATATGTCTGTGCTCTTGGGCGGCTTGCTGTGGGAATTGTTGAAAAAAATGGTAAGATTTTAGCCAAGAGAATTCATGTGTCTATTGGGCTTGTGAAGCACTGTAAGAGCAAGAGAAGAAATGCCTTCCTGAAGGTGTAAAGGAAAACGAGCAGAAGCAAAAGGAAGCCAAAGAAAAGAGCCCAGGGCTGAATGAAGCGCCAGCCTGCTCCACCCAGGGAAGCCCACTTTTCAAGAACCAATGACAAGCAGCCTGAGCTATTGGATCCAACCCCCTATGAATTCGTGGCTTAATAACTGTAAAGTAATTGAGATTTTTGGAGAGGAAAAATCCACCTATTCTGTTCAATGCATACACAGAGATTAGTGACAAGTCAAGATTTAAAGACAGGAGAAAATAATGCATGTTTAGGTCCAGGGTTAAAAGTGAGAGAGAACTTGGAACAGGGCCTCATCTCTTTCAATCCCTGAAATTGTTCTATGGGGTTTTGATGACTGCATCTTAATAGAACTGGCTTCCTTTATAATCCCAGGTATTTTATTTTGTTCATTTAGAGACATAATTATTAGCAGGGATCCTGAGGCTGCACCAGGCTGCCAAAGGGATCCATGACAAAAAACAAAAACAAACAAACAAAAAAACCATAAGGATGCCTGCCTTATCATGTCATTTAACCAGCTAATTTTTACAGAGAAGGAAACTGACACTCAGAGAGAGGAAGGGACTTGTCCAAGAGCAACTGAGCTGGGACATGTATGCAAGTCATTCAAATCCAAATCTTTTCTCATCACCTTGCTGCCTAATGAAACTGAAATGTAGAATTCACAGAGATTTCAGGACACCTGGATTCAAATCCTGCCTCTTATTAGCTATAGGATCATTGAGATATCCATCAGAGCACAGCGGACTTGGGAGCCAGGAACACAGACTAGTAGGACGTTGTAGTGCCCATTTCACAAGGCTATGGTGAGGAGTGTCTGAGAACATGCCTGGAAAGGGCTTGCCCATTCTGGGTAAATGTGAGCTTTTGTAGGCTTCAGGGTGGGTGTTTTCCATCTATAAGTGGGCCACCCAATGGTAGCCCCCTATCCCTCCACAATCCCCTTGTATTTATTTTGTATGTATTGCTATAAGCACATATTGTTTCCTAGTAGAACATAAACCCTCTGAGGCCAGGGACTGTTTCTTTTTTATTTTTATATCTCCAGTGCCTAGTGCAGTGCCAGGCAATAGAGGAGGAGCTTTTGGGGTTTTTTTAAATTATATTTTACATATAATATATATGTAAAATTATATATATAATCTATATGTAAAATATAAAATTGTATATTTTACATATAAAGACAATTCTTAACATTCTTTTTTTAATTTTTGAGTTCCAAATTTTCTTAGTAGGAGCTTTTAGTATTGATTGATTGATGACAGAAAATAATATAAGACTGGAGAAGTAAGAAGAGGACAGGTTGTAGAAAGCCTTGAATGCCAAGCAGAAGAGTTTGAACTAGAGGTGGGAGGTAATAGCCATGGAATGTTCCTGAGTAGAGGAGTGATGATGTCAGAGCTAAATGCCAGTCTGGAAACATGAAGTTCTATCCTTGGGAAGAGATTGGGGCAGTTGCTCCTGAAAAGGCCCCCTTTCCACTGTGTCCTTTAATTCCTGACTTCCCCTCTGCCCCTAAATCTGACCCCAGAGCCTGGTCATTGACAGTGTGACCTCTGGTGACCTCCAGGGCAGGGCCCTGAGGCTCTTTCACACAGGGCCATGACAGGTCAGGAGTCCACTGCAGGAAATCATTATCTTTGCCTCTGTTTGCTACTGGGGGTGACCAGGCCAGGCATGGCGCAGCAGGGAGAAAGAAGGCTAATGGTGGAAGAGTGGGAGAGGTCGGAGGTCAGAAGAGGGGCCAGAAGGAGGAAAGAGAGCATCCTGGATCCTCCTGAGAAAGCCCCTCTCCTCTCACATTCCCCCCTTTTCCCGTTCTCCTATTGGATTTGATGGGCAATCCCAGAACATTCCTCCCAGTATCATTGTAGCTGATTCCCATCATTTTCTGCCTACAGCTCCACCTAAGCCAGGACCTCTTCACATCCCATAGACCCTCCAAAGCCCAGAATGCCCAAACTGGGCCACACCTTCTAACCTAGGACAGAGATTGTTGGGCTGGGGATGTGTTGGGCTAGGGGGACGGGCTTGGAGGGAACAGGGACATCGATCCCAGTAGCACACTCATCTGCAGAAGAAGGAGTCAACCTTGAGGTCTCCAACAGTCTAGCTCTGTCACCCATGGACCAGTTGGTGCTCCCTAGCCCTGCATCTCTCCCTCTGTAGTAACCGGCCATCGGGAGCTATACTACCTTCTGTGGCAAGGAAGGGTAAAGAGAAGAAATCTGAAGGTCACTGCAGAAAAGGAGGGCTCCAGCCTCAGCAACCAGTCCCCCTGCCTGCCCCTCTTTAGGGAGAGATTATTCACCCTTAGAGGACATGCTCTTGGTTCTGATCCAAAAGAAGGGACTGGGTAGTGAAGAGGAGGCAAAGACCACACCCTGAGCAGACCATATTTGGTGTAAGGGCTCCAAGTCATTGTACAAAGGGAGGGCAATAGCATCCATTTAGGCAGAGTATCTAACAAAGGGCTTCATGCTAGAATGGGAGAAGGTTCATGTGTTCTAATGTGGGTTAGCCATGAGTACAGTTAAGTAGAGTCACAAAGCACCAAGGAGCAGGGACCCAGCATTGGGAAGGGTAGATTTCAAAGGGTTCAGAGACAGTAAGGATGTTGGTCAACCGGTCAGAAAGAGATTACAGGGGGCCCTTTGTTGGCACTGATTGGCATCTCTATTGACCATATACAGTTCTGGGTCACAGTTTCAGGGCAGAGATGAGTGGTAGGTCACAAAGGAGCAAGTGCCCTGGTCACAGTTCTGAGGCATAGAGGAACACTAGTGCTTGTGGCTGCAGGAAAGCAATGGCCCTGGTCACGGGTTCAGAGATGAGAGAAGTGCTAATACTTGCAGCTGCAGGGGAGCAGTGCCCAGAGCATAGACCAGGAGAGTAGTGGTCACACCTCTCTCTGATCACATCACCTTGGAAGCACTTAAACTTGCAAACCCCAGAACTAGCTCTGAAAACAGCAGCAGTGTCTCCCGACCACCTCCTCTAGGAGAGCAGAACCCAACTTTACCATAAAAGTTTAAAGTCAAGAAATAGTCTGAAAAAAAAATGAGCAAACAACAACCAAAGAAAAGAGAACTTGATTATAAAAGGCTACTATGGTAATGGGTAAGACCAACACATAAACTCAGAAGAAGACAACAATGTGAAAATAGCTACAACCAAAGCCTCAAAAAAAAATGCTAATTGGACCCAAGTTCAACAAGATTTTATGGAAGAGTAAAGAAAGAGATAAAAGTGGTAGAGGAAAAACTGGGAAAGGAAATGAAAAAGTGATGCAAGAAAAATATGAAAAGAGAAGTTTGGTCAAAGTGGCACAAAAATTCACTGAAGAAAAAATCCCATAAAAATCAGAATAGGTCAAATGGAAAAAGAGGTACAGAAACTCACTGAAGAAAATGATTCCTTAAAAATTAGAATTGGGCAAGTGGAAGCTAAAGACTCCATGAGACTTTAAGAAACAATAAAATAAAGTCAAAAAAAATGAAAAAATAGAACAAAACATGAAAAATCTCATTTGAAAAACAGATCAAGGAGAGATAATTTAAGAATTATTAGACTATCTAGAAGCCATGATCAAAATAGAGCCTAGATATGATATTTCAAGAAATTATAAAGGAAAACTGCTCCAGTATATTAGATCTAGAGGGTAAAATAGACATTGAAATAATCCACTGATCACCTCCTGAAAGAGATCCCCAAAAGAAAACTCTCAAGAATATTATAGCCAAATTAAAGAGCTCCTAGGTCTAGGAGAAACTATCGCAAGCAGCCAGAAAGAAACAATTCAAATATTGTGGTGCCACAGTCAGGATCACACAAGATTTAGCTGCTTTCACTTCAAGGAGCAGAGGGCTTGGAATATGATATTCTGAAAGGCAAGGAGTTAGGATTACAACCAAGAATAACCTACCCAACAAAACTTAGTATAATCCTTCAAGGGAAAAATGAATATTTAATGAAATAAAGGACTTTTGAGCATTCCTGATGAAAATATCAGAGATGAATAGAAAAGTTGACATTCAAATATAAGACTCAAAAGAAGCATAAAAAGGTAAAGATGAAAGAGAGACTCAATAAAGTTAAACTGTTTACATTCCTATTTGGGAAGATAGTAGTGAAACTTCTAAGAACTTTATCATTATTAGGGTGGTTGGAAGGAGTCTACATACACAGAGGGCATTAATTTGAGTTGGTTATGTTAGGATAATCTCTAAATAAACAACGAGAGACTGAGAAAGAGAGGCACTGGGAGAAGGAAGAGAGAGATAGAACGAGGAAATTTTCTCATATAAAAGAGGCTTGCAAGGAAAAGGTTTTATAGTAGATGGGGAAATGGGGGTGGTCATGATGAGCAATGCTTGAACCTCACTCTCACTGGAATTAGTTCAAAGAGGGAGGACTATATCTTCATACTCATTTGGGTATAGAAATCTATCTTACCCAATAGGGAAATATGAGGATAACGAAGGAAGAGATACAGGGAAGGGGAAAATTATAAGGGAGGAGGCAGAAGCAAATTTTTGAGGAGGGATAGGAGAGAGAAGGAAAGGGAAAGGGAGAGGGAGAAGAGAGAGAGAAAGAGAGAAGAAAATAGGATAGAATAAAATATACAGTTAGTAATCATAACTGTGAAAGTAAATGGGTTGAGTTCACACATAAAACAAAAGCAGATGGCTGAATAGATTAGAAACCAGAATCCAACAATATGTTGTGCACAAGAGACACACTTGAAACTGAAAGATGCAAAGTTAAAATAAAGGGCTAGAGAAGAATTTATTATGTTTCAGCTGAAGTTAAAAAAAAAATGCAAGATAGCAATCCATGATTTCTGACAAAGTAAAAGCAAAAATAGATCTAATTAAAAGAGATAATCAGAAAAACTACATTTTACTGAAAGCTACCATAGATGATGAAGTAATATCCCCAAAAAATGTACAGCAAGTTTTTTTATAAAACCCTCATTTCTTAAATATGTAGGGAACTTACTCAAATTTATAAAAAATAACATTAATAATAATAAATAAAAGATATTCCTTAACTGACAAATGGCCAAAGGATGTAAACAGGCACTTTTCAGAAGATGAAATCAGAGCCACTTATAATCATATGAAAAAATATTCTAAATCACTATTATTTAAAAAAATGCAAGTTAAAATAACTCTGAGGTATCACCTCACACCTAACAAAAAAGACAAATGCTGGAGGGGATGAGGGAAAATAAATAAATTAATGCACTATTAGTGGAGTTGTGAACTGATCCAACCATTCTGTAAAGCAATTTGGAATTAGACCCAAAGGGTTATAAAACTGTGCATACCCTTTGATCCAACAACACCAGTACTAGGTCTGTACCCCAAAGAAATAAAAAAGGATCTGTATGTTCAAAAATGTTTATAGCAGCTTTTTGTGGTGGCAAAGAATTGGCCATTTAGGGGATACTCATCGTTTGGGGGATGTGGAACGAGTTGTGGCATACAATTGTGATGGAGTACTACTGTAATAGAAATGACACAGTAAATAGAGAGCAATGGCCCAAGAGTCAGGAGGCCCTGGGTTTAAATCCAGCCTCAAACACTTGATGCATACTAGCTGTGTGACCTTGAACAAGTCACTTAGCCTTGCCTTTACCCCTCAAAAAAAAAGAAAGAAATGACAAGGAGGGTGATTTCAGAAAAAATACATGACAAGACCTATATGAACCGATGCAAAGTGAATTGAGAAGAACCAAGAGATCACTACGCATAGTAACAGCAATGTTGTAATGATGGTCAACTGTGAAAGACTTGGTTACTGTGATTAATACAATGTTATTGATTAAATTAATGATTAATACAATGTGATTAATACAATGATCCCAGAAAACTCTAAATGACTCATGATGAAAAAGTGTTGTCCACCTCCAGAAACAAAACTGAAAAACCCAAAGTACAAATTGAAGCATATTTTTCTCACTTTTTTTTTTGCTTTTTTGTGATATGGCTAATATGGAAATAGGGTTTGCATTATTTCATATGTATAATTGATATCATAATGTTTGCCCTCTCAGTGGGTGGTGGAGGGATGAGAGGGAAGGAGAGAATTTGAAGTTAATAATTTAAAAGAAAAAGAAAGTTTAAAATTAATAATAAAATTCTAAAAACAGGAAGATGGCAAGAGAATACTAGCTTACCCTTGGTAAGTTCAAGAGAACTGGCAGGTGTGTTTGCAGAACTACTGTGATAAGTCTTTTGAAGACTATGGAGAATAGGAGAGGTGCTACACCAAAAGAAGAGGTTTGGGGGCAGAGATGCATTGGGAAAGGGAAGGGAGATAAGAGGGAGAGGAGAGGCATGGCATTTGTTGAGTGCTTCCCTGGTGCCAACTGAGGAATTTGGATGGTTGGACAAGTTATGGTATATTGATGTAATGGATACTCTTGTGCTATAAAAGATTGTAAAAGCAATCTAGAAAAATTTGTACGAATTGATGCAGAGTAAAGGGAGCAAAGCTAGGAAAGCAATTCATAAAATAACAACATTGACAACAATTTTGAAAGACTTAAGAGTTCTAATCAATTAAATGAGCAACCTTCATTCCCAAGGAGTGGTAATAAAACTTGCCACCTATCTTCTGACAGAGGAGTGATGAACTCAAGAGGCAGAATAAGACATACATTTTTGGACACAGTCATTGTGACTATTTGTTTTGCTTGACTATGCATATTTGCTACAAGGATTTTTGGTTTTGTGTTTTTCAGAGTGAGGGATGAGGGTGAGGGTGGGATTAGGAATATAGCAGCCAAAAGAAGAAGAAAGAGGAGGAGGAGGAGAAAGAGAAGGAAGAAGAAAGGAAAGAAACAAAGAAATGAAGGAAGGAAAGATATTTGGTGCATTTTTAAATTCACAGATGACAACATAAGATCAAATAGAATCACAGACAAGTAGGACAGCTCTAAAAGTTATATGTTGTATATTATTATATATTTAAAAAGAAAAGAAAGTTATACATAATAGAGATTCACAGTTTCATGTACAATCTTCTTATTCCATTCTACTGTGAGTATGGAAATGCTCATATTATTAGTTTTAAATTTAGAATAAAAAATAAAATCCTTTTTAAAAGAAATATTAGAACAAAATAAAAAACCTGAAAATTAGAAAAACATGTGGAGTATCTACCATCAAAAACAACTGACCTAAAAACAGAACAAAGAGAAACAATTTAAAAATCATTGCATGCCTTGAAAAATAAGGTGAAACAAAAGACAAGGATTTGTTTTTAGTGTTTCAAGAAATGATAAAAGAAAACTCACCAGAATTATTAGAATCAGAGAGCAAAGTGAAAATAAGGGAAAATCCACCTGAGATCTCCTGAAAAAAAATTCTCAAATTGGAAACACTCAGAGACCAAAGTCCTTCAGGTAGAAGAAAAAACACTGCAAATTGTCAGAAAGAAAGAGTTCAAGTATTAAGAAATCACACAAGACATGTTGCAACTATGGTTAAGAAAAAAGAAATCTTGGAATGCACTGTATCTAAAAACTATCAATTGCTCCGTTAACCAACAAGCATTTATTAAGTGCCTCTTATGTGCCAGGAACTGTACTGAGCATAGGTGTTACAAAGAAGACAAAAGTGAAACAGTCCCTGCCTTCAAGGAGCTTACATTCAAATGAGACAACTTGTGCATTTATAAATATACAAGAATTATATAAAGCAGATAT
This sequence comes from Gymnobelideus leadbeateri, assembly GCA_011680675.1. NCBI lineage: Eukaryota > Metazoa > Chordata > Mammalia > Diprotodontia > Petauridae > Gymnobelideus > Gymnobelideus leadbeateri. The sequence continues at coordinate 377,968 of WOXC01011299.1, forward strand.
TAGTTAACCTTGGAAAGAATGATAATGCTTATAATCAAGAACAATTTACCCTGCAAACTGATATAACTGAAGAGGTGGAGGGTGAGGAATACGCCTTTAATAAAACGAGGATTTTTGAAGCGTTCTGGATGAAAAGATTATTGTTAAGTAGAATCATTTTAACACACATGCAGGAGGCAAGAGAAAGATAAATATATTTGAACAAATTGAAGGTAATAAATGATGATCAATTACTTGGATCACTCCTTCAAAAAAATCTCACTATAATCAAGAATCACAGAGGGAATTAAAAGTTTGCCGCCATTAAAGGAGCTTTCCAACTTCTTGATCATAAAATAGCCTACATTTCTGGTAAACTTTGGCAAAACTTTGGTAAAACTTTCCTTCTATTTAATTCTAGACCCAGTCCTTTGTCCTTTTCTGCTTTCTCAGATATATATACATATACATACATACATACATACACACACACACAAACACACACACACACACACACTAATGGATAAGCATCTTCTATAGGATGTCCATCCAAATACATATCATCTAAGCAATAGATATTCCTTATCCACTTTGTCTTTCCTGTGTAGATGTTCAAACCAAACTCTTATGGTGGTTCAATATCTTCAAGAAGCTCTGCAAATATTCTGGGCTCTATCCAGTATGGCAGCATTTGTGGTATCTGGAGGACCTCACCATTCCTAGAGAGGCCCTCTTCAATTTTAACTCAATAACTTCAATTTTAAATATAATAATTTCTTCTGTCACAATGCCAAACATCTTTAGGAAACTTAGTGTCTCTTTTTTATGCATCAGCTAACACGTCTGATCAGTTGGTCATCAAAAAAGGTTATCTATGTTGTTATAACTTTTAGGGAATTTTGAATAATTTTGACTATGGATGGAAGACACACCACTTAAAGACTTTCAACAAGTATTTTACCCTATGGAATTAAGTGCTTTTCCATAATCAACAATTAGCAAAAGAAGATCTTTTATTGATCTTTCATTCAGTTCTTTGATAATAAAGCTATGGCTTTCTGCAGAATATCACTTGAGGAAGTTATATTGTTCTTTACTAATACTTTCATTAAGAATGTCCTTGATGTGTGGGGCTAAATTATTCTTTTTTTCTTTTATTTTAGGAGGGAGGAAGGCAGGGCAATTGGGGTTAAGTGGCTTGCCCAAGGTCACATGGCTAATAAGTGTTAAGTGTCTGAGGCCAGATTTGAACTCAGGTCCTCCTGACTCCAGGGCCAGTGCTCTATTCATTGTGCCACCTAGCCGCCCCAAAGTAAATTATTCTTATAAAAATTTTCTGTAGAATGGAAATTTAGGCATATAACCAAGTAGTTGATATTTTCTCAATCATCTTTTTTCTGTATTGATAAGGTCTGAGATTTTGTCCACATCTTTAGCTGTTTCCCCTCCTTTAGGGGAATGAATTAATTATTCAGCACATTCACAATTATGTTGTTTGCACTATGGATCTCCTTCATGTACACTGTGTAATCCACCTATCTCCCCATCTTTATTCATATTTATTTCTTCTATAAATAGGTCTGAGACTATAATTTTAGAGCACAAGTGTAATGATTCTATTGTCCTTGATGGTTTAAAAAAAAGGTTTATGATCTTTGCAGATCTTTTCCATATTTCTTCTGTTTGCTGCCTTCTTAACTTTTATTCTTAAATGCTCTCAGATGACTTTGCTTTGTTTGCATTTTGCAAACCTTTTTTAACTCGCTTTTGCTTTCCACTGCTTCCTTTTATGAGGCAATATTGCCATCACCCTCTACATAATATTTAATAAATACATTTATATCCTAAATGATGTTTCCTTTGGCAACTATCTCTCTCTGTTTGACAAATAAATCAAGTGTTTGCTGATGACAGAGATTTTTAAGGCCCTTTTTGTCTCCTAGTTATGGTAATTGATTTACAAATGAGCTCCAGTAAACTGTATAAAACTGTATAAAATTATGAAAAAAATTATTATGGTTTGTATTTATGTCCTTTCTTCAATCTATTACTCATTTTTCATTTTCTAAATCTAATCTGAATGGGTTACAATTGAGTTGTTTCAATTTCAAATCATATCTTTTTCTCTTTTTATGTTTTCTACTGATTTTATAATAATTTCCATCTTTGTTCTTGAAAGTCAGTGATCTGATTATCCATAGAGAAATGTCACCCTCACCACAATTGCTATTACAGCCACAGAGGTCTTGGGTGCCGGTGATGGGTGTAAAGAAGTCAACTCCATTCAAATATGGTCAACAAACAGAGAGTAAGCCAGAAAGGAAATGGGTCCTAGAGAAGAGTCAAAGATGAAAGACTTTGTCTAGCATTGAATTTGACAGGACTCCACTGAAGCCATCAGCACCTTCATCCACCATGGCATTTAGGACAGCTGATGCCAGAGTGTGGGAATATCCGAGCAATGGAGAACTTTTTCCCTCTCCCAGGCAAAATGCATATAGTGTGTCTTCTCTTACTTCCTTTTTGTTTGAGAGGACAAATGTCTAATCCAGAGTTTCTATTCAATAAAGATTTTTTACTTGCTGTTTTATTAGTACCATAGCTAGATAGATCAAAGAGCAATCTTAACTGCTCTTGGTTGTGTTATTTCATTCTTTTTGGAAGCTGAAGGCAGAAAGAAAGAGGGGAGTAATTAGTCTGTGTTGCAGAGAGATAAGGGGACAGAGATTCAGAACTTCCATCCAAGTCACAAGGACTCTTTCCTGGCTGGAGGTTTGAACCAAATGAGAGAGAATTTTATTGATATTGGTGATTGTTATTTCTTTGGAACATTACAAGTTATTTCTTTGGAACAATACAAACAAATCACATCAACTGTAGAGAATGCTTGAGTCATTAATAAGAAGATTAAAATGGTAGAAGGAAGCTGAGTGAGATCTTTCCTCAAAAACAGAGGCCTCTGGCAAATTTAGTCTCCCCCTTTGTTCCCTCCCTTGACTAAGGGGAAGTCACACCTTAGGACCAGCTGAAGGGAGAAGTTGGGAAAGCATGACTGACCACACAAAGATCAAGGCCATCATAGATTCTAACCTAAACACCCCACACCTGGCTACATTTATGAGGTCAAGAGTGATTATTCTAGCTGATTCTGGGACAAGGACCTCTCAGTCACAGCACCAACAGCTGAATTAAATTACAAAAATTACATGAAAACTATGATTTGAGCACCCCTGTCCCCTCTTTTTCTTCTACCATCAGTGCATACACAGAAGGGCACAGCACTTAGGGCTGCTTTGTGGCTTTCTCTGTTTCATGGGTGTCTGTGGCCAAAGAATTCATGACCCCAGTAGCCAGCCTGCTCTGTACTTAGGTAGGCTGCCCCTCAGGAAGCTGACTTGATCTGCTGCTGAGGCTGTATTCAAGGCTCCATCCCTTACTTGTAGAACCTGCATTTTGTTGGCAAAGCCTTTGAGAATAATCACCTCTTCACCCCAACGAGGTGTCAAAGTAAGACTTTCTAGAGAACTCTGCAAAATAAGGGCCAATTGTGTTTACCCCCCCCCCCCGCCCCAGCTCCCAGTGTCACGAGGAGGAAAGCACTTGATATCAAAAGCTCCTATTTCACTAGGTCCTTGTTTTTTCTCACTTCAGCCCTGTGAGCAGAGAAGCATTTTCCCCATTTTCCAGGCAATGTAACTGAGCCTTATGCAGATGCATGGACTTGCCCGTGATAACCATGAGTGTCAAAATTATGCTTCTACCTCAGACTCTTACCAGAAGTCTAATATTTTTTCCATTTATGACACACTTCCTTGCCCTCCCTCCCTCTCAGGGTTCTTGTGGGGAAACGTGCTTTGTAAAAATTATAGCACTATATAAGTGGGAACTATTAGGATTTCTAGAACAGAGTTGGATGTAGTTTGCAGGGGTCCACTTTGTCCCAAGGACCTCTTTGCCACTATTTCTTATACACAGAGCTAGTGTCTGGTATCCCTGTCTCTTCATGGGCTGGCAGCCCCCACCAACCAAGCTGGCCATTAGTCTCTCTAATTCACACCTTCCTTGCCTTGCTGGGTTTTACAATTAACCCTATAACCTTTCTTGGGGGATTAGGGAGGATCTGGGAAGAAAGAGATGAGACACCCCCTCAACTCCTTTTCCTCCAATCACTCCAACTTCTGAGAACATTGGGGGAGGAGGATCACCATGGACAGGGGCTCCACACGAGAAGGAACTGAGGATGCTTAGTCTGGAGAAGAAAAGACTCAGAGTGGGCATGATGCCTGCCTTCGAGTACAGTGGAGGATTGTCAGCTGGAGAAGGGAGTCGGCTGGAGCCCAAACTGGTCTCTCTGACTCCACACAGCTGCCAAGCTTGATATTCCTAAAATGCAGAAGTGGCCATGGAAGGGCCCTACTCGAAAGATGTCATGGATTCTGACTGATTCAAGGATAAAATACAGAACTCCTTATACTGGGCATTTAAGGCTTAGGAAAATCTGGCTCCTGACGACCTTCCCAGACTCACTTCAGTTCACTGCCCTTCTCTCCCTGTCCACCGCACTCAGAAGACTTGTTATCTGGTTCCTATTTAAGACCTGTCTCTTACTTACAAATCTTTCCAGGTATCTTCCAACACATTCATCCTTCACCTCCCTTCCAGTTTCCTTCAAATCACAACCCACTGCTGCCTCTGACAGGAGCCCTTTCCTGAGCGCTCTCTAGCTCTCTCTCTCTCTCTCTCTCTCTCTCTCTCTCTCTCTCTCTCTCTCTTTCTCTCTCTCTCTTCCTCTTTCTCTCTCTCTCTTTCTCTCTCTCCTCTCTCCCCCCTCTCCCTCTCTCTCTGTCTCTCTCTCTCCCCTCCCTCTCTTTCCCCTTTCTCTCCCTCTCTGTCTCTCTCTGCCCCCTCTCTCCCACTCTCTCTCTTCCTCCCTCCCTCTTTTCTTCTCCCTCTCTCCCTCTCCCAGCCTCCCATCTCTCTCTTGCCTTCTCTCTCTCTTCTCTCTGTCTCTTTCCCTATCTGTCTACCTTTCCCCATCCCTATCTGTCCCTCTTTCTCTTTCTCTCCCTTTCTTCTCTTCCTCCTCCTCCTTTTCTAACTTCTTACCAAATACCAGTTCCATGATGAGCACATATAGTAAATAGCAAAGAAATCCATTTCCAAATCATAGCAAAGCAAAAATCAGAGAAGGTCTACATAGAATGATATAACCAGACAATGCAGGGTGAAGGAGCTCTCCCACTGGAAATGAAAGAGCCCGAATCAACCGAAAGAGTGTCTTTAATCTTAGCTAAAGGGGAGCTCTGTGAAGTCTCTGGCGTGGCAAGCTGAGAATAGGGGCAGAATGGAGACGTCCAAGTCCTCTCACATCTTTCCAGAGGTTTTTCCTTCAGCAAACTGAAGCAGGATTGGTCTCTTCCATATTCTCTCTTGAAGCTGGAATCCAGACATGTCAGAAGATACTGGGAGCTTTAGAAGTTCAGAAGAGGGCTGAAAAAGGCTATCGACCCAACCAGCCAGTACCAGGACAAATTGGAGGAATGAGGCTCAAGAAGGTGCTCCTTAACATGAGGAAATTAAAACCTAGAGATATTGTTTGCTGGTCTTAGGTCAAGATTTGAACCCAAGGTTTCTGACTCCAAATTCAGTGTTCTTTCCACTGTACCACAGTTCCCTGTACCCAGATCTGATTAAATCTTTTTTGGGGAGTGGGGTAGGGGAAGCATTTAGGTACCTAATTGAATTATTTCTTTTTTCTGGACCATCTCACACACCTGTGATAGCTTGTTTTTTCTTTCTCCCGCCTTGGGATAAGAAGAAATACTTACTTACTTGGTGATTAATGAGTGGAATGTGTCTAGAGGACCAGAACTCCACCAGCATTCGAGTTTTCTGTTGGATGGAAATGAAATAGAGATTCCAAATGTGTTCATGAGCAGAGCAGGTTAAAATGGGGGGCAGTGGGAGGGCTCAGCATGGGCTGAGGGACCACTGAACAATTCCAACTTAACATGGGAGTTGGGGCTCCAGAGATGCAGTCATTGGAGGGGTGGGAACAGATGAAAGCAGACACTTAGAGTGTGAGCCCCCATCCTCCAGACCCCCAGAGTTTTAGCTAGAGCACAGGTTAATCACTGCCTGCTCCCGGCTCATTTCTATGATGCACCTTCTCATGTCCCCAAGGGGCTGTTGTTTTCACTTCTACTGTTTCCACATTAGTTATCTCTCAGCACTGACAACTGCCATCTGTGTGACTCCTTTGGGGCCATAAACCTTTCTGACCTCCATTTTTTTTTTTTTTTTGCTTTTTGGAGGGCAATTGGGGTTGTGACTTGCCCAAGGTCACACAGCTAGTTTTTGTGTTAAGTGTCTGAAGCCACATTTGAACTCAGGTCCTCCTGACTCCAGAGCTGGCGCTCTATTCACTGCACCACCTAGCCACCCCATGAGCTCCATTTATGAGCTGGTCAAAAGAGGATGGTAAGACTGGAGCTGCCCACCTCACCTGTGCTCCTGAGCAAAGGGCTTGGCAAGATTCAAAGTTCTCTCCCTATGAATGTTTGTTGTTCTCTAGCTTAGAGTTAGAGCATTCCAAGAATGCTCATTCTGATTCTGACCTTAGTTCCCAAGCCCTCTCTTAGCATGCAATAAGTTTGAACCAGAATAAATGTAAACTAAGGAGACAAAACCACCATTTTCCATCCATTTCAGCCATTTTTCTTCCTTTGTTATGAAGCAAAGTCCCTTCCTTTGGCACTGCCAAAGGGCCACTGAAAAACATCACATGGTCTCTTTACAGTCTAAGGGGCACCAACCAATCAATAAATTGACCAGCCAATGTTTATTAAGTATCAGCTATGTTCCAGGCGCTGTCCCAGGTGCTGGAGACACAAGTCCGAAAGTGAGGCAGTCCCTGCCCTCCAGCAGATGCGTGGTATATACCAAGTAAGTGCCCCATGACAGGGACATCCTGACAGGTGATATTTATATAGGCTTTTAAGTGCTTTACATTTCAATTCATACTCACAATAAATCAGTCACTTGGACGTCGTATCACCCCCATTTTACAGATGAGGAAGCTGACCTGACTTGCCTGAGGTCACTCAGCAAACCATCAGGAGCATCAAACCCAGATCTTTTCTGACTCCAAGCCCAGGATATTATTTGACTTAAGTTTGCCCCTTTCCAGGGGCTCCTCCACCCCCCCAGGACTCATTGCTGCCCCCTCTGGTCTTAGGTGAAACAAGCCTCACGTCTCTTCCCCATGGGATGAGGAGGGCAGGACCCAGAGGGGCCCCTCGAGGTATCCCAGGGGTGTGTCCTCCATGGAGAGAAGGAAGGGCATGAGAAACTAGGGTGATATACCTGAGGTTAAACTGGTGAGAGAGCCAAGGATCTAGAGCTCACCAATGGGAAAACTGAGGACCAGGGCACCTCTGAGAAGAACTGCATCTTTTAATTATTACAAAGAATTATTGTTTCAGATCTGAGTAAATATGAGCCATCACTCCCAGATGAGATGGGTATCACAGGATTCAGCCCCAGAAGGGATGGACCCTTTCACTTGACTGAGGAGGAAACAGAGGGGAGAGGGCTCACCAAGCATGGATGGAGGGATGAGTGGATGAGGGGATGGAGGAGGGGCAGGTACAGTAGCATGAGTCCCTGGAGAGTGTCCTGTCATCTGGTCTCATGGGGACCAGCCAGACAGCCCTAAGAAAGTTTAATAACAGAGGTCACCATCTATCTTGGGCTTGGAGGGGGTATAGGGAACCTCACAAAAGGAGGTCTGTGTTGGGAACAACACACCCAGGACCCTGCTCCCAGAAGCCCAGCTGAGGCCCAGATGTTCATTCCCTTAAAATCTGAATCAGGTCAGGACTAGGAAACAGTCTCTCTATTGTGCAGGCAGGGAAACTGAGGCCTCAGCACCACAAGGGTCATGCAAGGCTGAGTGAAAATGTTCACTCCCTGCTGCTAGGGACCCCAGAATCAAACAAAGCCAGTAAGTGAGCAAAATGAGGATAAAAAATGTGCTTCCCACCAGGCAGATGTTGTTCCAAAGAGAGGCAAGTCAGGTCCAGCACAAAGGCCAAGAGTGTATAAGTGTACAGTTAAATGATTAAATGTTCTTAGTCTGTGCCATGATATGTATCTGTGTGTGAATATGTGCTTCAAAAAAATTTAGAGATAGGGAGGGAGGGAAGGAAGCAGGAAGGGAGAAAAGAAGGAAGAAAAAAGGGAGGAGAGGAAAGGGAAGGAAAAGAAGGAAGGGGAAGGGAGGAAGGAGGAAAGGAGGAGAGAGAGGGAAGGAAGAAAGGGGGAAGAAAGGAGAGAGGAAAGGAAGGAGGGGAAGGAAAGAGGGGGAAAGAAGGAGGAAGAAGTGAAGGAAGAAAGAGGGAAGGAAGGAAAGAAGGGGAAATAAGGAGGAGGGAGGTAAGGAAGAAGGAAAGAGGGAAGGAAGGAGGAAGGGAAGGAAGAAAGGGAGAAGGAAGGAAAGAAGGGGAAATAAGGAGGAGGGAGGTAAGGAAGAAAGGAAGAAGGAAAGAGGGAAGGAAGGAGGAAGGGAAGGAAGAAAGGGGGGAGGAAGGAAGAATTTCTTAAGCATTTACACTATGCTAAGCACTTTACAAATGTTTTCTCATTTGGTCTTCACAACAACCCTTGGAGGTAGGGGGCTATTATTATGACCATTTTACAGATAAGGAAACTAAGGCAGACAGAGATGGAGTGCTTCATTTTAGGGAAGATTAATGTGTGTGTGGCAGTAGCATAGAGACAACTCTGACCAGGAGGACCATCACACTACCCTAGGGTGCTATGGCAACAGGTTGCCAAGAGAAGAGTGCCATGGCAACTGGGGATGGCAGCCTGGGGGCCAGGGAAAACTAGAAGGCAAAATATTTTAGAGTGGAAGTGCACCCCACCAAGTGTCAGCACCCTGCACAAAGCCCAAGGTGCCTGAACCCCACTACAATTCTGGTCAGACCTGTAACTCACATCCAGTTTTTTCTCCCTCCACATCCAATGTTCTTTCCATTGCGACAGTCATTTATGGAGTGACCACATTTTCTTCCCTTGTGCCTAGCACAGGGCTAGGCACTCAGCTGGGGCTCAGAAAAGACATTTTTGACTGATGTTAGGTATTGTGTTAGGTATGGTCCTACTCAGAGGGAGGGGAAGGGACCAGGAGACCCCTGGAGGCCCTCTCAGCCCCTGACCCAGTTTTGGGCATACTGGGCATACTCAGCCCCATACCCAGTTTTGAGATACTCTGCCTGAGCCTCACTCTCCCAGAGGAAGTGTTTTCCCACAATTTTATTAGAGGTCTTGTGACCCTGTGGGTATAGATTCCACTCCAAATATGTTCAATGGAGGGCCACCCCCAGTCAGCATCCGGCTTTCTATGGGGGGGGGGTACCCCTGCGAGCTGCTGACCACCAGCTGGCCCTTTTGCCTTCCTGAGACTTTCCTCCTACTTATCCCATATGTGGGACTCCATTCCCCCTCCAATCCACAGTAATGAACCCCCCCCCAAAAAAAAAAACAACTTCTCCCTATTTATATAGCCTGATTGAGGACCCAGGCATGGGATGAAGGGAGAGGATGGATGTATTAAAAAGTTTGCTATGTGGGAAAAGATTCCGGTCTCAAGGAACCCATATGCTTATGGGGGGGACACATATAGCTACAAATTAGATGGAAAGTCCTATGATCCTTAGGGTCCAGTGGCCAGATAGATGGTCATGTCTCTTCTCTCATGTCATTTAAACTGATAAAACCCTATCATTTTCTGGTGACCCATGAGACAAGTACTCTGGTGGGGGAGGACTTTCTTTTCTGGCTCTCCAGGATTTGTGGCTGTTGAGGAGGAAGGGGAGGCAGCACCTGCAGAGGAAGTTGCTAGGTTTCATCTTCCAGAATGACAGCTATGGAGGAGCCTGGGCTGGAAGTAGTCTGGGTTGGGAAGAGAAGTGTTGCTATTCCCCAGGGTTTTGGGCTCAGAGTCCTAGGCTGTCCTCCATCAGGATCTGAGGGGAGGTAATGGTCACAGTCTGGTGGAGTCTGATCAGATTCTGATTTGCTTGGCACATGTAACCTGACACAAAACCCAACATTTGATCCCCAATACTCCCCCAGAAATGTAATATGGCGGCGAGTCCAAGAGTGCTGGCATCACTGAACTGACCCTGTAGAACACCCTGAGGACATGATTCCAACAATAACTTACACAACCCCAAATGGCCTGAAGATACCCAGAAAAGACAGGAAAAAAGAAGTGAGACAGACAGTCAAGCATCCTGAGCAAGGAATAAGAAGGATAGTTCCTGTATGGCACTGGTACTCTCATTTTGGGTAGATTCTCTGTGGAAATTCCACAGGAGGCAACCAAAAATAATCATAGCCATTAACATTTACAGAATACTTTAAGGTGAGCAAAGCAATTTGCAAGTATGGTTGAAGCATGTACTGACTATATAAATATATACACACATATATGTATATATACATGTATATATGTATATATGTATGTGTACATGTATATATGTGCCTTCATCATGCATGTTCCCCAAGTTTGTGCCCTGACCATACATGTCCCCTATAGTGTTCATGTCCTCCATGTGTATTATGCATTTGTGGGAGAGTGTGCCCCAGGTTTATGAGGGAAATGATTGATTGTTACATTTCTTACTATGCTATTTCATTAAATGCCTTTGCTTTAAACCAGTCCTCTGGCTAACTATGGAAGGAAAGCATACTTATTTGGGGCTGTGGGCTGTATATTTGATTGGATGTGGACTCACAGAGAGTACCTTGAACCTGGGAAGGACCCACGCTGTGAACGGGGGAAGGGGAAATTTGATTCTGTTGGGGAAGCTATTGATGGTGGTCAATCATTTCAGTCGTGTCTGACTCTACATGACCCCATTTGGGGCTTTCTTGGAGAAGATAAAGAAGTGATTTGCCATTTCCTTCTCTAGTGCATTTTAAAAATGAGGAAACTGAGGCACACAGGGTTCAGTGACTTGCCCAGGGTCACACAGCTAGTGTCTGAGGCTGGATTTGAACTTGTAAGGGTGAGTCTTCCTGACTCAGGGTCCAACACTCCATTGTACCACCTAGCCTCCACATGATGAAGCTATAGGGCCATATTTAGCTCATTTGCAGGTGTCACAAAGTTAATGGATGTCAGCAGTCTGTAAAAATTAGCTGCATCTCATAAGGCAAAATGTAGTAGAGTTAATGTACCATCGTACTCATGGGTTCAAAAAAATCAACTTCACAAAGTCATAATAGTCAAGAAGCATTTATCATGTACTTACTATATATCCCAGGCACTGTGTTAAGTGTGAGGAGTGTGAGGTAAGGCAAAGACAGCACGTGCCAGGGCTCAGTCTGCTGGGAGAGGCCGTATGTAAATAACTGTGTATGAGCAAGACAAATTCAGGATAAATAGGAAGGGATCTTAGAAGGAAGGCTCTGGCGAAGGACTGAGGCAGGAGCGGCACAACTGAACAACAGTTTCTGGATTTAAAAAGAAAGATCCAATGGTTTTTAATGGTGTGCCCACTCAAAGGGAGTCTACGGTGAGCTATGGCTGCCAAATTCATTTTAGTCTGCACTGAGAGAGGTATGTGTCCAGGACTGGTAGTCCCTCTGGGCTCTGCCCAGGGCCGGTCATAACTGGAGGGCTGAGTCCGCTTCTGAATTTTAGGAAGAACACTGATAAACTTAGTGTTGAGGGTAGAACAACCAGGATGGCGAAGGGCTTTGAGATCATACCCCATGAGGCCCAGCTGGAGGAGGCTGGGGGTGGCTGACCTGGGTCATTCCATATAGTCGAGGGCCCCTGATTTCTTTACAAGAGATGCCTGGGCTGGGGATTCTGAAATCATGTCACCCTGAGCAAGGCACTCAATCTCTCTCCTAGCTCTTTTCCGCTTCTGTCAAATGGGGCTAACCCCACCAGAAGTTCCTATTTCACAGGATTGCTATGGGGCTCCAGTAGGATCATGCCTCATTGTCAAGTGCCTGGAAAATCCTGCTCACTACAGAAGCGCCCAGAGATGGGACATGGGACTTTCAGCTCCATTGACCAACAGTGCAAGAATCTATCATGTGGAGAACAAGGTCAAGCAAACACGGGAAGGCAGACAGAACCAGGGCTTGAACAGTCTGGAACGTCAAGCTGAGAAGCTTGGTGGTCAGAGGCCACTTCTCCAAATGTCAGGGTGCAAAACAACCCACGCTATCTTGTTCCTACAACTGAGAAGCCACTCAAGCTGCCTCCCGCTGCCAGGTGGGCGAGTGCCCCAGCCTCCCCATGCCTCATTCTTCTGCCCCTTGGCATTGGCTTTGTATGGCAAGGCTTCTGACCTCTGTCCCCAGACCAGCACAGGGGAGCCGGGTGCGTCCTGCCTCTCACCCCCTTCTTCCTCTCCCCTTGGTGTTCACCTCTCCTTCCACCCCCTCCATTCACCCCCAGCTACTGCTGAGCACCAGCATTCCTTCTCGATGTGCCGGCACCAGGGAACGCAGTGGCAGGGGAGGCCCCAGCCCCACAAACATGTTGCCGGCTGTTACCTAGCTCTGGCCGACAGGCCCCTCACTCCTGGGGCCAAGAACAATATTTTTGTAGCTCGATTGTTATGAAAATATTTGAAGAAAAGCCTAGGCCATCAATAACTCATGGAAAAACGTCCCCCAACGATCAGCTGCACTTTGCCCAGGGCTGAGATAACACTTCCAGGATCCAGGCTGGGCCAAGAGTTTTAAATAATCGTTAAGAAGCTGGGCCTTGATCTGGACTGTATGTCACCAAGTCCAGAAAGGCCTAGGGCCCCATGTGAGAAAAGGCAGGCCTCCCTTGAAGGCTAATTCTGCTTGGCTCCTGCAGACCTTCCTAGGTTGGGGGGAGGGGAGGGCAGGGGTGCCCAAGCTGAACCAGCAGCCTCCACAAAGGGCCTGGGTGAAGTTGTTGGCCCCCTCTCTAATGAAGATGTAAGCCTAAGCCAGTGGAGGGAGCGTTGCAGCCAGGAGGACCCTCAGGAAAGGACTAGAGGAAATGTCTCTGCCCCCCACCGCCCCACTGCGTCTCACATTAGGCTCCTATTACTTCACCCCTCCAGCCCCTGCTAAACTGCCCCCAGATGGTGGACCCCCAAAAGATGAGCCTTCTCTCTCTACAGGTCCATGAACTTGGCTTTTTCAAATATTTTGATAAATGTATCACAATAAAGTTGGTTTCTTTTATAATCTCATGCATTTTTTATTTATTCATTATTCATTTATTTGTTGTTTTTAAATTGCTACATTTAAAAATGTTATTCTAAGAAGGGGTCAATAGACTTTAACAGAGACTGACAAAGGGGTCCATACACATGCATACTCACTCACTAACATATACATACACACTCACACTCACACACACACACACACACACACACTCTCACACATACACACATACACACACTCACATATACACAGACATTCACACACACACTCACATACACTTGCACACACACACACACACACACACACACACACACACACACACACACGGTAATAAGCCTCTGCTGTAGACTTATAACTTTGTAGAATTTCTCTGCGTTTCAGAGCTAGTTGGGGCTTCAGCAGTCATCATCCTGTACCTGAAGAGAATAACCCCTCTGTAATTCCTGGCAAATGGTCCTTCAGCCTGGTTTTAAAGATCTCCAGAAACTGGGGCCCCTCCCCCTTCCAAGGCAGCTCCCCCTGCTTTGGGGCCACTCTCATGGTTGGGACATTTGTCCTGACTTCCAACCTGAATTCCCGCCAGCACCTGACAGGGATGGGTGACCCTCAGATAACATGACTCAACCTTGTGCTGCCAGAGCGTCCTCTGAGGCACAGAGAGGGCAGCTTGGAAAAGCTATGACCTAATTTCCTGTGCCCCTCCTAATTAATAATGACAATATTTATCTAACACTTTAAGTTTTGAAAAGTACTTACCAAACATTATCTCATTTGTTCCACTTGATAAACCTGCGGGGTAGGTGCTTTTATTATCCCCATTTCACAAAGGAAAAAACTGAGGCAGAGACTTAGTGACTTGTACAGGGTCACCTGGCCAGTAAATGTCTGAGACTGGATTTTAACTCAGTCTTCCTGACTCCCAGTGCAGCATTCTGTCCGCTGTACCATCTAGATGCCTAGCTCATAAGCTAGGGGTGATTTAGAGAACAGAGAAGCAGGAGACCCTGATTCTAATTCTGATTCTGACTGTGCCATTGGCCCTCAGGCCATCAGAAAGTCAGGGACCTCGTAGGGCACCTTGAGAGAAGTCCTCCTTCCTCTGACTCCCCAGGGTACCGTAACCTACACCTCTGAAGTGGTCTTTAAGTGGTTTTATTTGTCATCTGGGGCGTTATATCTGTTCCCCTCCTCTCCATGGTGGGCATCACTGAGCACAGGGAAGGTGGTTCTCACTGCATCCCTTTTATCATTAAGTATGGCACTCTGCAGATAGAAGGTGCTTCTCTAAAACCTCAGTAGATCTGTGGGCTTGGCTATGAACATTCCCTCCAGGAGATATAGGAGCCAACATCCTCCTGGGCATTGCTATCTCCTGACACATGCTCCACAAGGGACCACCCAACCTCCAAGCATCGTTCCTTAGGCTGGCCGTGTATGTGGGGCTCCCACTTCCTGATTGGCCCATTCCATTTCCTCTCCTATCTCCCCTGGAGAAATTGCCCTTATTGCCACTTCTTGCCCATCAGCCCTCATCGATGATATGCCACGGAAGACATGTACCAACCATGATACTGACTCTCCATCTCCCTAAGGGACACCCTTCATTTGGGTTTCTTAGAAATTGGGATATGCCATGATCTATAGCTATATGGCATCACAGGAAAGATGGGGTTAAAAAGACAGGTTTTTGCATGAGGGAACATATTGGGACCCCTGAAAGCAAGGAGTGGTTTCCCAAAGGCAATGTAGCCCAATTTTTCCCTGTTCAGTTCTGAGCTCAACTCATTGTCAGTATAGTCTGTTCAGGACAGATACACTGATAAACCAGCTCTGTGGGATGTGCATCCAGCTACTCACCCAATTATACTACTCCAGAAAGGCATTCTTCATCCACTTGGTGTTTCCTATGTGGCTAGTTGGGTCAAATTATTTTGAGTGATCATGAACCTCATGGAGAAGACTCTGTGACATCCAAGGATTTAACACAATCAGCCCAATGGCAAGCTCTAATGGGAGTGCCTGGAGGAACACCCCACACCCTGTCACTGTTCCCGATTGTAGCATCTATCAGAGGCTGAGTCATGCCTGCAAAGCATTGGAGAGCCCAGATCTGTCTCCATATCAAGATGAAATGCGTTTGGGAGTCAGACAGCTGCCCAGGTAGGCAGTCCCATGTTATGTGTATCTTGTGCAAGGATGTGAAGATAAACCTGGGAATTAAGCTTTACCTCAGATTGTAGAGGGCCTTGAATGCCAAGCCCAAGAGTTCAAATTTCAATGGCAATGAAGTTTTGAACTTTCACTGAGAGGGCAAAAGGAAGACACTCAATGTCTTGATACAGAAATGTGAGATAACTAGAACTGTGCTCTGAAGATTGATCTGATGGATTGGAATAGAAGAAGGTAGGGACAGGGAGGTCTCAGATGAGGCTGTTATAACAACCCAGGCAGATTACAGGGACACCCTTTGCTAGGGTAGTGGCCATGGGAAAGAAGGTCAAGGAGACCCAGAGAGAATTGACCAGAGCTGGAAATTAACTGTATATGAGAGGTGAAAGAGGGGGGTGAATCAGAAATAAGTCCAAAATTATGAACATGGGAGCTAGAATCTGTCTTCCTATACCTCCCCACCACTGTCCTCACCCCACCATAGTTCCTGGTCTTGTCCTGGGGCCAAGCAGGCCAGTGCTAGCTCCTCATCCACAAGATAGCCCTTCCAATACCCAAAGGCAGCTGTCATGGCCCCCCTCCGTCTTGTCTTCTAGGGGTTACTTATGCCTAGTTCCTTCAGTGAATGGAATGGAATGAGCAACTCAGGGCCTCTTGTGGAAGCTCTGATTGGCCATGGATGGTTGTCTCAGCACATTCTTGGGGTCTGCCCACTGGTGAGCCAACACATTCCAGCTGTGTTTCACCTGGGACCTCTGACAGCCAACATAGACACCCTCAAGCCCAAGCATGACTAAGTGCACACATGCACACACAGCCAACCCCAATACCGTGCTCAGATGGCTGCATTTCACCCCCAGGCATCCTGGGGCCTCAAGGCCCCTTGGCCCATGGCCACCTCCATCGTGGGCACACCACAGATACAGCCAATGGACGTTTTCCAGTTTGTTCAATAAATGGAGTAGAGGGAAAGTGACCAAAGATGGTACCTCACCTCCACTTTGATATTTGACTACAGGGGGAGCCAGGAAGGGGTCCAGGGTGAGGGGTGGGGAGGGTGTTTTGTGGAGCTTTGTTTTCCCCCTCTAAATCTCTGACATGAACAGGCAGCTCTGTCTGGAATGGCCAACAGGGGCTAACACTGGAGGGGAAGGAATTCTCACCATAAATCACAGTCAGCCATTTCCCGAGAAATAGCAGGCCTGTCTTTGGCAGCTACTGAAATTCAATGCCTTTCAACAAACATTAAGTGGAACACATATTTTGTGCTAAGGGCCAGGAACACAGAGGCCAGAATGGAGCCAGTCCTGCCCTTGAGGAGCTGACCTTCCAGGGGAGGGAATCAAAGTGAAACAGGCAAGGAAAGATAAAGTAATGGACAGGGGGATGCAGAACTAGAGCTGTGCCTTGAGAGTAGACAAGGATGCTGAGAAGCAGAGATGAAGGACGGCACTCTTGGTGCGGGACTGACTGGCTCGTGCAAAGGCACACAAGTGGGAAACAGCCAACCCTTGGTGGAAGGTGTTTCTGTACTGGGGGCTCCCTCCATAGCTGAAATCCCTGGAGGAGGAGAAAAGTAAGATTCTAAGGGTCACCCTCCTGACAGACCTGAATCTCATCCATCCTGACATCTGTGCACCAAATCAAGCTAAAGGGTTGAAGGAGTGTCATGGTCCTCCTTGTCAAGGCAGTGGCAGAGTCAGTGCTGCTGTGCGTCCAAAAGGAATGAGCACATGCCCCCCAGGATGCTGGCGACATCTTTTATCTTAAGGCTCTCAATCAGTAAAGGCACAAAGGAGTTTAGAGATACCCAAAGAAAGGCATTATGCCAAAGGTGAGGAAGATGAGATATTGACAAGTATTTATGAGAACATCCTGTGTGCCAGGCTCTGCTCCAAGTGCTTTACAAGTATTATTTCACTTGATCATCTGGACAAACCTGGGGGGTAGGGACGATGGTTATTCCCATTTTACAGATGAGGAAACTGAGGTGAATGGAGGTTAAGTGAGTTGCGCTGATTCACACAGCTCATACGTGTATGAGACCACATTTGAAGTCATGTCTTCCTGACGCCAAGTCTAGGGCTCTGTCCACTGTGTCGTTAGCTGCCTTGGGTCTAGTTATTACCAGAAAGGTAACCAAGAGAACATCGGCATCTCCAGATCTCTCTGCCAGCCTTCTCATGTACAAAATCACTTTTTGAGAACTGTTGCCATTCACATTGAGACCCTCCTTGACAAGGGGATTAGAAGAAAATTCATCAGCTTTTCAAGCGCACAGTAGACTCATCACTATTGTCAGCCAATTGATTGAAAGAGGATATCCCAGATTCTTCTGTGCTGGTTGTTGAACGATTATTAAAAAAGCTTTAACTTGCAGCAATGAAACACCTCTTTATCGAGCTCTTCGTCTAACCATCTCCCACGCACAGAACCTCCACATATAATATACATGCGTGAATTATATGTGTGTGACTCCCTGAAAGATGGAGCAAAAATAAACCTGTTCTGTGGCCCTAGGCTGAGTCACTAGTATTGATGACACCTGAGACCAGGAGATGTGCATCCACCAAAGGGCTTGCCATCAGCATCATAGAAGGGATCCAGAAGTGAGTCCAAAGCCAAGATGGATTCCCCTAGTGGGGATGGTGAGCTTCTCTAGCTGCTGCTCTCATTGGACAACATTGTGCTGATCACATCAGGCCCTGGCGTGTTGAAGAACCTTGTGGCTGGATGGATAAATGAGCGGATGCAGAGGGAGAGACAGAGGCACAGAGAGAAGCAGATGCGGGTACATAGATACAGGGGTAGGCAGATAAAGAAAGAGCCAGCCAATCAGAGCACTTGAGTTACATATACCAAGAAGCAGGATACACTCTGCTTCAAGGATCTTACACTCTAGGAAGGAGGGGGGATGATAAGGTCTAAAGAGGAGCTGGAAGTTGGGGAAGAGCAAAAAGGGAGGGACAAGGGGAGGAAGGGCTGGCACTGGTGGCCAAGAAGCAAGATGGAGGCTTGGTTTGAGGCAAGATAAGGCAAAAACTTACCTATTGGAGTCCAAGGTGGCTACCAGTGGGGAAGAGGTAAGGATGAAAGTCAGAGTAGCAGTAGCATGGTATGGAACTTGACCTGATTATACAGGAAAAAACAAGTGGATGAAAAATATTTATTGTCCAGAAAATGATATAAAATGGATTGATCAACCTATAAAACTCATCCAGCAGGACATATGTAAACATGTATGCATATGTATGCATACATACATACTTATGGAAATATCTACCAATCTCTCAGCAAGTGTTTGAAATTAAGTGCAGATGTACTGCTATGTAACAGCCACTGTTCTGGGCACAGGGGATACGAGGAATGAAACGATCTCTACTCTCAAGAGGTTTTCATTCTAGCATATAAATATGCATATGTACACGTGTGCGTGTGGCATACTGCATTCAAACTTCTGCATTTTAAAGGAAATGAAACTAAGCCTGGGAGATACCAATCTATAATATACACCTGGGACAGAACCACAAATGGTCAGTAAGTTGGGACCTGGACAGGATCAGAAAGTGGTCTGGATTGCCTATGGGAGATTGCAAAGTCCCTTGAATGATCCCAAGCTTTCCTGAACATGGCAATCTCTGAAGGCAGGGCCACCTAAAGGGCAATGGAGAGGAACATGGGGACTGCAAGAGACCATAACACCCTGCAAGCAGGGAGTTATGACTGAGAAGCTGCTTAATAGATGTCAAAGAAATGCAGAAACCAAAAAGATGTGTTAGTCACATGGCTGGAGAGTGAGGGATTACTGGTGGACAGTCCATGTTCTCTGTGGGTGTGCCTGCCTAATGGAAGGTAGACAGCAGACCTCCTGTTTATTTCCAGGGAAACATTTAGCTTAGCACTAACAGGCTTGATGCTTTGAGATAATGGAACAAACCCTGCATGGCCCCTTGCTCGCCCACCCTGCTATGGCTAAAGTCAAGGAGACTGCATCATCAGAGAGGTTTAGTCATTAAGCCCAGAGGACTGGCCCACTCAATAGACTTTAAAGTAACTACATCCTTAGGCTCTCTCTGTCTCTGTCTTTCTCTGTCTCTGTCTCTGTCTTTCTCTGTCTCTGTCTCTGTCTCTCTCTGTCTCTCTGTCTCTCTCTCTGTCTCTCTCTCTGTCTCTCTCTCTCTCTCTCTCTCTCTCTCTCTCTCTCTCTCTCTCTCTCTCTCTCTGTCTCTCTCTCTCTGTCTCTCTCTCTCTGTCTCTCTCTCTCTCTCCCTCCTGTTTATTGAGTACATCAGAACCTCTCCCCAGCAGCATTGTGGCTACAAGAACGTGGTAGCTGAGACACAAGGGTTGGCTTAGGTGAATCTAAAGACTAAAAGTCAAAACCCTTGCCACCTCTTAAGCTGTGTGTTTCTTTGTTTCTTTCCTGAGTAAAGATGAGTGAACAGCAATCTTGAGATAGCCATTTTTGGCCTTGGAGCCAATTTTGTGTGATTGCTTGGTTGGGAACCCAGGGTTCTCTGTGGATGATAGCTATACTTTGGGAGGACTGCCCTTTCCCCTTAATTCTCACAGCCACCCCAAATCTATTTCATAGAGAGATACTAGCAGAAATATGAGTCAAAGTAGTGAACCTGGAATAAAGTCCTAGGAGAGTGAGAAGTGAAATGCCAACTCCACAATCTTGGAAAATGCTTCATTTTTGATGTTTTGAGTATCAGCCACCTAGGAGAGGATAAAAAGTGTTACAAATTATTCCTACTATTTACTTAAATCTAAATTAACTGTGCCTCTGAGTCTCTTCATTAAACATTTTTTTAGTGTAGAGGAAATAAATAGCTGTTCCATATCTGATTTGTCCTATACATTGAGCATCTTCCCCTCCACGCCACAAATATGAGCCAAATCTAAATCTTAAGCGATTCTTCCACTCTATCCACCAAAGTTTAAGGGTTAGAATCTTTTATTTAAAAAAAATGAGTGTACGAAAAAAAGTACAGACCTCTATATCTAGAGGCCAGACTCCTCTCAGACTGACCCCCAGTCTGCCCACATAAGTAAATTCAAAACTGATTAGAGATCTTTTGGTAGGAAGGGAAAGGTGAGTACCCTATCCTCCCTGAATTGAACAGATGTTTGGGGGGAATTAGGGGGTTTGCTGTTACATTGATCATGTCAGAAGACCTCAAGGAAGTCCCCAAAGGCCATTGGGTGAATCCTGTGTTGGGAACTTATGGAAGGACCCAAACAAGACTGACCAGGATGCATGGACATTGATGAGTGGTGATCTGACACAAGATCCCCAAAGCAATGGAATTCTAGATCAGAAAACATTCTCTTCTAGAAGGGACAGTGCCTTTTAAAAGATGCTTTCCCCATAACAACCCTGTAAGAAGGGAAGCAGAATTCAATAGGCTGGCCACATGAACATAGACGCCACTAGGTGGCTCAATGGATAGAATGCTGAACCTGGAATCAGGGAGACCTGAGATCAAATCCTGTCTCTGACTTTTACTAGCTGCGTGATCCTGGACAAGTCACTTAACTTCCACATACCTCAGTTTACTCATCTGTAAAGTGGGGATGATAATAATAGTGCCTATCTCCCAGGGTCATTGTGAGAATCAAATGAGATTATTTGTCAAGTGTTTTGTAGGCCTTAAAGTGACTTTTAATGGTGATGATGGTGATGGTGATGGTACAGCAGATAGTCTGAGACTGATCCAAACCCAGGAGACCTGGGTTCAAATGATGACCCTCATTCGTTCTGGGCATATAGCCTCAGCGAGTGACTTCTCTATGATCCCTGATGCCCTCTTCTGCCAAATGAAGACTTTGGAAGGCCTCTTCCCCCTCAGGATGCACACACTCCCATAGGGGATCCTGGGGGGTCACCCCATTTTATAGAAGAGGAAACTGAAACCCAGATGTAAGAAAGGACCCTTGGTCCTGAGCTAGTCAGGGTCAGAGCAGGCATTCCCACCCCAGCCTCCCAATTCCCAGGGCAGCCCTCTTTTCCATGAAAGGCAAACAGATCTCTCCTATACCTGTTCTGCATGCTATAAATTTTTTCATATGGAAGACTTGGTTTGTTCCTTATCTCTCACACAACCCAAGATTCATCCAGGTCAAATGTTGAGGCCTGGGCCACTGCCTCCACAAATCCTGCAATTTCCCAGCTCTTTGAGGACGGCCCCCAGGTCCTGCTGAAACTCAACACCCGATGCTGGAGGCCCTACCAAAACAACAGCAAGGAGATGGGGTGCTGCTCCCCCTTCTTTTCCTGGCCAGCAGCCTCACACCCAGACTTCCCGAGGACAACTTGGGTGATGTGGCAGGCTAGCAGCAGCTGGCCACCAACGACCAGGGCTGGGCATAGGCAGGGCTCCACTGGGGGCCGCCCCCACTGCCTGTTATCACTGAAAGGAACTTAGAGCACCTCCCCGGGGTGCTGACTCTGACCCCTTTCAGAGGCCGCTCAGAGCTGCTGAACTTTCCGCACACAGCACAGCCCGAGGGATGTTTTCCAGCCCTTCCAAGGAGTTTCGGGTTTCTGAGAAATTCAGTAAAAGCCTAATAGAGCAGCAGCCCCTCTCCCCGCTGCTGGTGGCCAAGCCCAGCGGGGCTGGGAGAGTTCAGGCCGTGCCAATCACTCTGCAGATTGCAGGCTCTGCTTTCCCAGCCTCAAGCGGGAGTTCCTTCAGACCTTGAAAGTTCAGAGTCAGAAAACACAGAATCAGAGAAGGCTGGAACTTCTTTGAACCCTAGAACTCCAGATTCATAGACTTCTCAAGCTCAGAGGCACCAGAAAGAAAGACCATCTAATCCAGTCTAGATTCTCAGTTCTAAGACTCCTCACAGTTCTGGCATTCCATGTTCCAAAATTCCACCCAGCTCTAACGTCCTCTGTTCTGTGTCCTAAGGTCCCTCCCAGGTCAGAAATGCTATGTTCCAGCTCTGATGTTCTATGTTCTAAGGCTTTTCCAAGCTCTAACACTCTGTGTTCTATGTTCTAAGTTCCTTCTCAGCTGTGACAATCTCTCTTCTATGTTCTAAAGTCCCTCCTGGACCCCACATTCTCAGTTCTCCATTGTCAATTCTTTCTCCACTCGGATGATCTGTGTTCTAGCCTATGATTCTCTCATTCACACAGACCAAAATGTGCTCCCTCCTCTTCATTTCCGTTTTTTTTTTAATCTTGCTTTTCCTTAAAGGGCCAGCTCTAATCCCCTCTTCCCCATGGAGCTTTTCCTGGAGCCCCACCCCCCCCACCACACTAACTCAATGTCCTCTTCTCTCCCCATCTCCCCAGGGTTCTTGGTCTGATTTCCATTTGCCTCAACAACTGTCCAGCTTGAATTATCCTTTTCACATCTTGTCCTTCCTATCAACAGTAAGATCCTTGAGGGCAGGGACTCCAGGGTTGCTTGTCCTGTCTCGGGATACCCAGACCCCAGCCCAATTCCTTGAACAAAGTCAATGCTTCATACAGTTTTGCTGAACTCTCTTATATGATCCCAGCCTCCTCCCTGTAGAACTTCCCATACCTCCACTGAGGGAGGGGTGGAGACCAGAGCCACCAAACCTTCAGTCACTTTCAGTCCGTTTCCCTTCTATGCTCTCTCTGCTCAAAGGAAGCCATGAACACCCACCAGGGGCCACAGGAGCCCAGCATTCAATTCTGAGGGATGGGGCAGGGTGGGAGCCTTACTCACCCTCATTCTCTCAGTCAGTCAACTATTCATTCCTGATCCAGTCCTGTATGATCAGCCCTGTGCTTGGCTCCAGAGACGGGAAGAACTAGGATGAGATTTTTTTTTTCCCAGTCTGGACCTGAGCACCCATGACCCGAAGATTGTTCGTCCTTTCTCCTTTCTTCCTCTAAGTATGAGCCCATTTTCCCCAGGTGTGTCAGTGCCAGGGCCTTCTCCAGGTTTACAAAGCACTTTTTTCACAACACTGAAAATCAAGACCAGAGGACTAATCATACCCATTTTAAAGATGATGGAACTGAGGTTCAGATAGATTAAAGACAAGTTTGCTGGGGTTCCCTCCATTGCACTACACCTTCCATCACAACAGACCACCAAGGGATTAAGACAGGTGTGTGCATTCCCTTTCTCTGCTGTTCACCTCAGCTCCTGGAGAGTGAGTATTTCTGCTGGAGGTTCCAGAGGGAACATCTACCTGCCTGCTCAGGTAGGGGTTGGATGAGGCCCTTCCATATAAAGTAGTTGGGAGATTCCAAAAATCCAAATATTTGTGATTCCAAGATTTCCTGATTCTAAGATTACGGCTTTCTATAATTCTAAAATACTTAGATTCTATAATTTTACATAAAAATGACTCCAGGACTCTATAATCCTAAGATTACAAAATGTTATGATTCTAAGGTTCTAAGAGGCTATAATTCTAAGATTATGGGATTCTATGATTCCAAGTCTCCAGGATTCTATTATTCTAAGATGACCAGATTCTCTGGGTCTGAGCTTCTGTGGTTATATGATTCTTGAGCTCTCCAGTTCTATGCCAGAGGTGATTGGAAGGCTAAATACAATCTAATTTCAAGATCTCCCTACAGCCGTTTCTATAAAAGAGTGAGCACCTTGTCACCGGAGGTATTTAAGCAAAAAACTGGATGTTAGGGAAGCTCTCAAAGAGGTTCTTGCTCTGGGAGAGTGGAAGAACTGGAAACCTTAAGAGACCCCTTTTAGCTCTGAGTTTCTCTGATTCTTAGAAACCTCTGAGGAAAGATTCCATCACTGGGGCAGCTGGGATAGAACACTGAGACTGGAGTCAGGAAGACCTTAGTTAAAATCCAGCCTTAGACGCGTATTAGCTGTGTGACCCTGGGCAAGTCACTTCACCTGTTTGCCTCAGTTTTCCTCATCTGCAAAATGGGGATGGTAATAATATAGTACCTACATGCTAGGGCTGTTAGGGAGTCAAATGAGATCATATTTGCATAGTGCTTAACATAGCGACTGGCATATAGTAGGCACTTAATAAAAGCTGATTCCATTCCTGTTCCCTTTCCCATGCTGCCATGGGCTTAAGCCTATTCTCTGCTCTCTAGAATCCCCTCACCGATGCACCAATGTTGGGGGCTATGGCCCAGTGTTCAGGTGGGCCCAGGGGCCACTGGGCCAGCCAAGCAAGAATCTGTCCCCTCGGGAGCACAAGATTCCCCAGAATACCAAGCCAGTGGACAGAGGCGGAAGGCTAGCCAGCCTTGGGTGGGCCGAGCTGAGTGGGGGGCTCGAGGACATGGATGTTCTCAGTACTCTGATTGGCCGGCCAGTCTCCACTCTCTGTGTCGTGTCCAATTGCATGCCAATCAATTACAGTGGGCCCTGGATAAACACATCAGGCTGACTCTGACAGGGAGCCGGGGTGAAGTTGGGTGTCGGGGTAAAACAGGGGTAATAAAATA